>CM073768.1:52055774-52372663 GCA_037158775.1 Hetaerina titia | reverse complement strand
TCATACATGCTACGACCCCTCCCATGGCTTACAACCTTGACGCAGTGGAAGGGATTGTTCGTTTCAATGACCCCTAGAGCTGTGCTGGCAGGATTAATGATAACTGCTCCTGGTAAGGTCACCCATGCCAGAGAGGGTCGAAGGTTAGGAGCCAGACGAAAGGTAGTCCACGCAGCGTCTGTTCCTCAGTGAGGCGGGCTGAAAAGGCGTCTGACCCCAATCGCCAGCCATTAAGTGATGGTGTCACGTTAAAAACACTATTGAGGAAGGCAACGGGAAACCAGCTCAATAATCATTTCCAAAATCATAATGATGGACAAAATAGAGAATATGAGTCCCGGCAGCTACGGGACTCGGCCCAATCGGCCGTGTGTCGTGCCCGGCAGCGGGAGAGGCAAGGCTTCAGCGGTCCTGACAGATAGTGATCTGGAGTGATAGTTATAGAATATATATATATATATAGCGGCCAAGTACGAGAGCAAACGACGGGTTGCCATAATATTAAGGTAGGAAGAAGCACAGTCAACATAGTACAAGCAACGGATAGAATAATACTCGCAGAGATAAAAGCAGAACCAACGAACTTGGTCATTGTTCAGGTATACATGCCACCCAACAACCATAAGGAGGAGGAAGTCGATAGGATATACGATGAGTTAGAGGATATAATCGCGCGTCTTCTGCAGGGAAACCATCGATAGTGATGGGAATTTGGAATACGATGGTAGACGAAAAACAGATGGTGATGAGATGGGGTACTAGGGTTTAGGACCGCGAGGAGAAAGCAATTGAGTTCCGCAGGAGACTAGTTAGTCAACACCAACACATGGTTTAGACACCACAAACGGCGTAGGTGTACATGGAAAATGCTAGGTGACTCAGAAAGGTATAAGTTATATTATATATTGGTTAGGCACAGTTTAGGAACAGTGTGATCAATTCGCACAGCTTCCCGAGAGTGGGATGCGGACTCTGACAATAATTTGGTTGTTATGAAGTGTAGCGTCCGTTTCAAAAAGACAAGGCAGGGGCGGCGGGGTTAGGAAATGGACTGTAGAAGCATTCACTGAATTGACAAGGAAGGAGTAGCCGCAGGCTCTAGAGAAATCATGGATGATGGTAGAGAGTTGAGTACTCTCAATGGAAAATGGGAGTACATCAAAAAAGGGATATCCAAAGCCGCAAATGAACCTAAAGGAAGCGTTAATGAGAAAAGGACAAGAAAACCATGAATCAAGGATGAGATGATTAGAAGATAGATGAGAGAAGAATATGGAAGAATGTAAACACAAGAGCCAGGCAGAAGGAAGTACAAAGAGTTAAATAATAAATTAAGACGGGCAAGCTTCCAGTTCGCGTCTTTCCTCGGCATAAATTGGGCAATAAAGGGCTCTTGTGTATTGCTGTGTCCTCCTCCATCATGCATTCACACGTCCCCCTCCTTTATTCCCCTATTTTCTCTAGGTATGATCAAACTCCACGTGCCCCGTTTAAATTTGCGTAATTTCTTTGTAAGTTGATCTTCATTCTTTCCTTCACGCTAGGTAGGAATTGTCTGTTTTCTAATGTTTCCCATTCACGTTCCCATTTCTCCGGGAAATGCGCTCTTATAACCTTCCTGTTCCTGCTCCATTTCTCAGCTGGAGACAAAGTAACATCTCCTAGAGCAGCCTCTTCCATCTACCTCATCTGTGACTTGACTCTTCTTTCCTCTGTTGAGAATGTTAGAGTTAAGGTACACACTTTTTTCACTTTATGTAGTTCCTTTTCCTTATTAAGTTAGAGATAATATTGTCGTTAAGATGGTAAAAGAAGTTATTAACTATCCTCTCGGCCCGGGCGCTCTTAGTCCCTTCCAGCGAATTGTATTTCATTGATTTTCA
Source organism: Hetaerina titia (assembly GCA_037158775.1). Classification (NCBI taxonomy): domain Eukaryota; kingdom Metazoa; phylum Arthropoda; class Insecta; order Odonata; family Calopterygidae; genus Hetaerina; species Hetaerina titia. The sequence goes on along the minus strand of CM073768.1, from coordinate 52,370,780 downwards.
AAATGTGTGAGTGAAATGCACACCAAAGTAGGAGCGGGTTAATGCTAAAAAAATTAATAGTTAAAGAGATAAGCCGGGTAAGATAATATTTGAAACAAAAAACATCCAAGGGAAATGGAAGGAATATATACAAGAACAGTACGGGAAAGAACATAGGCCAATAATATTGGACATAGAAAGAGAACATGACGTAGAGGAAGATAGCTTAGGTCCAGGCAATCTCGACGATGAGATAGAAAGGGCATTAAGGGAGGCGAAATCAAATACGGCCGTGGAGGTGGACAACATTCCTGCGGAACTAATAACATGTTTATGAAAATTTGGGAAGACTATATGGACTGATTCGTAGTATCTATGAGGAAGGAATCTGGCAGGAAGATTTTGTGAGATCGGTGTTAGTTCCTATTCCGAAAAAGGTAAAGGCTACATCATGTGAGGACAACAGCACAATAATGTGACATCACACGTAGCTAAAGTTATTATCAACAAAAGGATAGAGAGTAAGGCAAATGACTACTTAGGGGATGATTTGTTTGGGTTTAGGAAGGGGAGAGGTACGCGTGATGCCATTTCAGTAATGAGATCACTAATCGAGAGGAATACAGAATACAATCAAGACGTATTTACCCGTTTTGTAGATTTCGAAAAAGCGTTTGATAGAATGAATTGGGAAAAACTATTGAGTATCTTACAGAAAATAGGAATAGACTGGAGGGACAGGCGGAAAATCCGCAACCTTTACATGCCTCAGACTTCTCAGGTGCGAGTGGGGAACAGAGATTCCTGATGGGCAGTGTCAGGAAGAGATATAAGGCAGGGTTTCCCTTTATCAGCGGTGCTATGTTGAATATATATCTCCGGTGCTATGTTGTATATGTGGAGGAAATGATTAAATAGGCATGGGAAGAACGGAAAGTAGGAATGAAAGTCGGCGGAGAATTCGTAAAATCGGTTAGTTTTGCTGATGACCAAGCTTTAGTTGCTCAGTCAGCCAAGGGATTGCAAGCATTGTGGAGTGAGTTCGAAATTCAGTGAGACAGATATGGGATGAGAATTAATGTTAATAAAACAAAGGTTATGCGATTTTCCAGAAAGGAAAAGGCTAACCTAAGCATTAAAATAGGAGGGGAAAAATCTAGCAGGTGGAACAGTTTACATATCTCGGAAGTGTTTTGGACCAATGCGGTCAAAGTAGTAGGGACGTAAGGAGAAGAATTACGCTAGGCAAAGATGCTTTCACAAGGAGGGAGTTCATGACAGGGACGTTTAGTAAGGATGTTAAGAAAAGACTGATCAAAACTTTGATATGGAGCATAGTTGTGTACGGCGCGGAAACGTGGTCACTAAAGCAAGAGGATAGATATTGATTGGAGGCTTTTGAAATGTGGATGTGGAAGAGGATGGAGAAGGTGGAGTGGACCGAAAGGAAAACAAATGAGAAAGTGTTGGGGATGGTGTGTGAGGAGAGGGGATTGTTGGAGGAAAACATATGGAGGCAGGAAAAATGGGTGAAGGGCGTATTGAAATCTGCAGTAGGATGTTGAAGACCGTAATAGAGGGGAACTAACCCATATAACTCCCATCTATAAAGGCGGCGTTAGGGATAAACCAACCACTTAACGACGAGTCAAATCAGACAAAAGTGATTCGTGCAGGAAGTACATCGAAGCAAATGATGATCCTAGGGTAAAATTATTTGTTGTAGTTAAGCGTATGTACTTGCATGCTTGTGGAGTGAAGGGAGGTAGATGAGTGGTTGCATGCGCGTCGAATGATGGGATGTTACGATGAATGTGTGCACTGCTGTGGATTGGGGTTTGCATGTGTGTGTTGGTTTTGAATGCGGTATTTCTTTTTTCCTTTTTTGGGTGGTGACCTAACACCCCCCGCCACACGCCCTTGCGGCGGCTTACGGGGTATTATGTAGATGTAGATGAAATGATCGCCTGTTTCTTCGGAATAACTGGACATGTGGCAATCATACCGTTAGAACGACGTAGAACCGTGAATTCTTAATGGTACACGAGTATTTGTTTATCGTAAGTGCTTGGTGAAATATGGAAAAAGTAGCGGCAAGGAAGGATCATTCTTCATCATGACAATGCAACCTCTCACAGGTCGGCTGAAACAACTACCTATTTGACTGGCCAAAACATCGAATTGATGGGTCATCCTCCGTACAGCCCTCATTTAGCACCAAATGATTTCTTTTTATACCCGAGATTTTATCAAGAAAAAATTGCGTTTCCAACGTTTTTCGGCGCCCGAAGAAGTCATTGATCCATTCAAAAACCATGATTTGGAGGCACCTCAATCGGAGTGGAAAACGTGTTAGGAAACTTGGTTCGAGCGCATAAAAAAGTATTGATTATCATGGAGAATACTTCGAAAAACAATAAAGTAATTTTCAACAATATAGATTACTGTCTTTTCATGGTTAGGCTGAAAATATAAATGGCAATCCTCGTCCATACATAAATGTACACTTTGCAATGCGAGTTGTTTCCACATCAAATATAAACAAGGCTGATGATGCCAGAATTCTATTATGAGAAATTACGCGTGGAAACAATATTTCGTATGTTTTTCTTAGGGTTTCCGGCAAGAATTACCGGATAGGTTACAGAGCATGAGAGTATGTTAGGAAATGCTGGAATATAAAAGGCACTGGATACGTCGGATAGTGCAATCGGATTCCGAGAAAAAAATACGGAAGAAGGGCCATCACTCGATAACGGTTCCATGTCCGGATGATGTCGATAAAGGCAAATGTATTAATATTCCACGCCTGCTTCCAGTAACCTAAACCTTAAACCAGACCTCAAGTTTTCATGTTTTCCAGTCCGACCACGACTGCCGACTTCGTTCGTGGAAATAAGGGAGCGCGTTGTTCCGGTGAGACCCTCTACTCTCCTTCCTCTCTCTCACCCTGGGAAAAGGAAGACCCCAGGGGATTCCATTCTCTGCCAGTGCTTTAAAAAAAAAGTTTCCCCCTTTTGGGCATCTGGCTACTAAAGCTCCAAGTCGCAGCCGTATACGCATCTTTAGACATGGGGCTTAGTCAATACCTGTGTACATTTGTGCCATAATTTCCTGGCAAACCCACCAACGATCAATCTCATTGGTTTAACTTTCAAATTATTTCTTCAAAATTCACATTACGACAGCGAAAAGAAATATCTTCACATTAAAACAGAACCATTGAATGTGTATTTTCCCCCGACATACATGAGATATGTACAATTTTTAACTAAAGATCGGAGTTTATTGTAATTTTGATAGGGGAAAACATAAAATACGACGGTATAGATTACAGGGTTGAAGCCTTCCAAAATGCCCGAAGACTTTTGTTCAGTGTCCCTTTCAGTTTTTTTTACAGAAGTCCATACCGAAGTACTGTCTCCAGGAATACACTACATCGTACGCTGGATAACCAAGGAGAAAGGATATCATAATTAGTATTTAGTCATAGATTGGATTCGAGCTATTTTCTTTGTTCATTGAAAAATATTGCACACCATCGTTGACTTGACTTTTGTCAAGTCAAACTTCAAAACCTTTCGCCCCTTCCGTGCCCTTCAAGCACCAATCGCGCAAAAAGAAAATTTTCACGACATATTTCCCTTTGAATAGATTCGAGAATTAATTCGGCAAACGTATGTAATTGAGAAGCCGCGACTTACATAGCGATAGCAAGTCTCTCACATGTGGTCTGATGATAATAATTAGCATATACCAATGAAGTAAGCACAAGGAGCCTGCGCTGATCATAACTGACAACTGAGGAAGTCATTGATTCATCCAGTGTGTCAATATGACCTCGAAAAAGTCTTACCACATGTCCAAGGTGATATTATGAAACAGCGAATATAAAACCTCAAAAGAAATTACGACTCGTCATTAAATTTTGAAGATTTTTCCATTTCGTTAAACACCTGAAAATGGAAGACTAAAAAACTCAACATAATTCTAAGACAAAATATAATTCAGCATAAGAATGCTGTATAATTATATAACGTCATTTATCATAACAAGTAAGCAACGATTTAAAGAACCCATTCGCGGATGCTTAGGATAAGCTGTTACGTTCGTATCAGAACGAACAAACTACAGAAAAAAAATCAAAAAAGAGGTGTAACGAGGGACATAAGAATATTTTTAGGCCATAAATGACGACAGATAATGCGAGTATATAACCCCCTTGGTGAAAAAAATTGATGAAATTAAAAATACTCGATGAGAAAAAAATTATAATTGCCCTCCCTGGAGATGAATCATGACATTGCCCAACAAAACAATTGCCGATGACCACACAGTAGATGTAATCTTAGGGGGCAATGTAGCGGAAGGTTTTCAGTGGCGTAGAGAAAACGGTTACGGAAACAAGCGAAAAAGGGACGAAGGACTAGGTAGATGCTAGAAAAAAGTAATGAATATCAATTTCCCGGTATTTTATACGATTTTGTGATGTCATTCAGTGCAGTCATGAATTATGTCGTCATGAGGTCATAGGATGATCATTCCTCAATATTTTACGGTCTTTCGTAATTTTGCTTCCTACTCCATATTATAATCTGTATGTGCAAACAAGATATATACGCAAATAATACATATATGCGGAAGGAATTCATAAAAATTTAAGTTTATCATGTTGCGATACAAAAAAAGCATCATAAAACGAGAAAATTCGAAAGTTCAGGGCACTAAAACAATGGATTTGGCACCATTTACCTTTTTACTCCATAGAAAGACATTGCGTTCACTCCCAATAAGATTCACATAACTCGGCCTGAAAAAAATACGCAACATCAACGCGTCGGTCATTTACGATGCTTATCACCAATCCTTGGAATTCATTTCTTCACACAATTTTACACCTAAACATCAGTCCTAACACACAAACGAGGACATACACGGTTTAATAATTACGACGCGCCATTTACTTTCTGGGGAAATGACACATTTAAGTAATTATAAAACAAATGCACAGGAAGGGACAAAATGAACACTAATAATCATTTTCCCCTAATCAAACAGATTCTCCGCATAGTTGTATTAAATTTCAAAGTTTATGAAATCATTTGGACGCTCATAGCAATTTGTTTATCTGCACATTTGACCTGGAGGTTCAAGATAGGGTAATTTTTAGCATTGCCCGTGCGATTTTATCTGATTTTAGGATCTATATACGCATACAAAATTTTAATTTCCCTGATTTGTGAATGAAAGTGTGTCCTCAGCGCTTTTATTAGTGAACTTCTGAACATGAAATTTCAAACTAGGGACGATCGCTACGCTTGGGCGTGAACTCACCCATACACTTTCGGCAATTTTTCCTGTCGTCTTTAACTTCTGCCGCCTCAGCACGCTAGAATTGTGTTCTGCATGACCTTGTTCGAGAGGCAGATCTCGTTGGAGAGGGGCAAAGTGGTGACATTACTCTCCCAGACGATTTGCACAACGTACCAGAGCATTGATGAAAAGAGATAGGAGACCGAAGGGAAAACACTCGCCCACCCAATTTTTTCAGTGCCAGTATAGAATACGTATTTCAAGGAATGAAAATACACCACCACCCCGTAGAATTTGAGTAAAACACAGGCATCGCAGGGGAAAGAAAGGGACATTTATCCACACACCGCTGGACCGCTAAGGTATCCTTTCCTGAGAAAGAACCACGGTAACTGTAAGACGCAAGTAAAACCTATGCAGAGAGAGTTGAAGATTGAAAAATCAGAGAGTTAACATTCAGCAGTATCCCTACGTACTAACATAAAGTCATTAAGGTACACACTCTCGATCCGTCCGTGGTCCATTGAATAAGGAGAGGGAGTCTACAGGTCAAGGTTACCCCGCGAGCTGTCCTGTTGGCCCAATTGCAGATTTCTCTGGGGGGAAAACGTGATCGAGGTAATCTCGAATACAGGTGCTTAACGATAAATGATACCTCTCGCGGCATCAGGCAGAACAAGCCGCGGTGGTTGGAAGCCTAACACCCCACATAAGACGGTGGAAATAGTATGCACAAAAAGGCAGAGACGCTAAGGGAAAAATGTTGTAAACTTTTACGTCAACGGAAATGGCTACGTCAGAAAAACACTGAAGCAGACAACGCTCCGCACGTCAAGTATTTTTGAAGAAAAGTCAAATTGGCAAATGGATCTCATTGAACGAGACAGTGAAACCACCGTGAATTGAATGATGAATTACCTACATGTAAAAGTCACTGAATCAAAGAGAGGATTGCAAATTTTAGTGTTTTGAAAACTTATAAATGCCTAGGATTCCTAAATGTTGACGAAATTATTAACAATAAAATTTTGATGCATTTATTTGTAAACAAAAAGGGAAATTTTCAGGCTTCGGAAGTCTCTTCCGCTTCCCCTGCCCATTTGAAGTGAGAATAGTAAATTCCATCAAACATCCTTCCTGCAGAATAAAAAGTATCGTGTGATGCTGGCGCTCCTGCCACAATAATAGTGATTGCACCAACTTGCATCCGCGTGAAAATTATTTTTCTCTTGTATTCTTTAAATTCCGTAGGTCCTGTAAAAGTATTTCAAAACTCCACTACCAATCTCATTCACGGTGTGAAAGCGTTTCCGTCCCAGAAAAACACTCAATGGCGCTGAAAACATCATTGCGTTAAATCAATGAGATAATCTTCGTTCCACGAGAAAATCTACCATCGGATTAGAAAGCTTTTAGTATTGTGGTAATGTAATTTCTAACTGTCGATATGTGCACGATGTTTCCCAGAAACGTGTCCTTCCTGCTTGGACATTTTATGCCTGTAATAAAACAATTCACATACCCACATCAAACGCATAATTACAAACATATGACGTTGATCCGGAAAAAAAGTAAATAAGGCGGTCGCCTTTTCGACTGTGTGCAGAAATGCTAGCGAAGGAAAGAGGTGGAAACAGAGACAATGCGTACACATAAACACTTTCAGTTACATTTTTGTACTGTGAAATAAAGATCGGTAGCTGCCAACAGATTCGTAGAGTGAAATAGAGAAACGAGTCGATCCAGGAATTGGTGAGAGGCGTGAAATGTTGAGTCTGATGAAGGGGAAATTCGGGTAACCAAGACAGAGGCAAGAAAAGATTGGCCATTTTAGACACAAATATGGGAGGCAGAAAACATGTGGAGCTTTAAAATGATTTATTGAACTCATTCTACTAGGAGGGGTTTATAAGCGCATCCTGGATTATCTCCTTAGAGACCACGACAGTGCCGTTTTTCTGACCGTTAAAATCTTTGCTCTGTACAGAATGCTGATGTTATCGTAATAATTATCGAGTAATTAATGTAGAAGTCAACTGAAATAAATACCGAGAGAAGTCAGACGTCAGCTGATTTCCATTGTTATAGCTATACTATTTCTGGAACTTTGTCGGTTTTTGTTGATGATACATTAATTACAAGACCGGAAAAATTATGAGAGAAAACGAAAGCCTGAGAGCAAGATGTGTTCGTCCAAATTCCATTAGCTTAAGGGGTTAAGTCTGGCGCTTAAAGCAGACTGCCCGGCGTCGATCAAAGAACTTTTGGACCGGACTTTTACGAAAGAAGAGGTGTCCATTGAAATCGCAGACCGCACTCTAAGGTAATCTAAGGCGATCTAACTGTACTCCCTGCTTCTGCTGATGAAGGCAGGATAAACAAGCATTCTCAAATGACCAGGTGAGCGACTGTTCCAATAACATGGCGTGTGCATGTGACTGATAACCGATTAGTGTGAAGGGTGCTACGTGTTTAATCATAAGGGGAAGGATGGGAGTCGAGCGGCTAAACGGATGCATGAGAAAGTAGAATTATTTAAGAGTAAAGGGCTGACCGAGATAGCCATGAGTCAAAGTGGTCGAAGAGACTCTCAAGACGAGGACTATTTGAAGTTTCGAGAACACCAGAATGTATAAGAAACAATGTATAAAAGCAACAGACTAAAGAAGTAAAGAGTTTCCTTTCGTAACATAAATCCAAGGCGATCTTTCCCTACCCCGAAGAGAAATGGATTATCTGCAAATGTTTTCGCTTGCTAGAGAGGGACAAAATTACAAATGTCGAGGGACAAGAATCGAAAAAAATATTACGGAACACAACCATATACTCCCCTTCACATCTAGTTTTATAGAACCACTATGAAGAATAAACTCAATTCGTAGGACATTCGTTAAAATATTTTCCTGGTAGTTCCATCTTTTTCCTCGTATTTTTTAACTACAAATTCTCAAAATGTGCTTGTGTAACTGCATGATATTCTTCTCAAAGCATCTGATATTCCGGTTCCAAAGAAATAAACTTTTATATTCCCGAGGCACATGCGCAAATATTAATTTATTGAGCAACTGGTTCCCGAAGATAATCACGCATCGCAAAAACAATAAGCAGAATTCCGCGGATAGAATTTATTTTAACTACAACATAAAACGTTCTCAAGGCTTTCGACTGTTTCATTATCACTGAATCATCATTAATGTGGAGCTGCTGCACTTCACAAAACTCTTTGTTTCATGGAAGATGGCCTTTTTGCTAGAATTAATAATCGTTTATTAACAGTCGGAGAGGAATCAAAAACGAGAAACTCAGAAAAAATTCAGAAAATACAGCCTGACATCGCCGTCTTGAAATAGAACGTTAAAATTACGTTGAGTGTTCTGCCGCATTAAAGCGAGGTGAACAATAATATTCAAATAATCTTCCAGAAAAAAAAACAAGCGGCAAATGAAACGATATTGCATGATTTCAATTGCTGAATTCTTGAAAATTTGACGACAGACCACAACCCTGATTTGGAAATGTCAAGCTATTCAACACAATATGGTTGCAATTGATACACGAAGGGATCTAAGAATATTTATATATCAAGCAAGGGAAGAAAAGGTATGAAAAAGCTTTCTTTAGTAATTTTCCGTCGCCAAGAAAACTTATTTCCTCACGATTACAAAGTTCGATGAAAATACAGCCAGCATTTGCCAAGTTTAAGGAGAGCACAGCAGCACAGGGACTAAGAAATAAATAGCACATTAACCATAAAAGAAGAAAAAATCCACTGCAACAAGCATTTCGACATTCTAAAACTCTAAATCAGCCAAATCTATAGTTACTAGAGATTAACTTAGAAACAATGCAACTCAAAATAATGGAATTGAAAACAATAACTTCAAAAATTCAACTGAAAAGACGACACTCATGGGGGACAATACAAAATAACATCAATTTGAGTATCGCCTTTTCTCAATAATTGAGACAATAATTGTCAATTGACAATTACTTACAAGAACTTATTTATAAAGTGTTGGAGCAATCGTTCTTAAAATGTTTATAAAATATTTATTTAACAATGGCAAACAAGAATTACCCAAAAACAAATATAACCATTAATAACAGGTTTGGTACGCTAAAAGTGTAACAAATAAACTTTTGGCCCAGCAAGAAAGCTCTCATTGGAACAAAGATGACTTTTCCTGCCAACTTAAATTCTCAACAAACATTCTGGTACAAAAGGAAATCATATGCACTGATATCAAATCACAATACCATGACTGTTGTTGGTGGATAACAATATAATGAAATAAAAACAACCTAAGCACTAAAACCACATTTGCAACTCAACTATGTAAGTCTTAAGAAAGTTAAGGTATAATGTATCACTAACAGTAATTTCAATAAGAATGAAATAATACACTACTTTCAAAGGCGACATTAAATGTTTCATAGATTTCCATGCAAAGTCACATTCAATCCAAGACTAGAAGTATGTGATCCATTCAAATATGAAAGTTGAGAACTTCCTTCAAATTTTAACTAGGCATTCCAATTATACATATGGACAGTCCAAGTTATTGTGATTCTTAAATTTCATATTCGAGTTGGCTCCAGATAAATAAATTTTACACGAAAACATATTAGACATTCATTTCCACGAATTTGTGCTCGCAAAAGGTTATTCAACTGCTACCAAGCTGAAACCTAAACTTTGTAACCTAAATGATTTACTGTATTTTTCAGTCAACGGCATCAAATATTTGTCGTATTAATATTGGATGTTTGTAATTAATTGATATGCACATGCACCTTAACGCCGGTATTACTTGTTTTCCTTATACGGTGTCCTAGTCTAAAATATTACACAGGTTAAAACCCCTTCAAAAATTCCACGCTCCGAGATTGAAGTATAGACTATGACACTATAATTGTAAATAACTCCGTGCTTTGATATGTGGAAGAATTAAAGGTAAACTACAATGTAATAAGCACCCAACAACATTAATACTGCAACAGGTGTTCACAATTCACAATTGGTTTATATATGGCCTCATTCCCAAAACAAAAGAACATCGAAATGTCATTAATAAATAAACAAATACGACTTTACCTATAAACACGACATCCATTTCTTCAATCGCCTTATTTACGTGTCCAATAGATAGTCGATGATCACGTACCACATATAATCTTAGATTTGCCAACTTTATCAAACACTCACGATGCCCAAACACGTCACCGTAGCGATGATGTAGTACCACTCGAACATGTATGAAAGGGGATAGCGTAAGAATCTCACAGACACACCACAACAGGTAGAATTCCTCGCTCCCATCTATTTGCGGCACACGATAAATAAGATACTCGTTACATAACTTTTTACTTCGAAAACAGAACCACACCAAACAAATTCGATAATCTCCAGCGTCGGCGTGATACTCCCTTGCGAGATGTTTTATCGCCCACAGCCAGTCGTTCGTACACACGCCATCTAGAGGCCTCGCCTACTGCCGCTCGCACAAGTCACCGTCTAAGGATCGGCGTCTAGCTGTGCGACGTTGCCAAAACTTGAGCACACTGTGGCGGCGACTGGCAGCGACGCGAGGCGAGTGATCGTCCTTCCGGGTCACGGTGTGGATGCCATTCCCATTAAGAGGAACAACCCCAACCCTCTCCCCCCTCCAACCGTCTCCCCAATGCTTTCCCTCTTTCGCCCTCAGTCTTTAATCTTGGTTGACATAAGAGACAGCCGTTTTACTCGGGGGAGTAGTTGGAAATAGACTATGAGATAAATGGAACTGCTACGGAAAATATCCAATTTTGACATCCTTTCGTTCGGTAGGTGGAATTCCGGATGTAAAGGAAACAGAGGTTTCTCGGAGGATCCCTATACATACGATAAAGTGACAAGAGCCGCTCCCTCCGGAATCCCTCTTTCATCTTGACGTTAGTATATGAGTGAAAATATTGACGAAATTTACTAAAGTTTTATCATTTCTGGTGTTGTTAGAATAACACCGATTAATGCGTAAAGGCCGTATGTGAACGTGTGAATAGCATGCTCAAAATGTTGCTACTTTTCCAAATTTCAGAGGCTACTTGTAATTATAATTTAGCAGTGATTTTGTACTTTTTGAAACTTTCTCTGGGTTCTTTACACCCTTCATCTACGCCTTGCCGCCCTTATGGCCGATGCCCTACCACGCCCATGTGGTGGCTGGCGGGATATAGTGTATATGTTTACAAGAAGCAGATACATGCGTATACATTCCAAAAATAGAAGTGTACCTCGCACCCCTACGATTTAAAGGCATGTTAGCTATTACAGTTCACCTAAAGTTGGTATGACTATTATTGCTATCCTTATAAATAACTGGGATCTATGAGTATGTATTTAATTCCAATGACAAAGGGACATTTCTCCACAACAATCCCTAAATTTTAAAATTAGCGGCAAATGTAGCTCGTCGCAATTCACAACGCTCATCCTTGAGACTTTCAAATAAGTTTTAAGCGGAGAGCCCAGACAAAATTTATTCGCGTGCGAAATGCATGAGAGCAGACGTATTTCCCTCTCTTTGCACTCCTTAATTTTTCCACTGAAAAAAACTATCACGTAAATACGTAAATTATATGTAAACGTTTTATTTCACCACATAATTTTCAATCTTTGGAGTTTAATACACAATATGGAATAGTAATAACATCCTTACGTAGGAAACCGTCTTTTCATCTAGTCTCGTTTAGAGCTTGATACAACGGCGGATAATTTTTTTATCACATGGTTCCTACCAAAAATAGAATTCCTACAGTCATACCGGAAGAACGTCTCAACTTAGTAAACAATCTTTCCGAACAAAAGACGATTTTTATGTCGTGCCATTGGGAAGAGGCTTGGCGGCCAACCTCAAGTCATTATTGGCTTGGAACGATTCCATAACCTGCTTTTCCTCCATTTACAGACTAAGTTGAGAGTTAAGTTTAAGGAAGGTGGCGAGCAAAACCAACAACTAAGGTAAGCGGGAAGTAGTGGAAACCTTCAGCAGAGAAAACCAATATTTTGGTCAGTATATTTTTATCCTTTTTTATTTATTCGTCTATAAAACTGTCCGCATACAGCAATAATGCCGATATATAGTAGCACATGTACCAAATCTAGAAACAGACACATTTTAATGCAAACATCAACAAAAAAAATGCTGAAAAATGAAATACTGACCAGAGGGGCCTCGAATCGGAGCGGCTTCGAATCTCGGGACTCCTCTGGGCACCCTCAATTGCACCCAAGCTGTGTGCATTTGCGGGCACCAGATCTTCCTTGGAAACCATAGGTGACACAGGGAAAGGAACTGGACCCCCTACCCTCAATGTCTCATGTCTAAAGTCCACATGCCATTGGGCTTGGTGAGCTCTACTCTCACCTATCAAACCGACCTTCGGGTTGATAACTGTAGTGATAATGGTGAAGCGTAAGGGTTTTAACTATTTTTCGGAGAGATGAGATAGGGCTTGGGTGGTGAACGTGTTTGAAGGCAGAGAAGAGGATCAATGCTGCCACGAGGTGAATTTAGGAGAAAAAAGAGGAGGAAGATTAGCGAACATTTAGTGAGTGATAATCTATGAACGGGCATACAAAGTATGGGGTGACTATGTGCCATACATACGGAGTTCAGAATGGTTACAATGGACTTTGAATATGTTTTAACCTGTGGCTGGGAAGATTAAAGATGAAGAGTGATGACAGAATGCCATAGGTGGACCTATAGTAAAAAAGGGCGACTATGTGTTTCAATATTTTAGCAAAGGAATTTTTTACCCCGCTAAGAGAAAATTTAAATTAATTGGAACAGATACAGATCAAATGGGAGAGCAATATGAAACAAGTGGATGAGCAACAGATATAAAGTGTGAATTCAGTGCATGGGGATCTTTAATTTCTATTAACTGGTATAGGAGGCCAAAGAAATGAATGGCTTTCTTTTTCAATGCATCGATATGGCCAGAGAAAATTAGTTTATATCTGTTTATACGCCAGGTTCCTTTATTGTGGACAAATGGTTCAGTGGCATGGAGTTGATGGTATAGCTGAAGCGGACTTATTGGACTTGAGGTTCAGTTTCCAGATAATGCACTATTCTGAGATTCAATTAAGAACATCCAGATGTTCGTAACGGTTTGCAGTATATAAATATATTTTAAGAAACAATTAGCGTTTGATGACGTTCCGGGAGAAGTAGCAAGCGGACCTTTCATCGCTCGTCGCAAATGAGCGAAAATCATGCGCTAAATAGCAATAACTTTGTCCGACATTTTCGCCGACGTCACCGACCTCTTTCGGGCGCGGGAGACGTTCCGGTTATCGGTGAAATCGGAGTAATGATACTGCTATGCCGGCCGCCTCTTGCTGAAGACGGACGGCCGTTAACTGGCCAAACGAGGATGCGAGTGCAGCCGGCGCAAACAGATGTGAGGCGTAAACGCAACTTTCGAGGAACCAGGAGAAAGAGACGTGACGGTGACAGCCGGTGATTACTAATATGCAACGGCTCTCAAATTCTTTTCTCTGAAAACGATCTACATGAATAATTATTTCAACAGTCCAACAGGTGTATTTCCATCCGAAAAAATCCTCGCAATTGTAAGACTGTTCGCGTTTATTGTGGGATTAGAAATACATTAACAACATATTAAAAACCGATGAATACTTTAACTAACTCGAGGAGAATTTTTATCATACTATATTCAGGTCAATACAATCACCACAATGAGAGCATTTAAATGTCGTGCAAATGACTAATTTCTGATAGATTATTCAGCAGTCTTCTTCCTTGGGTTAATTCCCCGAGTTTCTCGGACTTGGTATCATAACTATTATTTTCCAAGATCGAAAAAGTTAATAATAGGCAACATACACTGCTTAAAGCTAACAGTTTCGGGTTTAACTTTGTGGAATTCCTTCATGGTGAGGGTAAAAGAAAGAGAAAAAAACTTTACACTTCCACACACTTTTAATACAACAGGACCATGGTTTCGATGCTGCGCATCATCGAAACCATGGTCGTGTTGTATTAAAAGTGTGTGGAAGTGTAAAGTTTTTTTCTCTTTCTTTTACCCTCACTACACTGCTCAAAAAAACGCTTAAAAACCACAGAGATCCTACAAATGTAAGGGAGCCGTTAAAATGTTGGCTCCAGAATATGAATTCGTAATATTTAATTTTCCGTAGAATATTATCCAAAGCATGATGCGGATTTGTGTTTGATAATGCGTCGGCCATTGGGCAGTAACGATGTTGTATTCACATCCAACATCATTACTGCGCGGTAATTACTCCATAAACTAGATTCTATGATGCTTGCAACACTTCATTTCTCGGAAAGATGACGGGCAGATAATATAGGTGTGGAGAAGACTATATTATTCATAATGTCTAGGGTCCTTGACGTCTGTCAGCACCCCAAATTAGCAAATTCGATTCAACCCTCTGAAGTTGAGCATTGGTTCGTAAATAGCACTATGTGCACGTTCCATACACTAAAACTTGGGTAGTTGTGGATATTAAAGTCCTCCTACATAATACGGAACAATTAGCAGCTCTGCCAAATATAATATAATATGGTGTAAGCGTGCATTTAGGAGAAGTAAGTAAATTTATAATCCAAATCAAACGTAAACTCCTCAATTGGAAGATTGAAGCAAAATATGCCGCTCCAAATTATCGGAAAATCTAAAAAGATATGATTAATTTTAAGGACTGCATTGACAAACTTGATTACTCTATTGGTTGCCGATGAAGTTGCCGGATGCGAAGTGTATGATATTATGTCACCCTAACTTATACAATATGCAATACATACAAGGACGCATATAGCCTCCCTATGGATAGACGAGAGTGAACTTTCAATCCGTTTTACTCGTATATTGGCTCATTGATTGCGAGATGTAAGAGAGGAGTGATATCACCTGCTAACACCAGAGCGAGAGTTGAATTTTAAACTAAACAAATTTCATTATTATCCGATTTCTACCGGCTATGCCTAATGGATAATTAAAAAAAAATATTTTCCAAACGTAATATATCAATGTACATGTAAGAAATATAATTCAGATAAACAGTTTTTGCCTCCCGGATAAAAGTGGCTCTACTAGCTCAGAACGAGTGTTCGAATTACCGTTCTTCCCATAAGCATTACATACACACTCGTACATTAATTCGTTCATTCCCTTTTAAAACTCAATTGCTATACTTGGCTTGAATGGGCACAAGAGAGTAGGTTTGACGATGAGTAGTTTAGAATTACTGCTAATTTAGGTAAATCTTCGAATTCAAAGGGAAAATAACGGACCGAGTGCCAGGCTTAATTTTGTGGAAACTTTCCATTTCGCAGAGAAATGATAATTGACAACTGTTATTTCCACTATAATATATTTTTATTCACATGACCCGGGTTTCAACACTTCTTCGTGTCATCTTCAGGTCAGATCACACCTGAAGATTATACGATGTGTTGAAATCCAGATCATGTGAATAAAAATATTGCAGTGGAAATAACAATTGTTAATTATTATTTCTCTCCCAAGTTAACGGAGTTTAGGAGATCCGACCACAGTAGGGAATGAGGAGAGTAGCTAAATGACTCTTTTAACCCCTTTCCTATGCAAATATTATTTGGGTGCAACACAACAAACAAATCTGAAAGAAACATGTGTTATCTATTGGTCAAGACAAGACATTCGGAGATTACAGGAAAAGGAAATGAAGATGATACCAGGAAGCAATGGGACTGTCAATATGGTTGAAATGAAGAGAGGAAAAAAGTGTATGGACCTCAAAATGGAGTTTTAAATGCAGAGTGTCAAGAGGATAAGCATAGAATAGAGGCTTCTGAGACATGGGTGCGGAGGAGGATGGAAAAAGTTAAATGGACGGAAAGGAAAACAAACGAAGAAGTTCTAGGCATGGTAGAGAAGGAGAGAAGGCTGTTGGGACAAATCCAAAGAGAGCAGAAAAAATGGATGAAGAGCATATGGAGTGGCAATGGAATGTTGAAGACCGTGATAGGAGGGAGAATACTAAATAAACAGGGTAGAGCCAGGAAAAGAATAGGCGTGTTGGAAGAAATGATGTGCGGCAGAAAGTATGTAGGGTAGAAGAAAGATTGATTAAAATGCAGATTTTACAGTATTTATTTAATGACATATTAAACAAGACTTAGAAATGTAATAGAGCTTAGGCCATCAAATACATATCTTACCCTCCAAATACCTATCTTTCTGTTAATTAAAATGTAGAATCATACGATTTTAGTTATGTTAATTAGGACTTAATTAGTGACCTTGGTTTTATTTATATTGATATGGAATGAGAATCAATATAAATAAAACAAAGTTTATACGATTTTCCAGAAAGAGAAAGACTAAGGTTGACAATAAAATAGGGGGGCGAAAACTAGAGCAAGTGAACAGTTTACCTACCTCGGAAGTGTTTTGGACCAACATGGTCATAGTAGTAGAAACGCAAGGAGAAGAATTGCACTAGGCAAAGTACCTCTTACAAAGAGGAGGGAGTTCCTGCCAGGGACGTTGAGCAAGTATGTTAAGAAAAGCCTCGTAAAAACTTTGATATGGGGCATAGTTACGTACGGCGTGGAAACGTGGTCACTTAGGCAGGAGGATAGACGTAAATTGGAGGCTTTTGAAATGTGAGTGTGGAGAAGGTGAAATAGACTGAAAGGAAAACTAATGAGGAAGTACTAGAGATGGTGGGCGAGGAGAGGGGATTTTTGGGAGAAATCCTAAGGAGGCAGGAAAAATGGATGAAGGGCGTATTGAGCGGCAGTGGGATATCGAAGAAGGTAACAGAGGGAAGAATGCTAGACAAACGAGGAAAGGACATACACAGGATAGGGATGTTGGACGGGATGAAGGGAGGAGAGAAGTACACCGAGATGAAGAGGGACCTGATGTAGAGTGGGTTGCTGGATTGTGTTTTGTTAGGAGCCACAAAATATTTATTTGGTAGTCGTGTCCATCCAAAACCTACTTTAACCGGTAGATAACCTAATAATAAAAATAGGACTTAGAATCGCGCTGGAACTTATTCTAAGAAGTTTCTAAGAAAACTATGTTGCTCTATAGTACCTTCGCTGGGAATATTTCAACTCTACATTTGATATGCAGACAAATAGTAATAATGATAATTACACATATACAACAACAACTTACAGCCTCCCCTGGGGCGACGCATTCTATGGATTGATAATTGCTGTTCTCAGTCATTTCGTTTTAAACTCTTTTATTTTAATTATAACACGAAGACTTCTATGGAAGCCAAAGAGAATGTCACCCCGTACGATTTGGTGCCGTTACCCAGAAACCGCAAACTGATATAAGGAAAAACATGTTTGTGGTGGTCAAAGAAAATCAAAAATAATTTATTTCTTTAATGAACGACTCTGAGTACGCAAGTGCCTAACGTATAATACAATGGGCGCTACAAGCAGGATGATTGACAGCGAAACTATGGCATGAATGCAGACTCTAGCAGGTAAGCTTTGATTTTTAAAAGTTCTATGATCAATTATAACTTCGAACGTATTACCATGCCATGGTGATTCCTTGGGGACAGAAGTTTTTACGGTGAAGTAACGTCTAAAAGCTTACCGTTTACATCAGTGCTTCATAAAACACGCCGAGTAGGAGAAAGAGAGGAGAGTAGAGTTGATCTCATCCGACGCCACCAATCAGTCACCAACCACCTCCCCAAATACATGTGTACGAGTGTGTGAGTGTGGCTCGGCGCGCGTACTAAACCCCTTGGCGTGATAAAACCACGCATTTAAGGGTTCTAATACCTTCCTATGTCGCCTGACGTTCCTGAAGGATGAGGCACTAAGGGCACACGGCACACGGCCTGAATCTACGTGTATATGGGGGAGGTTTTTCAGCCGACACCACCAGTATACTTATGATATCGCACTTAGCAGCTGAACCTTCTTCCCCCCAGAGAACCAATTACATCAAAACTTAAAGATAAAACTCTCCAGTGAATCGGCTCAGTGTGGTTTATTTTTAGAGGGGGTATAACAAGAGAGCGAGAAAAGGAATGTTCAAGGGATTGTGATTATTTTTTTGATGAATTAGAATTTATTAATTTGTTAAGTTGAAAATATACAAGCGTATGTTTGTGTGTAAATATCGTATATATGAACACACACACGCATACACATATCATCTGTGTGTGTGGGTTCATTCCAATTTTCTTCGGTGGTAAATTTTGTTTCAATATGTGTGTGTGAATATAATTTTTACATAAATGCATGTATATATGGGTTTATAGAAATATATATATATATATATATATATATATATATATATATTTAACACTTTTGTCACTTTCTTGAAAATCCCACGGACGTGCACAATAATGTAAATGGATTAGTCGACACAAACACAGAAACAGAAACACATAAAAGAGGGACTCACTGGGTCTCGAATTTTCGGTGGTGCAACCACCTTTCTCAAGAAGAGTTAGGAACAGAACTGAAAGGTGGTTGCACCACCGAAAATTCGAGACCCAGTGAGTCCCTTTTTTATGTGTTTCTATTTCTGTATTTGTGTCCACTAGTCCATTTTCATTGTATACGTACGGCGGGATTTCGTGTTTGAATGTATATATATATATATATATACATTCAATATATACATTGTATATATATATATATACACACACACATATCCAAACATATAATCAACCACCGAAGAAAATTAGAATGAACGCACAAACACATGTACACATGTGTGGTTGATTAAACCACCAAATCGGTGGTTGATTTTATGTTTGGAGTCCTTATAACAAAAAATAATTTTTCCATTTGCACAAAAATATTATACTTAATGCTTATTGTACGAGCTCAATGCCAATTGTACTTAGTATCGTGCTTAATACCTAGCGAATTTATCTATCATCCAATTTAAATTTGCCATTGCAATGTCTGAAAAACGTTTAAAAGGACATTCTAAAGAAATGATTGAAGTAGCCATCGTTGTAAGACATCCCCTCGGAGAAGAATCAAGCGTGCTACAACGAACCGTGAACGCTCCAAGGTAAATTTGGTGGAGATTTGAAGATGAATACTTCTCTTGCTTTTGATTCCATGCAGTATAAACATTAGTTGCTGGACTCCCTTCGTTTATCGTCGGGTGGAACTTAAGTCGTTCACCACGAGCGAGCACTTGGCGCTGTGAAGTCACCGACGCTTGTCCGAATAAATCTCGGTCCCGCTAATTACACAAGTAAAGCAGGTAGGTGCTCCTGACTCCCACACTGCCAGAACGTCGCTGGACATCGTGGAGGCCATAAAATAGATCTATCTGGTGTCTGCGCCCTCTATTGAGCACGTAAGAATTAATGATGCTTAATTAGAATGTATCAAGACTTTAAATTCGTATATTTAAATCCCTGGAGACCCGCCATTATTTGATCAAATCATGTGTGTGACTCGAAAAATAAGTTCCACTCGTCAGGGATTGGTTAGAGTAATTGCAGAAATAAAACAATCTTTGAAGGAGAGCACATTTTTCATTGAGAGGAGCACGCGATTAGAAGACGTCAGCGCCGAGAGCTATGAAGGAAAAAATAGATAAGCACGTAACACAATAGTTTAAAGGCCTGTTAGAAAACAATTTCCGAATGGATAACCTAAGACGATGGTGAACATTTCGTATACATTATAACCACTATCACAAACTATTTTAAGCGTTATTGTGGACACCGATTCATTCAGCGTACGCTTTCAATGAGTTTGCATATACACTCGTAAAGTTGGGTAAAATTTAAGGTTGGGGAACATTGAAAAACCGTCGAAGGACTATGAGGCAAAGATTAACTTTCACGACTACCTGTATTAATTTCGAAATTTCTTGCTCTGGAGGGAACAGCTTCGACGATCTCTCATGGTGTCAATTTTTTTCAGATTTTTATCTCAGCGCGCGCTTATAAATAGAGCTTAGTGCCGGCATGAAATGAGTGCAGTCGGTGACGATCCTTCCTCGGGTTACAGCAGTCCAGACCGCTCTCGACCAGTCTCCTCGGTCGAAACGTGCCCCGCTTTTGGTTTATCAGCCCACAAAGCAACATCGGCTTTTTCGACCCGCCGCGATGACATCGAATGTCATCTCGCGCCACGCCCCCTTCCCCCCCTTTCCCATCCCCCCCGTCCGCCTATCCTCCCACCGCCCTCTCCTATTTTTACTCGTAACGCGTTTCAAATTCCAGGCACCATCGTGGTGCAGCAGCGGTTTCCACTCACCCCTTTCCTTCAACCCCACGTCTCCTGCCCTCCCCCATCACCACAAGTCTCCTCACCCCCACCAATTTCCAGGGATGCCCTCTTCCCTTGCCCGTCTTCTTCCCCCTCGGTTACCCTCGCTTCCCCCGAACCATCAACCCCCTCTCACGCCCATCCCACCAACCTCAACCCCAACCACTTTCCCTCCACATTCGTAGTCCGCGACTCTCCACGGCCGGTTGATAACGACTGCTCATAGTCACGTAGCCTTTCCTAATAAGAGAAGAAAGGAAAGCCCTCGACGCTTAAGGGAATGACATCGGACGAGTCCCGTCTCGAACTAATCCTTTGGTCTCTCCATCCCTCGCTCACTGCGTCGTCGTATCGAGTCAATGATCGCCGTTCCGAGTTTCGACATGGGCGGCCGATAGGGATGGACGTCCACCCAGAGATCCGCGGTATCCGGTCTCCAAGATACCCTAGTTGGGTTGAGAATAATAATTTGCAAAAATCAGGTCGAAACTACTGGATTAGCACAAGGAAAATGATTTTCATTCAAATCCATCAGAGAGCTTATTTTGTGCGTTCCGATGTACTTGGATATAACGTGGCGCTCTCGCAATATAAGCAACAGGTATCCTCATTGTGAAGTGGGGTCAAGGATTGATTTGTGTAGTATGCAAAGTTTGCTGGATGAGCACTACAGTCGTAATCAATTGCTCGAATTCTTAATTGTCGTAGCCGGAGACTGATATATAGTAGACCGACGTGTTGTTAGTCATCGCAATCATCTGATGTTAACTTCTTTCCCTTGTGGCCGATAATCGTTCGTGATGAGGGCGTCTAAAGTACTGTAATGTAATCAGGATTTTGGGAGAGATAATTAGGTATTTTAACTCAGCATGCCTGGACCACCGGAACGGGGGCAAGATTTAGGCATGAGATATGGATACCTGGCACGAAACACCCCTTAAAATGGAGAAAATAAAAAAAAATGAATCAGAAAACTGCCATGCGAGAGTAATTCTGCTCATTTATAAAATTTGGAAAAATAGACCCGGGTCAACAAGGTGGCGATCAGAAGAGTCCAAGACGGTACTGGGGCAGGTGAAACAGTGAATTCGACCAAACACCTTTGTCATTCTTCATCCGTCACTAGGATGACGTGACGGAGCAGAATAGATTAAGAGTAATTGAGAGACATGCACAAAATCACAGCGAGCATAAAAGGTATTTAAAAAAGGAGGATGAGCGTCTCTCGTTGGGAGCCGAATGTGAAAAGGGAAATGTTGCTGGATGTATTTCGATTTCTGATCTAGATGGTTGGATTTTGACAATGATTTATCCTGATTGATTCTTTTCGGCGTATCAGAAGTCACAACTCCTTCGTTTAAACAACTAAAATTACTGAAGAAGTGAACACCATAGACATTTACGTATGTCGTACGATGAGAGATTTAGGAGAAAAAGTAGTTGCATTGTATAATTTTCCGCCAAATATGACATTTTCTCCATAGAATGCGTTCCTTGCAAAAAAATCGCCAACTTTGTTTCCATTAAACGGATCCAATAACTTCGATTTGGTAAATGCCCACGTACTAAGTTAATATCTTCGTCACGTGTACATAGATGGAAAGGAGATTAGCAATTAATACTTAAACAATGAAATACAAAACCGCACTCATATGAATGCGGCCAAAAAATGAAGAATATCAGCTTAATTTAATAGATACCAGAACAAAATTCATATATCATTCAAGATAACATATACTATATCATTCAATTATAAGAAACTTTTTTTACGCCCGAATATTCCGAGGAAATAGCAGCTACTAAGTTGCCCGAGACTGGTTTGACTTAACAGAGGAAGCTTTATTTAGATATTAATAACTGTCGAGGTCAAGGTTGCATGGCAATGGGGCTAACTTGGACAGGCTGATTTCTGGCACGAAAACAGTCATTTTCTTTCATAACCGCATGCCGTAAATATCACACCTTGTGGTTGTCACAGCAAATCGATTCCGTATAAAATTTTTATTAATTCAAAGGGTCTTCACTTATTCCTGAAATCCTCTTTAAAGTGAGCATTAATCAATGGTGAATTTTTTAAAATTATTTTGTAGATATATGTTGTGTTTTAGCTCTTAAGTGTTAAAGAAGTTGGATTTCTACGAAATGGCATTTTAGGAGCTGTGGAGGAGGACCTTTGAGGCACAAGCGATGATATATAAATTTTAATTGATCATAGTTCAACGGCTTTTAATCATAGCATCACCTTTTCTCTTTCCCTTTGCATGAAATATTATTTCGTGTTATTACTCTAAAAAATATAGGACAAAGAGCTGATGTCCATGCAGGTGGCAGGGCTACACGGTGACGGTTTTCAGAAAATTATAATTACATTAAATTCCAAAAAGTCACATTAGAATTTGATTATTTATTCAAGAGAAGCGAATCTGAAATTCGAATAAATGACAAAGGAAGATGGTAGACGAAAAACCTGGTCGACTTTAAAATGTATTATGGCACGAAGTAGTAGGTTATCCCAGCCTCTAGCGATAACTGTATCACTGAAGTTTGCTATTTTAGAAGAGCTACAAGTTTTACGTACCCTCATTTTCAGAGCTTTGCGAATTAAGAATGCTATCAAATTGATTATTCATCTTTCGAAATACTTTTCTGGCAAAAACACATAAATACGTACTTTTTGGAAAAAAATCATTAAGTAGTCAGCTAATTTTGCGAATCAGTGAACTAATCAGTACATGAAGGGGAGTTCTCTTTTCTCATTAGCATATAAAGTAATCATAGAATAAAAGAAAGTTTTTCAAGTCATCCAAATGTGTTGGCATAATCAATTTCCCGTAAAAAATAATATTTTTAAACAAGACGTATTTTGTTTTCAGATTTGGTCTGCATGCTCTCAGATAAAGATTATAGTGGGTAGTATTAGGTTCACATAACCTGAACTCCGTCCCATTCTTTGGTTTGTACAAAGTGCGTATTAACAAGAGTATGGTCTTTTATTTTCTAACGTAAATTCACAAGAGAAATGCGTCCCCATTCAAGGAGCAAAGATTGGCTGGCATTCACCTATTCCGCACATCTTTGAAATACCTGCTCGGTAAAATACGAGCTTGTACTTAACGGGTCAAGGAACACTTGAAGAAGTGTAGTAAGCTCTATTTAGGTTTTCTGTATGTTTTTATATGAGAATAACACTAATTCAGGAACCCCTCTCACCGACTGACTACGCATTTTTAATGATTTAATTCCACGAAAACTAATATTATTATAAAAATGATGTAGTTGGAGGAAAATAACAGGCATGTTGGACGGAATTAAGGGAGTTGGAATATACGCGGAATGGAATAGGGGTTTATTGCAATTTGAGATGCCAGTTTGTGTCATGTTAGACGAGGCTTATAGTAAGTGTAGCGGGGCTCACTCGGTGTCCATTAAAACCTACCGCTTACCGTAGACTTCCGAATAATTATAACAATAAGATTGGATGGTTTCGTATCCAATAATAATGCACTGATCCACTGTTAATGAAGATTTATTTCGACCTAAGTTTCGACGTTACTTCGTCATCTTCAGGTGCATCTCGGAGCACCTTCAGGTACATGCATAAATGAAGGAACGTCGAAACCGAGGTCCTTATTTATAGTGAAACAGTGCATTTTTATTTGCCATTGGTCGATCATATTTTCCTTCCACAACATGACGCCTGATTCGACAAAATTGAAAAAATAAGATTGCAAGCCTTATAGTTTTACAAATTGTTACCTTGTACGAAAAAACGCAAGAAGTAACTCAGCATTAATACAAACAACCACTAGCAACAATCGCGTTTAATTGAAGAAATATTAGGTGCATTTCGATTGGGAGTGATTAGTTGATCTTGTCAACCATGATGGGTTCCCAACAAACCAAAGTGGCGAGCTCTAATCCCACATCGGGCGTGTATGCGAGGTAGAGTGTGTACACGTATACTCCTATAATAGGTAAGGTGGAGATTAATTATGGAGTTAATAACGTTGATTTTACGATAAACTTTGACCTTAGCTGTTAGTTGGTCGCAAAAAACCACCAATGATTACTTTGATGACCTACCACTCACCTTCGACCTGCTTATATGAATACGAATCGCACAATTTACCCACTCTAATCCGATTGCTTCATATTTTGTGAAATACTTAGAAGAGATTATTGGCCACCCTGTAACAAAAGATCACTGTTCATAATAATAACCCAGTTACTTGACCTTGGATTTTCTTTGGATTCCAAGACTATAAACTTTAAAATCCAAGGAGTTACCACCAAGGAAAATTTATAAGCACTGAAAACCTTGATAACATTTGCAATATTCAGTTCGGGGTCTTGGATCCCTATGTCATATCTCACGACTAATTCTGTACCTGGCTAATGATCCAACTTCACGTAAGGTGACCCACAATGTCGTTTTTTGGGAGTCCAGAAGAATCTTTTTATTTTAATCTTCCCCGCATAGTTTAAAATATCGACAGGAAGATTGGCGTTCCGTAACCTAGAAAAATTTGGCAGCGTCAAACTGGCTTAATAAATATCCTCGTTGGGTCGCCAGACGAAAAAATATCACGAAAGAATCTTGTTAGCGTCTCTTTGGGATCAGAAGCCAAGTTAGTATTCCAAATGCTCCACTGTCATTTCGCTTTAACTCACCTTGTGTGGTTACTTTTCCACATTAATGAATGACGGTATTGTTGTAATATTCTTTTGATGCATCAAAAAATGGATCCAGAGATTCCCATGCTTTCTAACTCATCCTTAGGTATGAAATTATCATTATAAAGTATTCTATATACCAGAGTGGGTCCCTCAGAAGGGAATATCTGTGAGTGGCATGGGACATAATCACTGCAATTCGAGCGGCCGGGTCACAAAAAGGATCACGATTCATAATGCATCTTTTACTCGACATTTTAGAATAAAAATTCACTCTAAAACTCTCAGTCTGGCGATCCGTCAAAATGATCACGAATACAATGAAAATATTTTTCGACAACTTCCCGAGAAAGACGCCGATAGTTATGTTCCAGCTTACAATTTCAAACGAATGCCTAAGGAAGCAAGACTTTATCTGGCTAATTCTTTGAATGACGGCACTCGTCAGTGAACCCAAATATCGCCGAGGCTGATAATGAATATCCACCTTTCCAGGAATCGATAAAATACCCAACGTTAATTACGTGTGATGGGAGTGAACGTAGTCTCATTATGCTTAAGTCATGAAATTTTCTTCTGTTCACACAGTCACCTTTTAGAATGGTAAAACGGATTCCGAAATAATGTTTCAAAAAATTGTTTTCCGAGGCTGGGAATAGGCTTGACTGATTGGGCAACAGCCAAATGCAGGTGGCGCACCATAAATATCCAATTCTTCTTTGAATTTTTCTCTCCTAGACCAGATCTTCTCCTGAGTCAGGTTTTCTTCGTCTAATCGAAAATCCATTCCGCTTCAAATCTAATTCCATTTTATAGGGTACAAAACTATGCCTCTCCATTCCAATTATAATCTTTGATATATAAAGAAATAGAGCTTCGGAGAATCGACAAAGTTTTTCGGCTCGTTTTGTTACGCTGCTCGAAAGTAATGGGGCGCTATTATGAAGGTTCGATCGTTAATGCACGAGTCAATATGCCACTTTATTCGATGCATTTGTGACGGGTGATGAATATCATTTCATGAACAATTTTTAAGAAACAGATATGGACAGTTTTTAAGCGCTGTTGTGATTGAACGGAGATAAATATAACATAAAACTTTGTAAGTTCCACAATTTCTCATTCAATTGACAGTTGGACGCAACCGATCGTAGAAATAAAAAATGTGGAACTTATTCACTTACTATTTTGTTTACATTGACTTAAAAAAGTGTAACTTAATATTATGCGTAACAATGTTTTGTTTTGTTTCTGTTCATCCTAAAGTTCCACAAAGTTGAGCCCAATAGCATTGAATTCACTCCGAGATTTTAAATAATTTTGAAAACATGGTCTAAGATTAGTTTTGGACCAGTTTTGAGGCGCCAATTATTTTAAATTATTTAATTTTGGTTGCTTATTTCCCACAAATTAATAATCATCAATAAAATGACGCTTTTCTGCCGTCACTATTAAAATTATCATATAAGTGTGTATATATTATCATTTTTTCGCGAGTACATGCATTTTTGCACCACTAATCCATAAATTTTCTTGTGGTAGTTCTCCACTGTCATACTAGCACGTATTAAATCTTGGGTTTTCAATGCCAAGTTCTATGAAATCTAAAACGGTACAGCTTTGCTTTATCAGCGTCATTTAATAGAGTGCCCTTAGCACTAAAAATACCGGAAATTTTAACAAAATGACATACAATGGCATGCTTGTGAATACATGGTATCTCAATGCAGTTTTCTTAAAACACTGAAAATAGGGTGTTCATGTTGTGAGAATAACATAAAGCGACTGAGAATACGTAAAAGCTCGGAGAAAAAGAAAAGCGGAAAGCGTAAGTTTGCTGGCCTGCAGGGTTAGAAATCCCAAGAATACAGAAAAAGACTTTTAAAAAATATGGCCCACAGTATTTTTCAATATGTTTTCAGTGTTTCAACCTCGTTACATTTAAATACTTCGGTTTTCGTCCAAAATTACAAGATCGCGTCACATTACAACGTTGAACAACGCATGAATATGCGTCTTTGTTTTAAACGTTGCTCTCGATTTTCGAATTTCCAATTTCTCTCGGGGCGCTGCCTAAATTTCTTCCGCTTGGCTAGGAAACAAACTTTGTTATGCGTTGTTAAAACGTAAAGACGTACCGCAACGCACGTGAATTTCACATACCTCTAGGCAATTTTTATTCTATTCGGGTGAGGTTAATTCCAAAGTTGAATCTTTATGGATTGTTTTAATATTAGTGACGACACTTTATTAGACATTTCCTGTGATGTGCCTTGAATATTCATAGCATCTGCCGCGGAGTTGCCAAGATCCGTACACCGGGAAGTGAACGCGGCCGTGAAAGTCACGACGTGCCCAGGCGCAACTGTTAGGATCTATCAAGTTCCCTTCTCATATCTCGTTAAGCATTACGCCATTAACCTCCAAAATATGGAACTTCAAATTTTTGGCAACTCTTTCAGGCTGTCCAATTAAATATGTATATTGGTTTTTATGTTTTTGGATGTGAAGTGAGTCAAGGAAAATACATTTTGTTTCCTGGCGTATATTAAGATTATTTCGTAATTGAAAATAAACAGGAGTTCGTCGTCTAACTTAAATGTCTTATGTAATTCTGAATAATATTAAGAGGTGGTCACACAATCATGAATTCATGGTTTTGCAGAGTAAAAAATAACGGTCTTTTGGGTCTTTTTCAAATTGTATTACGGTCTTTCGAACTTAAATTTTATTTCGTATGGATGATAATCCGAATTTCAATTGAAAGAAGTTCGAAAAATACGCACTTAGCACTAGTAAGGGCGGCGTTTGCTACATTGAGGCAAATAAAATGTTCAGAATGACGAAAATATTAGTGTTTCTCCCGGACGGAAGCGTGTAAGAATATTCGGGGCAAAGTTTTCTCCTTTATATGCACGTTTACGGAATCAATTGGATAAATAGTCGAAATGTAAACAGAAAGGCATTATACTGAGGAAAATCGAAAACACAAATAAACGCAAAGGTTTAAGACAGCTTTGATTTGATCCAATTCAATAGGATAAAGAAGTGGAAGTGCTTAATAGTAAGTGGACCGACAGTAAATTTGCCAACGAAAAAACACGAAACAAGCGTTGCGACTGCCCGATTTGCAGCACACACGTGCACCACATTCCGCTGAAAATCTGAGAATGATTTCACTGAGGAGGAGAAGACGCATGGATTCCTACCATGATACCATCGGAACAAGCGGAAGAGAGTTCTAATGCCGACCGCCGGGTCTCGTCACACTACTCGAACATTAAATCAGGGGATAGGAAGTTGAAAAATACCCTGTATGAGCATTATCCAGTTAAAATAAACTCGATTTTATACTTCATTAACCTTGTTCTATATTTCGTTCAAAACAAAACGCATCCATTCATCAAAGATTGCCGATATATAATAGTCAACTCGGCCGAAATATCCGTAAATCACGTTTCCATGATTTTAAGAATTTTTGCCATCCTCAAAACCGCACTAATGAGTCCCCTTATCATAAACCGTGAAGCAACCTTTTCGTCTTCCTCCCCTTTGGAACAAAATTCTTTCCCAAAAAGTTTAATGAATGTAAAAATACAAACAGCCGTCATATTTTATTCATCTATCTATTGAATTTCCGTCGGTACAGACTAATTATAGTGTAATCAGTTATGTACTCCCTGTTGTTGGGCCCCACCATAGGTAGGGACGGATGGTCTATGATAGATATCCGCCGACTAATCAATACTAATCAATTTTCTTAGAACAGCGAATAGTTGGAAAAATATGCTGGTTTTAACTACGATTATGACATTATCTGATGGAATGTTTTCGAATAAAAATTGAACGAGTCCTTGCGGGCAATTTTTCTCTTTTCCCAAAGTTTCACAAAGATTCGTCTTTGCGAGAAGAAGAATCCCAAACCTGGAATGCATGACGACAATTTGAGAAGATGAATTTGTCTCTTCAAACTTTTATAAGTTCACAAGGAAATCATCGCAGGTAAGCTTATCGAGAACTGGTCAAAAGTCCTCTTCTTCCTTATCATGTCGCGTTCTTGTTGCCTTAAACCGTGCTTGGTGTATGGCTCAAGCTTTATAGTGACTGAAAATATTTATTTTCCGCAAATAATCATCCATATCTGCCGAAGGAGCAACTCTAATCAGCCAAGTGTGCGTTTCTCTGACACATTTCAACATGTAGCTATGCACCAGCGCGTTTTTTTAGCCCCTCGGGGAATTTTTCTCCTTTTGAAACATAATTAATGGCAGAAAAAATGATCGATGCGGAAACAGTCGTGCGTGGATTTATGAATGCTCGAGCATTATCTATATCTTTTACCTGAAACTGTATCTTTAACATCGATAAGTGTCGATAGGAACAAAAACACTGGTAAAAAATCACGTGACCAATTAACAACCATAATTCGAACAACACAAAAAGTTGTCTGTGCATCCAAAATAAAGAAGGACTTTGCAGTTTCAGTATCCAGTATTTCATTTTTAATGACTGTGGACAAATTTTCCAGGTAAACCACATCTTAACGATATTTCTCCTTGAAGAACTAAAAACAGACTACAATTTAAGGACAACTGGAGATTGAAAGACAATTGAAACTCGTCTAAGACTTTACAGAAAGGCATGTATAGCCATTGGAAGAGCCTATTATTTAATGATTTTAACATCAATGCCTTCAACATATTTAACTATTCTAACGTTTATAAAAAGAAAATAGTTTTCAAACAATGATGAGACGAAATGAAAATTAAGGGGTATTTTGTATTTCTAAAGATATGAAGAAGGGTATTTCAAACTAACTCTGTTTACAAGAAAGTAATATACCCAAAACATTCTCACTTTTCCAATGATAAATAATTTAATCATATTAATGCGTCATAGCCTTTAACTTTATTTCTACATCCAAGAAAAGTTTCAAACCCCGGATTCTTTTCGATGTAAAAACAGTAGGTTTCTTAACATATCTGAGGAATAAATTAATTTTACCTGATTTTTGTGGAACATACATATAAATCATTGGGCAACACGCACACTTTTCCAACTAGATTTTGTAACTTCAGGGTTAATAGATTCTAAGAATATTTAAAAATGTAATACAAGCGTAAAGAGATCCATGAGAAGTCAAAATTGGAACAATCGATTACTTCTTAAATTACCGCAACAGCAACTTTAAATAACCGCAACAGTACATGGACCTCGATAGCACTTCGGAGCATAGCTATGCTCCATATCAAATTTCGGCGTGGAAACTTGGTTGCTGAAGCAGGAGGATAGACGTAGATTGGAGGCTTTCGAAATGTGGATTTGGAGAAGAATGGAAAAGGTGAAATGGACCGAAAGGAAAACAAATGAGGAAGTACTGGAGATGGTGGGTGAGGAGAGGGGTTTGTTGAGAGAAATCCTATGGAGGCAGAAAAAATGGATGGAGGGCGTATTGAGCGGTAGTGGAATGTTGAAGAAGGTAATAGAGGGGAGGATGTTGGGCAAACGAGGAAAGGGCAGGAACAGGATAGGGATGTTGGACGGGATGAAGGGAGGAAGGAAGTACACAGAGATGAAGAGGGACCTGACGTAGAGTAGGTTGCTGGGTTGTGTTTTGTTAGAAGTTACATTTTAACGATTTGTTAGTTTTGTCCATCGAAAACCTCCTTAATCGGTAGATTACTTAAAAAATATACTCTGCATAGAAATAGCTAGAAAAGGAAATGTTAAAAAAAATCTGCGCAGAATGGCATAAACCCTGCATGGAATGGTATATATAATAGAGATTTCATGACATTAACGTTGAACGTATTTATGTCTTGATACCGGTCGTCGCGAAATTACGATGGAGATGCATAAGATACATTGAAGAAGTGCGATAAATGTTTCCTTAAGGTAAAAGGTTCAACCCTGTCATCAGCGAAGTTCCAGTAGAAGACTGAGATCAGTGTTAGCTCCTATTCCGAAAAAGATAAAGGCTACAGAACAATAACGACTACAGAACAATAAGTTTCATTTCTCACGCAACTGAAGTGGTTCTCAGAATCATCAACAAAATGATGAAGAGCAGGGAAAAGGTTCACTTAGGGGATCAGCATTTGGATAGGTTGGAGGTACAGGAGGCTAACCCATAACCTTATGTCTCAAACTTCTCAGGCGCTAGAGGGGGACGGAGAATTCGGATGGGCAGTGTTAGCAAGAGGTGTAAGGCAGGGTTCTCCACCATCACCGGTGCTGTTCTACGTATGTGTAGAGGAAATGATGAAAGAGGCAATTTTCTAGAAAAAAAAGATTAAGCTAAACATTAAAATGGGAGAGAAAAAACTACTGTAGGTAGAGCAGTTTACGTATCTCGTTTTGGACCAAAATTGTCCAAGTATTAGGGACGTAAGGAGAAAAATTGTACCAGCCAAAGAGGCACAAGGAGGAGGGAATTGATTTAAGGGACGTTTAATAAGGATGTTAACAAAACGCTCGTAAAAAAATGATATGGAATGTAGTTAAAAACGGCGCGGAAACATGGTCACTGAAGCAGGATAATAGACGTAGATTGGAGGCTTTTGAAATGTAGGTGTGGAGACGGATGGAGACAGATAGAGAAGGTGAAACAGACCTAAAGGAAAATAAATAAGGAAAAGCTGGATATGGTGAGCGAGGAGAGGGGATTGTTTGCAGAAATCATAAGGATGCAGGAAAAATAGATTAAAAGCACAATGATCGGCAGTGGAATGGAAGTTGAAGAATGTGATAGAGGAGAGAATGTTAGGCAAAATGTTAGACTGGGCAGCAATAGATTAGGGATGTTGGACGGGATGAAAGGAGGAAGAAAGTATACAGAGATAAGGTTTTGTTAGGAAAAACAAATAATTATTTGGTAGTTGGGTCCACCCAGAACCTACTTTAAACGGTAGATTACCTAATATAGTGCCCTACAGGCCACCGGGTGGCAAGGGGTGATTGCACACCAGACTACTTTTGGCCCAATAAGTTTCCCGCCTAGCGCGGTCGGCCAATATTATTCAGATGCCTCATCCTTCGTAGGAAAAAATACATCTTAAATCTAACTGTTCTACACATAATCTCTAATAACCGTGTTTTCACAGTATCTTTCATGAAATTGGGAATGTTTCCAGGTTACCACATCGAGAGCGATTGCCGAAGGTTCCATTTTTAATGATGGCCGCAAATATGTTTCTCAGGGCGCCATATTGGAGGATGTTGAAGCGGAAGCTGCTAAAAAGGGTGATAAAATATTGATTAACGATACCACATCGTCAAATTAATGATATCGTATGAAGGTTAGGTTGTAAAATCCAAATAACTTCTCTAATATACATAAAATAAAACTGCATATCGCCTCCCGAGCCTTCCTAGACCGGTTCGGATGCGATAACAAAGTTAAACGAGAAGAAATCAAGTGAATGCAAAAAAAGGCAATGGAAATGATAGCGGCTTAACTTATGAGCTTCTCAAAAGATTTCCGTCCATGAAATTACTCCGCATCCGGGGACATATTAAACAACCGGCCCCTCAATACTATAGAACTCAAAAATGCTCCTTTACTATTCTCCCGTTGCCCCCGCGGGGAATTAAGCCAT
The DNA here is from genome assembly GCA_037158775.1 of Hetaerina titia. Lineage (NCBI taxonomy): Eukaryota > Metazoa > Arthropoda > Insecta > Odonata > Calopterygidae > Hetaerina > Hetaerina titia. Next base: position 52,337,908 of record CM073768.1, on the reverse strand, counting down.
TATGTACCCTACCGTCGACTGGAATTGATGAGTTCCGCCCTTCCGTCTGAGAGTGGAAACCATTTCCTTACAGGCCATGTATACAGTCGGCACATTCAATTTCAAAATGAATTCCAGGCTTTCACAACGTTTACCTACACACGGATACCCTCGCAAACATGAACAGCAAACAGAAAGCGTTCCCCGAAGGCATATTCCCTGCTTGTCGAGATAAAATTTTTTCCACGTAGAAATCCAATGTTTGCTGGCTGACGCACTTGCACCACGCAGAACTCCATAAGACGAGAAGACGTTTAGAACATACTATAATAATAATATAATAATAGTATAACATTTATGCAGGCAAAAAAAATTCAAAATAAGTATCTGTTTTGAGAGATAGCTGAAAACAAGATTTTTGGTGAATCCCTTTTGTGACATGAAGGAAAAGTGGCTGGTTTTCACAAAATATTCAAATATTCATTATTCGAATAACAATTATCTTTTTTGCGGAACACAGATTTTATAACGTGTTACTTTCCTTTTGAATTGAGGATCTACATTGCAACCAAAATTTTGGTAGATGTATTTATGTACATACCCAAAGATCTTTTCAGTCAAATAATCGATGATCGATTAAGATTCGGTTTAGTCACATGTTTTGAACATTGTACGACTGTGGCACGGCATGTTCGGGTCAAAATTATTCTGGTGTGTATTCACCCCCTGCAAGACACCCAAGCGGTGTCTTACAGGGAACATAAATTAATAAAAATAAATCAGTCACAAAAAAAATTCCCCCCAAAAGTCGCGCATAACTAAATTGGTAACTTTCCTGTTTCCTTGTTGCTTCCCGAATCCGAAGACGGTCCCAGAAACCTGTGTCGTACTTTTCTTAGAGTATATGAAGTGCAAAATTTAGAGAAATTAAGCGATGTAATAATGCACGGCAAAATCGCTAGCGCAAAAATCCTGTAGCGCAGGAAACTCCCGTAACAGAAAATTAGCTGTAAGTAAGTATCTACGTAAATTAAAATTCTGTACGATCTATATTACGTTGGCTTGCGTTACCATACTATGTAATGCCTTCTAAATTAACTACATTTAAATTTAAATATACTCGTATGTAAACATTTTTGGTTATGGAGTATCTTATGGAGCTTGAATTTGATGTTTTTCTGAAGAGAAAATTACTCCTTAATATATGTGTGAACAAAAAAAGATTATCAAGACACCTATAACTAGTCACGCATACGTACAACAAACCAACTTTGGGATGATTACAGTGAGTGCGTAAAACATTACGAATAACGGTGCGAAAATTAGTGATGCAAACACTTTTCGCAGGTACCTCTCCGGGCGTAGGAATATGAAACAAGCGGAGATCTACGAAAAAAGTACGGTCTAACTGAAGATAAGGATTCTTAAATGATTTAATTGTCGTGTTTTCCCAACAATAATACTGGAATAATGAATTCCCGAGAACCCTACACGATACGGACAAATTTCCAGCAAAACAGCCATGTTATTCATTAGCCCTTATTTCCTTAATGGCTGCCTTAATGACTTGTAAGGTATCGACCCCTCGACATATGCTGTATGAATTTTTACTGATTGTATCACAATAAACATACAAAGGCTTCATTTGTACGGAGTCTCTCCATGCATCAGATACATGTACGAGCATCAGATACTCAGACATGCATGCATGCATGAATCAGATACTCGTACATACATACATATTCAACTGAATGTAATCGCTGCCGCGTGTGATCTTAGTTCTCGTAAAACCACGAAACTTCGAGAGTATGGAGTTTGCAACACTAGGAAAAACATCTGACACTGATAACGAGAGTGATGCATGATTACACTTACTAAGTTGATAGCGTTATATTGACGTACCAACACTTTTTTCCATCGATGGAAAGAAGAATTCTGGAAAGTTATCAGCTCTATCGGCAATCTTCGACTGCTAGAGAACAAACTTGACCCGAAACAAAAAGTAAGAAATGTGCAAGGAAAAAAGTAGAGTCGCAAAAATGGCTAAGAATGCATCTCACCGATTATTACATTAAAGTCATAAACAATTCACAATATTGAGGCTTCTAACACTTCAGTGTGCGAATGTCTCCGGAATTAAATATGGCTTAATGAAGACTGAAAAAAGACTCACATTCCTTAGTCTAATGTACCAAACAGAAAATATTGTTCCACATTATACATATTTTTTCGGTAATCTACCGGTTAAGGTTGGTTTTTCGATGGGCACAACTAGCAAATAAACATTTTGTAACTCCAAGCAAAACCCAATCCAGCAACTTAATCTACATCAGGTCCCTCTTCATCTCTGTGTACTTCTTTCTTCCCTTCATCCCGTCCAACATCCCTATCCTGTTCTTGCCCTTTCCTTGCTTGCCCAACATTCTCCCTTCTATTACCTTCTTCAACATTCCACTACCGCTCAATACGCCTTTCATCCATTTTTCCTGCCTCCATAGGATTTCTCTCAACAAACCCCTCTCCTCACCCACCATCTCTAGTACTTCCTCATTTGTTTTCCTTTCGGTCCATTTCACCTTCTCCATTTTTCTCCACACCCACATTTCAAAAGCCTCCAATCTACGTCTATCCTCCTGCTTCAGTGACCACGTTTCCGCGCCGTACATAGCTCGGCACCATATGAGAGTTTTTACGAGTCTTGTCTTAACATCCCTACTCAAAGTCCCCGTCATCAATTCCCTCCTACTTGAGAAAGCCTCCTTGCCTAGAGCAATTCTTCTCCTTACGTCCCTACCACTTTGACCGCATTGATCCAAAACACTTCCGAGATATGTAAACTGTTCTACCTGTTCTATTTTTTCCCCGCCTATTTTAATATTTAGCTTAGCCTTTTCTTTCTGGAAAATCGCATAACCTTTGTTTTATTAATATTAATTCTCATCCCATATTTATCGCACTCGACCTCCAATTCACTCAGCAATGCTTGCAACCCCTTGGCTCACTGAGCAACTAATGCTTGGTCATCAGCAAACCTAACCGATTTTACGAATTCCCCTCCGACTTTCATTCCTACCTCCAGTTCTTCCTATGCCTCTTTAATCATTTCCTCTACATATACGTTGAACAGCACCGGTGACAATGGGCAACCCTGCCTTACACCTCTTCCTAACACTGCCCATCCGGACTATCCGTTCCCCACTCGCACCTGAGCAGTCTGAGACATGTACAGGTTGTACAGGATCAGTCTCCTGTCCCTCCAATCCATTCCTATTTTCATATATATATATATATATATATATAATAAATATAAATAATTTATATAAACACACGGATACAAATTATTCAACACACAGAAATATAGGAAGGACACTCACAGTACGTATTGACGTTTCGACGGCCCGGCCGTCGTCATAAGAATGGCCCAATGGTCAATAGAATGGCTTCAATTTCAAAGATATATTTTTATATTATTTACCATAAACACAGTAATCAACCCGAAGGTCCGGGTCGCGGTGGTCTAGTGGGTGGAACATTGGACTACTGACCGGAGGGTCCCGGGTTCGATTCCCGGGCAAGGCACTTTGGGCACCTGCAGATCCACCCAAGCTAGTTGATTTTTCGGGTACCTGATCTTCCTGGGAAACCATAACCGGCACAGAGAAAGGAACTGGCCCCCCTACCCTGATGTGTGAATATTCACACGCCGTCGGGCTTGGTACATGGGTGAGCTCTATCATCACCTACTAAACCGAACTTCGGGTTGATTACTGTGTTTATCGTTTTATATATACATATATATATATATACACACATATATATATGTACGTATATATGTATATATATATGTACGTATATATATATATGCATATATATATATATATATATATATATATACACATACATACATATATATGTATGTGTATATATATATATATATACATGTTCAGGTATACATACCACCGAGCAACCACAAGGAGGAAGAAGTCGATAGGATGTATGATGAGTTAGGGGATATCATCGCGAGTGTTCCTGCAGGGAAACATTTGATAGTGATGGGGGATTGGAATGCGACGGTAGGCGAAGGAAGAGATGGTGGTGAGGTGGGGGACTATGGGTTAGGTACGAGGAATGAACGCGGGGAGAAAGCAATTGAATTCTGCAGGAGACAGGGGTTAGTCATCACTAACACATGGTTTAGAGACCACAAAAGGCGTAGGTATACATGGAAAATGCCAGGTGACTCAGAAAGGTATCAGTTAGATTATATTATGGTCAGGCACAGGTTTAGGAACAGTGTGATAAATTCGCACAGTTTCCCAGGAGCGGATGCGGACTCTGACCACAATTTAGTTGTTATGAAATGTAATGTTCGTTTCAAGAAGATAAGGCAAGGGCGGCGGGTTAGGAAATGGAATTTAGAAGCAGTAAATGGATTAACGAGGAAGGAGTATCAGCAGGCTGTAGAGAAAATGATGGATGACGGTAAAGAACTGAGTACTATCGAAGAAAAATGGGAATGTATCAAGAAAGGGATATTGGAAGCCGCTAAAGAAACTATAGGAACCGTTAACGGGTAAAGGATAAGGAAACCATGGGTAACGGATGAGATGATTGCAAAGATGGATGAGAGAAGAAGATGGAAAAATGTAAACACAGAGTTAGGCAAAATGAAGTACAAAGAGTTAAACAATAAATTGAGAAGGGCCACAAATAAAGCAAAAGAAGAATGGTGGAAAACACAATGCGAGGATATGGAAAATTTACAGAAGAAGGGTGAAATTGGTGCTCTATACAGCAAGGTTAAGTTATTATCGGAAAGTAAGAAGGCAAGATCTGTGCTAACAGTTAAAGATAAATGGGGTAAGATAATAGTTGAACCAGGAAAAATCTAAAAGAGATGGAAGGAATATATAGAAACACTGCATGGTAAAGAACTTAGGCCGACAAGGTTAGACATAGAAAAGGAACATGACGTAGAAGATGATAGCTTAGGTCCAGGCATACTCGACGATGAAGTAGAAAGGGCATTAAAGGAGATGAAAGCAAATAAGGCTGTGGGGGTGGACAATATTCCTGTAGAAATGTTGAAATGGTTAGGGAAAGGTGGGAAGAAGGCCATATATGGACTGATTCGTAGTATCTATGAGGAAGGAATATGGCCGGAAGATTTTGTGAGATCGGTGTTAGTTCCTATTCCAAATAAGGCAATGGCTTCGTCATGTGAGGATTACAGAACGATAAGTTTGATATCCCACGCAGCTAAAGTTATTCTCAGGATCATCAACAAAAGGATAGAGAGTAAGGCAAATGATTACTTAGGGGATGATCAGTTTGGGTTCAGGAAAGGAAGAGGTACGCGTGATGCCATTGCAGTAATGAGATCACTAGTCGAGAGGAATATAGAATACAATCAGGACGTTTTTGCCTGTTTTGTAGATTTCGAAAAAGCGTTTGATAGAGTGAATTGGGAAAAATTAATGCGTGTATTGCAGAAAATAGGAATGGATTGGAGGGACAGGAGACTGATCCGCAACCTGTACATGTCTCAGACTGCTCAGGTGCGAGTGGGGAACGGAGAGTCCGGATGGGCAGTGTTAGGAAGAGGTGTAAGGCAGGGTTGCCCATTGTCACCGGTACTGTTCAACGTATACGTAGAGGAAATGATTAAAGAGGCATGGGAAGAACTGGAGGTAGGAATGAAAGTCGGAGGGGAATTGGTAAAATCGGTTAGGTTTGCTGATGACCAAGCATTAGTTGCTCAGTCAGCCAAGGGGTTGCAAGCATTGTTGAGTGAATTGGAGGTTCAGTGCGATAAATATGGGATGAGAATCAATATTAATAAAACAAAGGTTATGCGATTTTCCAGAAAGAGAAAGGTTAAGCTAAATATTAAAATAGGCGGGGAAAAAATAGAGCAGGTAGAACAGTTTACATATCTCGGAAGTGTTTTGGACCAATACGGTCAAAGTGGTAGGGACGTAAGGAGAAGAATTGCGCTAGGCAAGGAGGCTTTCTCAAGGAGGAGGGAGTTGATGACGGGGACGTTGAGTAGATATGTTAAGACAAGACTCGTAAAAACTCTGATATGGAGCGTAGCTATGTACGGCGCGGAAACGTGGTCGCTGAAGCAGGAGGATAGACGTAGATTGGAGGCTTTTGAAATGTGGGTGTGGAGAAGAATGGAGAAGGTGAAATGGACCGAAAGGAAAACAAATGAGAAAGTACTGGAGATGGTGGGTGAGGAGAGGGGTTTGTTGAGAGAAATCCTATGGAGGCAGGAAAAATGGATGAAAGGCGTATTGAGCGGTAGTGGAATGTTGAAGAGGGTAATAGAGGGGAGAATGTTGGGCAAGCGAGGTAAGGGTAGGAACAGGATAGGGATGTTGGACGGGATGAAGGGAGGAAAGAAGTACACCGAGATGAAGAGGGACCTGATATAGATTAGTTTGCTAGGTGGGGAGTCACAAAATATTTATTTGATAGTTGTGTCCATCCAAAAAACCTACCTAAACCGGTAGATTACCTAATAATAATATACATACACGACAGTTTATAAGTGACAGTTACCTCCTCGATGATACAACGAAAGTTTCTTTGGCAATGAAAACAATTCTAAATAAGCTAACTTTACAGATATTAAAATTCAGACGAAAAAATATTCAATTTAAAATGATTTGGCAAAGGATATCTTCCATGGAAGCAGATTAAAAGGGCAGCACAAAGAGGTCATGAGTAAACACTCAGAAGGTACTCGCATATATATTTGTACACCAAGGACAGAGAATTGGGGTTGTTACCTAAACGCTTCTTTGCTTATCTACATCAGGGAAATTTCCCCGAAAACCTACAATACTATATTTAGCCTAATCATAAAGACTTGGAAACGTTCCCGCACACTGCTTCTCGGTGGATGAATGTCACTTTTCTAATTCGGATCTTTTTAAAATGGAGGATGAAACAAAAAGACTGCCCCTGCGCAGACGAATGAATATTTTCCTCCTACGCCCACAAAATGTTAAATGAGGCTGAAAAATATTATTAATGGTTGTATAATATTTAATGGTTAATTAACAAAAAATACAAATATTAAATGTAAAAAATAATAAAATGCTACATCACTCTGTGACAATAAATACAGCCAAACATAACTTATGGTTTCCTATTTTATTAAGATTTATAACACGAAAAAATAACTGTGCCGTTCTTTCTCCCAAATGCATTTGACATTTTCGGATATTGCTGCGTTTATAAATGAAAAGACGACGTCCCGGACAAGGAAATATTTTTGGGTTCGTGATCTGCTCGATTCTGCCATCCCCATCTCTCCTGTGCTTGTCTTTTATGTATGTTCCTATCCCTTTTTCTTATAGACGAGTATAAACTATCGTATAAACACAGTAATCAACCCGAAGGCCGGTTTGGTAGGTAATGGTAGAATTCACCCATAACGTACTAAGCTCGAAGGCGTGAGAAATTTACGCATCAGGTTAGGGGGACAGATTCTTTCCCTGTGTCGGTAATGGTTTCCCAGGAAGATATGATACCCGAAAAATCACATAGTTTGGGTGGAGCTGCAGGCGGGCTCAGAGAGTCTTGCCCGGGAATCGAAACCGGACCCTCCGGTTAGTAGTCCAACACTCTACTCCTGGACTACCACGACCCACAGATGCATTGTTTACAAACACACACACACATATATATACATATATATATAATATATTATATATATATATATATATATTATATATATATATATTATCCATGTCTGAAAATTTCTAATATGATAGAAAAACAAATATGAGGAATCCTCCATTTTAAAACAACCATACTTTTCTATTTTCTCTTAAATAGCGAGTCAAAATCAACATGTAGGAGTTACGCTTATGATCATAGAACATTGTTTTGAAGGCCGAAGAATTAAGTATATTCTACTGAGCGAACATTCATATTTATCAGCCGATTCGAACCGTTATAATTACGGGCAGTGCCTCACTTTAGGAATAAAACAAATGTGACGAACGCCGACACTAAAGACTTAATTTAACAAGAAACTTGGGGTTTAAATTTCAAGTGAGATATTCTGCAAGGATCTTCACACTGGAGACTTAAGAATCATAGATGCTTCGGTTTGGGCCAAAGTTTTATGCGGAAGACAATCTTTGACTACATGATCCTTCACTTTCTATCAGAACTTTAGCTGGTACATAAGCAAATATAATGTACGTCAGTTAGATCAGTTGACATTTTAATGATGTAATTATGTAAGGCGAACTTAAGTATTTATTCTATCGTGGAATTTGAGCAATATTTAAAGAATTTGACGCATAAAACTTCTTTTATAGGCGCGTTCCGTCTCATATAATGAAGATATGGTGACGCGAATGTGAAATTATCATCATGAACTTTGAGGTCAAAATCATTTTCTTAGTCTGTATTCAAGAAAATCAGCAAGTATGAGATAAAATGTTACGAAGAAAGAACCCGGATGAAAGGAATCGGAATAAGAGCCGTTTTTCAATGACATCGGCGAGAATTTTTCTGGACAACGAAATATCCGTTTTGCAATGAGGCCGAAGAAGACGACTGGCAGAGGTGCGGACTATTCATGAATTTGAGGAGAAAGTCGACTGAAACCCAATCCGCACGAATCTTCCTTGACTTGAGGATGACTACTCGTAGTACGAATGACAGAATGGGAACGGTGTGCGCTCCTCTCCAACAAATCGAAACGCCAGCAAAACGAGGTTCGAACGTTGTTTTTCTTAAATTCTCGGGCCACACCCAAGAACAACATGACCGTCGCGGCAGTAGCTATCACGTGAATATCAATTTCCACAAAATAATTCGCTCGTAAACGAGTTGAGGTACCAAAGTGTTGACGAACGCAGATTTAATTTTTGACAAGTCACCTGGTGGGTTGTTTTTCTTCTCCAAGTAAAACCACGGCCGTTCTCGTTCGCGTGTCTGCATTCTTGTAACCTCTTTGAAACTTACTTTACGGGTCGAAAATGTGTACTCCATTCCCAAAGGAGGACAGAGCAAAGGATATAAATCCGCAATAGGTTGCCTCGTATTCCAGGGAGCCCTGTGCAGATCTTCGTGTCTAATCCGATTGGGTTTCCCCAGCGCAGCCATTCTAATTAAGACGCAAACAACTCCACTTGCACAATTTCCTAGACACACGCACGCCTGAAAGATGAGGAGCTAACTGGGGAGGAATTGTGAAGTCTCCTCGCAACAGAGATGATGATGGTTAATAAAAAAATGGTAATTCTCGATGCAGTTATTAGCGCTGAACTTATTTTCTCAATTGGGTCGAATACCTGGATGTGATTACGTGACATGCGGGGTAATCCCCCTTGCGCTCGTCGGCATCATGATCTGCTGCTATCCAGGTCGGTCTGAGAATGGCGGTGGCTGTCTGTCAATGGGACGGAGGGGGAGGGATGCTTTTCTTCTTCGGTTAAGAAGGGGATTTTCAAGACGCTGACACCGCCGCTTGCCCTTTGATGTACGGGCATTAGGAATAAAACGAATTTTACGCGACAATCCAGGCACTCCTTTGAGGAAAATCGAGGAGTAGGTCGAACGTCAGGAACGTAAAAACAAGTTATATTAACTAATCAAGAAAATTTTAATGCTTTCTCACAGTTTTAATACAAAACCTACAAAACCCGAGCGGGGCATCAAACTCTGGAGTGTTGTTCTCAAGGGATTTCTTCTGTGATGCCCATTTATTGACGGTGACACTCCAGAAGCCTTAGCCATATTTTTTTTAGATTAAAATATGCATTTCCTTTCTTTATTGCCCATTATTTCCAGAGAGAACACATTAAGATTATATTTATGCCGGCGGAAACAAATCAACGTGAAATTTGAGAACTGCAAAATGTCCGTTCATCAATTAATTCGAGATTATTTGAGGCACATACGGAGTTGGGAAAAAGTAAGTTATGACTGATTAAAGTATATCACTGCAATTTGTTCCATAGTAAAATTCTTTCTAGGGGAAAGTATAACTGTCAACGATTAATGGAAACTCAAGCAAAAATAGTATAAAGTTTGCCCAAAGGCTCTATGCACATATGTTATCCCTCTCCGATTCATTTGATAACCAAATGGCTATGAGGATTTCCTCTCTTTTCATTCCCCACCTCTTTCCTATCTCCCTCATTCCTCATTACTTCCCAACTATTCCAGGATAATTTTTCTCTGTAAATATCGAATCTGTCTCTTTTTAAGGCATTTTTGTTTTTTTTAGCTATAAGCTACGAATTTTCCTCCCACCAACCTCCTAGTAAAAAACACAATCCATCGATTTCTCTTTCAGGTTGTAGTTTTGCGTAATTATTTCTCTAAAGTCTTACGATATTAGTACTCACTGAGCAAATGTTGCGCGTCTCAATAGGTACTATTTCCTAACATCAGATTCCTGAAGGTAACTTAAAGCTACTCTTTAAAATGGAAAGGATTGTTTTCCATCAAAAACCTGATTACGATACTAATACCTTGACCTTTTCCTAATAGGGCATGCCGTGGGCCAACGGGTGTCGTAAAATAAATAAGAGTAACGACATTAAGATCTTCGTTTCTTTATCTGTTATTGTAAAGATCACATTACTTGAATCTGTACCTAAAATATACCTCGTTTCCAACCTATTTGCGTGCTTTCTACCCTGTCGACCCACTCTGGATACTCAACTGAGGGTCGGAGTTCTCGGTACGTACTACCCTGGTGAATCACGCTCCGGCAATGTTTCGCGCGTCTTTCGAGGGATTCCGGATCTGTGCTCACGTGCGCAGGAGACCTAGCACACAGCAGTGATTTTACGAACCTCTCGACTACGGAATTCATTTCCACCCTTCAGGATCCGGGGATAAAAACGGCACTTGGGAGACAATAGTAACGGGAATGGGAAGCGGAAGGAGGATGAATGAAAAGTGCCTTGGGCGTTGGCCTATTCTCGTCGATATGGCGATTACAATGGGCTTGGACTGATCCAAATTCGACTTTAACGCTGACGGGGATGAGATAGTTCTGGGCCCAGATTGCATTAGTCGGTGAGACCACAACGAGAGGAGAAACTGATTCTCCAACAGTCAGGGAATGCTTTTTAAGGAATCCTTTTTCATCCAATCTATTCATCAATTAGTCAGTAGGAAAATTATGGCAATTAGATCTTCCCGAAAATTAATTTTTCGGAAAACCAATGACCATCAATTACTTTAATTTCTCATGAATAATGATTGCACTGCGACTTGCTCGCTGGCCGGATAAGATGTGAACTGAAAAGCATATGGACTCAGGAAGATCTTTCACTTTGAATAACCTACCGCGGGGAATCACAGTGGGATGGGCGTTCCTTTAGCGGGAATCGAAACGGCGTTCTTCGGGTTATCTGTATGCTTTGCCAATAGAGTTGGCGCCACTTAGTGGACCTCCATGGCGAAATATCCTCACTCGGTATTTCCACACAGAACTTTATTTACTCGAAGGTGTTGCATCGCAATTAAAACCTTGGTTGTTCCAAATAAAACACTACAGAAACACCAAACGAATCCACGAGATCCATCATAGAAACTGACCCAATCGGGCTCATTTCCAAACAAATTACAAGTACGCCTGGACCTCCTCTGGCTTTACTTGCCTTGTGCAATGCAACGCAAGCACAAGACCACTACACAAAACAGCAGAAGTATCCCTAAGATGGAATTAACTCAATGACGCAGGTGTGTCCTGCAGTCTGATGGAATCGAAGTCGGACCTTGGGCACGAGCGGCCGAGTATACGGACCTCCATTGCTAGTTGATGCCGTCGTATGCTCGTCGCGAACATTCGCCGCCGCGACCTTCTCCTGGGACAGAACTTGTACACAAGAAGGGTAAGGGATGAACCAGTGAGGATGAGGGAAACGTAGCCTGCTTTAAAATCTTGAGGGCCTATTCTGTGGGACACTCCTTAAGCATCACAACTTTATGTAAACGGAACTGAGGATAAAACTACAATGAACTCTAAAATCCGCTGAGTTTATTGGTTATCCCCAAGGATGAATAACTGAAGATCTCTCGTATCATCATCTATTTATCACGGGATTCAATTCCAGATCTCCATCATCGTGGAAGGCACGAACAACTTTTTCATTCAAAACACTAAAAGAATTTTTATTTCGCGTAAACTCAAATCCAGTTGAGAGAAGAGAACAATAGAAGTTGTTCTTAAAGTATGCATGCATGCGTATATAAAAGTATCAGTCGCAGTGACTGATTTCCTTGGATTTCCCCGATGGCATGGGCTATTTCGCCCCACGACTGGAGTGCATCCACACGCTCGAATCAGACAATAAAATCACATCATCAGACATCAATCAATGAACTGTGGAAACCAGCAATAGGTTCTGTTGGCTGCCGACTACCTGATGCCGGTGACGTTATAAATTCCGACGGGGCGTGTCGTAATTGGGCGTATTCCTAGACACAGCAATAGCTCGCGTCGATACGTCGCACCCGTACGTGTTTCGAAGTGAACTGCAGCATCACAACAAACCCTCTGAACCACAGAAAACGTCCCGAACCCGCGTATTCCGAGGGCAAAGCAACGGATACTCCTACAATCAAGTCGCAAGGGCACTGCTTGCCACTGTCAGGGAACACAAGGGGGTCGGTGGATGCGGCGGTCATAAACCAGCGATATCCCACTGCAGAGAAACGGGTTCGATTCCTAGAGACGGCAAGATTTCGCACTCTCATGTCGTGCATCGCTTGTTTTCTTGGTGGGAAGACGACACGACAGGACGTTTCGACAAACCCCCTTCCCCCGGAAAGGAAGGGTTGATAGGATGCTTCAAACTTCCCGACCTTTCCCCCCGTGGCTACACCATCCATCCGAGACCGGACCGAAGAACGCAGACCGCACCGGCGACCCCCGCAACACGATCCCGGACTCACGAGAGAAAGCGCCCCTACGGAATGAATTCGCCCCCACCCCCTGCTACTGCTACTCACTCTTCCAGTTGTCCGCCACGTACTGCATTAGAGCCGCCTTGGGCGACAGCAACCTTCCAAAATCCATGGGCACGTCGCGCGGGGCCCGGAGGAGCTCGGGGGCGGTCGAGACGCTACCTCTGTCACGGCGGCAGGCGATTACCCGTCGCCACGCGCGCACACTGGCTCCTCGACGACACTTGTAGGGCGGCTAGCGCACATCGCGCGGGACGAAGAAGACGCCGACGACGGTCTCTGGTCCCCCCGGAGCGATCGGGAACGGGCTGGGTGGGGGAGTCAAGGGGCGAGAGGGGGTGTCTCGGAGGGAGGAAGAAGAGTAGAGGTAGGGGAAGGAAGGACAGTGGGGGGAGAGAAAGAAAGAGATATTCCCTCCTCTCCCCCGGTTTCCCCCACTGTTGAGGCGAGCGGTCTGTCTCCTACTCCCCATTCCCCTCGGGTCGGGAAAGGAATGAGGGATGAGTGAGCTCCCTTGGAATTCGGAATAGGGGTTGGAGAAGACGAGAGAGAGAGAGAATAAAAGAGTCGAAAAGGAGAGAGAAGGAAATTAGGGGAGAGGGTGGGGTGGGAGAAGGTGGACGGTCGTCGGTGTGACGGATAGGTGGACGGGGATGGAGGTAGAGTGGGGAGGGAGCGTGGAGGGGAGGAAGATAATTGGTTCGCTTGCGTGTGAGGAGGGAGGGGGGTAAAGAACAACAGGAGAGGATCTTTCGAAGGGGTGGAGATGAGGAGTGGGGGGCGTTACCGCAGTGGGAGGGGGTAGGCAGGCGATCGGAGGAGGGGTGGGCATATCGTCGGAAGGAGTGATCGCTATCGGAAGAATAAAAGTACGTTACCTCCACACGAGAGCGCAAATTCATGTCGCGAGCGCTCGAGGTCCGAGAGGTGTTATTTTTTTTATTTTCTCTGAAGGCTGGTGTCATATCTCACAAAACTCTCTAAAACTCAGCATCAGTGAAAAATCCATTGAGTGCACTGACGTCCGAGGCCGGATTCGAACCCGTGACGCTCGCGCCCACCCAACTCCTTCGCAGCTAGTGTGCAGAATTGGCTCACACATTCGGTCTTTGGTATCACATTGAAAGAGTGCACTCGCGATTATGCAGAACGCCCTTACGGGCAGTAGGTATGTCTGTGGAATTCCTCCGACAAAATTAACACATCCGTAACTTCCAGAAAGAGATTTATTCCAACACAATGCATTCTTCAACACTTAACGAGATTACCCTGACGTTGGAGATCGCCAGATGAACTTGCTTATGACGAAAAAAAGAACTTATTATACAATATCGTAACGTTTGAAAATTACATGTACTAAATATCACTGCAACTACCGAGACGAATATTTAGTACAAGCGTGTATGTACTAAATGTGCGTCTCGGATTGTGTTCTATAAATCGTCATAGTTTCGAGTACTTGTTTAAAATCATTTCCATAAATGTAATGGATAAATAATACAGCAAGGAGGCCTCCGATTTCTGAATTTTAATTTGCTAAAACAACGAGGAAATGTAAATTTTTTTTCAGAATGCTTGAACTCGGGAATAGATTTTAGTTACGTGGTTGCTAGTAATGCTCTTTAATTAATTATCGATTCGGCCAATCGGTATTTAGTCAGCCAACTAGTGCCCCTCACAACGTAATGGCCTACTGCGCTGATGGTCTAGGTTTGATTCCCGTGGTATTTGGAGGGAAGGCTTTCCCAGGGGGAATCTTGTTCATGCTCCGGTGAACAGTGGAGGACACTCCCAAGTAAGGTGCAACGCCCGTTGGGCAAGGATCGTAGACCCTCGGACGCCACGGATCAGAGTAAGCTTCACTCGACCTCCTCAAGAAACTGCATCACGTCTAAGGCTTGTTTCTCGCCATTTCTCTTCCTTTCTCTCTCTTTCCGAATTAGGGTGCGGCGGGGAAACCTTAACGGCGAAAATGACCGCAATGGTCTGGGAACCTTTTAAAATGACTTTTAACTTACTTGCATTAGGTTCTTGAGATCCCAGGAGGGGAGAAAGATTTCCTATCCGAGCGTCAGTTTCCGTATAAACCAGTCGGGCAGCACAGCATCCATGTCCAAGGTGAGAGTGGACCTTTTGGCCTATTGTCGCGCCTACTTTCCTGTCTCAGAGTAGTAACGAAATCCGTTCCTATTACCACGTGGCTACTTCGGACGAAGATGATAGCTATTTCAAATTTATAAGTTTTCAACATAATCGCCGAATATTCAGCCAAAAATTGCTATTCTATGCACGTCGAATCCCTCCAATAATGGTCAGTCAACACGAGAAACCTCGGACAAAAAGCCCAAATGGGAATACAATGGGGAAAAGATATCTATATCGAGAAATATAATTTTATTTTGGACTACGGAGAACATATATACCGTTATCAATCTACGACCGATATGGATTCCCTTCCGGACAGAGTATCCGGAAAACTGCTGTCTGAAACAAGGGTTGCATAGATTGATTAGTCAGAGGAAATGAGGGAACGCCCTAATCATTTTTAAATTTTGATATACCGGCATAATAAATGCATTGTTGTCCATAGATTTCTGGGGCCCATATCCGGTACACACTCCGAAAAAAAACTCCCTAAAGCCTCACGGGATACTCACTACTCGGCTGCTGCGATAACAATGTCAGTTGGAATTTCCTCTAGCGACGGACATTCACGACGAAACAGATTTCCTACGCCGCGACCTTTGTCTCAATAGACCAGAGTACGCAGAAACTACTATCACCACGCGCAGGAAGCAAAACAAACTAATTGGGGAACGATGCTTGCAGAGGAACAGCAGGAGGGACGTGATGCCTTCTCCGGAAGTAGGGGGTGGGAATGTTGTGGAAGGGGAAGAAGGGAGAAGGGGAAATGACAGCAACATGAGGGAGAGGGAGAGAGAAGAGGACTGGGAGTAGAAGAAGAGAGCGGGGAGAGGAAAAGACGAGATAATTGGCCGTCCCAAGTGGGAGTTGGGCAATAAGGTGTGTGCGAGCTTGGGAGGAGATATCTGGAGCGGGGGAGGAGGGAAACTGGGTTAATGAGAGGAGTACGGGGAGGGGAGAAAAGGAAGTTAGGATACGAGCGCAGTTCGCCTCTGACTCGTACATGGTAACCAAAGTATAAACATTGTTTCGCACCGTGTTAAGCATCCAACCCGCTAAACAGTCATCATTTCCACCGAAGCATCCCCACGCGGAAAGATGAACTAGTTCCGATCACGCGATGACTACGACGAATCAAAATTATTGTTGACCCACCGATTAGCGAACATACGACGACTGCGGGCTTCCCGACCTCGAACACAAAAGTTTTTCCGCTTGACTAGCCGAACCCAAGTTCGTTTCTGGCTTCCGGAGCTCTGGACTCATACGGTGAAGCAGTGTGGTCGCGATAACCGAATCTTGCTGTCATCGATAATGCTCGATTCCACGAACCCTATAGCTAAAAACAATATGTGGTTTAATATATCGCTTATGATATCAACTTTAACGCTAACCATTATATTTTTAATAAAAGCAAAAAAACAATCATCACCAGACCTTCCCAGCAGTAAACAGGCGCTCCCAGCCCCAAATACTTTACGTGTGTCGAAGTGGCCTCCTATTTAGGTTTCTATGTGATGTAACAAAAAAGTACACGACTTTTCATTCCAAAATGTGCAAACCTTCTCGCACACTATAAATATTCTGAACAAAGTATTCCAGTGTTCTGTACTTGTTTAATAGTGAGAATAACCACGCGGATGCCATATACGACAACTGACAAGAGAACAATGAACTCATATCCCTCTCCTAAACCAATGCGAAAGATTTGTACGACTACTCGGACAGGTAATAGGAAAATTTCTATGTAATAATTGAAATGTTATGTAAGGTTATACGGTTTATCTGTTCCCTCTGTAGCATTTAACATATGAAACAAAGGAGAACCCAATTAGGTCCCGTTTCAAGACTTTCCTTTGTCCAATAGTAAAACAGAAATACGTTATTTTATCCAATTATTTTCCCATTTAAAAGAATGGCAATTTTTAGACATGATCCAGCCTTTTTTATAAAAAATAGTTGGAGAAAATTACAATTTGTGAGGATCGCGAGTAATTAGCATGAAAAATTTAAAGGAAGGGTATGGGTTGATGGAAGAGATTGGTAAGGATTATGTAATTTATTCATTAAGAGTTTAAATGATTCCAAAAACTACCGTAGATTCCACTTCAGTAACTTTTAACGGAGTCGTCTGCTAATGGGCATTACAACGCAACAATTTCAAAGTGTAAAACTCATTCGCCTTGACCGGAATTTGGATGACAGTAAAGGTGAATGATTTATGCACTTTATAAATGCTGCATTGTGAGTTTAAATGATCCCGCCTTTTTAGGTATTAGCATTTTAGCATTAGCATACCACAATAATTAGTATTTGTTAGATTCCATTCCTTTGTCAATTTTGCTAGATTATTTTTTGCAAATTTGGAAACGTATTCTATCCAGGAGGAATAATATGGAAAGAGCCATCAGGATATGTAGGAGCGGTAGCAGCCATTTGATCAGATTTCTGGCACACACCTTCTTCCCAGGTAAAAGAAACACTGGGTACTCTTAAGACCAACTTTTTTCTGGATTACTGTGCTGACGTTGGGCTGCAACAAAAGGAAGAGTTAAATCCTCCAGAGCCCATCTCAAAATTCTGAAACGTATCTAAAGTGCGTGCTACAGAATCAATTTGCTAGTTTTAAGAAAGATAGTAACCAGAGAAATACTGAGGATACGTGGAATCACTTCCTTAAGATCACGCGCTCGGCAGTCAACAAGTTCATTCCCAGTACATTTATAAAAGATAACAGAACATAGTTGGTACAACGCGGATGTTAGAAAGGCATTACATCGCCAAAGGCTATGTCACGCCAAGATGAAAAATATAAGGGATGATATCTCTAGCGACCAAAAGAATGAGATCACATATGATTATAAGATATCTAGGGCAAATGCGAGGAATGAATTTCGGAAAGCGTTATGGGAATTGAAAAGGAAAATTTGAAAGGGAATCCAAAAGCATTTTGGTCATACCTCAGAGAAGTTCAGGGAAACAAATCAACTGTTAAGTAACTCAAAAATGATGAAGTCGAAAGTCTAACCAGCAGTTTGGATAAGGGAAGTATCATCGGACCTCTCTTCTTCCTAATTTTCCTTAACGACACTAACTCTGTGGTTAATAGTAAGATACGTATATTTGCCGACAATGGCTTACAGCGATATCCGTGGTCCTGAGGACAGAGCAGCTTTGTTAGACGATCTTAATGCTATACAACGCAGGTGCGACACTTGGGAATTAGAATTAAACTTAAAAAAGTGCGTTGTTATAAATTTTTGGAAAAAAAACAACTTCCACCCGAACGCCTACTGCATTGGGAACACCAAAATAGATGGAATGTGTACACTCAATTAAATACTTAAGCGTTACCCTCACTCATCATCTCTCCTGGTTGAAACACACAAGGGGAATATGTGGACAAGTTAGCAAATAATTAGGATTTATTAGAATAGTACTTGGTAAATGTGATGAAAAGGTTAAAGGGAAATGTTCTGTGTCATTGGTGAGGCCTCATTTAAAATACGCTGCAAGTATATGGCATCATCACGAAGTTGGATTAATTGCCGAATTGGATCGCGAGTAGCGCAGAGGAGCTAGATTTGTAAAACGTCGCTATGATAAACTTAGTAGCGTATCCAAAATGTTAGATCAGTTGGGCTGGGAATAACGGAACGAAGGTGAAATTATAGACTGAAGCTCTTGCACCCTAGCGATGAATTGCAGGGTAAATATGAATAAATAAAAATAATAAAAAAATCCTTTCAACAGTCGTAGGTCGTGGGGTTGATGCAATAGCTCTCTCATCTACTAATCACCTGCATCACAGTTTTCATGCACCGTATCTGGCGTTTGCACCTTGAATATTCTTCCCCCACTCATGACTGCAATTCTTCGTAAACAAAACAGTTTCTGGGGTAACTTGATGGGAAATCAAATGTCAATGTAATTCTCCGCTAATCACTGGATCAGTCAATATGATCTTAATTATTCTCCCGCGACATCTCATTTAGAATGCTTTCAATTAACGTTTCGTGCTGGTAGTAGGAAAGATTGATTTGAAAAGCATTCTTTGCACGTGCAATTCTGCAAAATTTTTTCTTATAGAATCAAAAGTGTAGGTAATGATTTCATGGTCCATTTTCATTTGCAAAATTGAAAAAAATGGTTGTACAGACCACTATGTAATACAATCTGTGTAATCAATTTCAGTATAATCATTTTTAATTATATAAGAAATCACTCTTGAATTTTGGGACTTTTTTAATCTCGATGTGTACACACTTTAAGGTTTTGATTTCCCGGGATTAAACATAATTAAAACGAAAACGTAATCTCAGACTCTTCCATTGTCAAATGTTATTACGGCCAGGTTTCCATGGAAATAAAATGATTATTAATCCATTTGAACTTAGAACCATAAAAGGTGAACGGATGATGATTTGGTTATGATGCTGTAACATTTAGATCAGCTCACGGTGGAATATCATTAGGGGAAAACTTTTAGCAAATTAACTTGACTTACGTTTCTGTAACGTTCAGGTCTAAGAGGCATAATATATCTGAAATTCATAAATAAAAATTCGGGATTTCCTAACAAACTCCCGAAGCGAATCATGTCTGGTACAGCTGCCCGAATTCCATGTCTTCTTGGCACACGTGGGCCATTAGGCCATTCGTTTTGGTACTGTTCGGCACACTCAACTCCTCAAAAATAAATGGCGTACCAGAGGCGTTATTTTGTTTCGTATTGAAACGCATCATTTTCAAGGATCAATGGCTGAATTATTTCTACCAAAAGTTCGTCAATTATAGCTAGTCTGTTTGAGGGGGCTTTAAAACCTCACGCTTGGCCAATCAGCGATGAGCTCCCATCAAAATACATAACTCGCCTTATGGTGCGACTCTAAACCAGAGGAAGCTCTGATCGTTGATGGTCAGAGGCCGACGAACTTAAGGATACTACACGCACGGAACCGCTTCAGCAGTGTTCAGCTCGAACAGTAATATTCCAAGAGCACCATCGATCGGGTGAGCCAACTGTTGGACTTCTCACGCCGAGTGTCGTGCGTTGAACCTAGGACATTACAGAAATTATGATCAACATTCAGGTGCCTACTTGGCTATCGCATTAAGTGAACCGTCCGTTGGATCGGATGTTCAATCTCTTCAACCCAACCCTTAGTGAGGTAGAATGGTGTCCCAAATACGACGCAAACAGTTTTATCTCCATCCTTCGTTCTCTCCCCGAATTTCGGCTTTCCTAGAGTGTTAACCCACCGGTACCAATCTCCTCAAGCGACTTTTACTTCGCATACCCAATTCGGATACCCAATATAGAAGTAATCCCTCCGTAACTTTTCTTTATATTTCATTATACAAAGTCCGCCATTGCTAGAATCATTTTTATAGTTAAATATCATGAAACAATATGCTCAAATACTGAAATACATCTCTTGGCATTTGAAAACACTTTTACCTTTGGAACAAGTAATAAAGCTTTTAGTCAGAAAAATAATATGCTAACATGAGTAGCTAAGGTTCGCTGAAAAGAATGGATGAAACGTCATACAGTACTCGGAAAAAGAATTGAACGCACGAAAACATAATTTTCTCAACGATGGTTTCAACTAATGTGCAGTCATTTTCAAGTTCAATATGAAAAAATGAAGCATACATGGTTTGCATAAAAATTTTCGGAAAAATAGAGTTATTTCAAACATTGCTAGAGTGCCACAAAATTCTTCAACGTAGATCCCTTGAGCATCAACACACTTTTGCCGGAGGGTATTCCACAGCTCGAAGATTCCCTGGTAGGCGGATTCTGGAAGGTCCTTAATTAAGGGCACGCATGCAAGCTTCTTTGACGGCACTTAGGGCCCTTGGGCCTTAGGGCATGGTGGTGTCCTTTAAGAGAGTATTTCAATTTTGGGAATAGGAAATGGTCTGCTGTTGCCAAGTCGGGACAATAATGGAGTTGGGAAATCGTCGCGATGTCGTTATAGGTCTTCGCAAGCATACACCTGACTCTGCTCTTGGTTGTCCATCAAGACCTTCGGAACGAGTTTAGCGCAGATCTTTCGCATCGCCAAATTTTCAGTGATAATGGTGTGCACCGTCATATTATCAACACCAATACGACCTGCGATCATGCGAACACTTAACCGACGGTCTGAATTCAGCACTTCACGCACACGTCAAGAAAAAAATGTTGCCGACATTTTCTATGCAAACCATGTACCTCGTACGTATATTGTAACAGTCGAAAATAATGTCAATCGGAAAACGGATCAAAAGTAGTTATTTCTGTGTGAGATTTACTTTTAAATGAAAACGGTAGAAAACAAGCTTTCATTTTGTAGCCAAATTTGTCATACCCTTTAGGAAGGAACTCACAGAAAATCAATATGACGTTATTCATAGCATCTAATTGCTGGGGAAATCAACGTATTTGTTTCGATCGTAATCTATAGATCAACGAAATTCTCTCGATTCCTCCGTTTCCCATCCTTTGCCAGAAGGGACAAATCGGTAAATACAGAGTGAGATTATAAAAATTACAGCCACATGGTACTTCGTATGCCACCTCCAGGTTGTACAACAATTTTAGTCACCAGGCATGCAAGGTCAAGAGTAATTATTGCATAAATAATAGTAAATAATGCAGACTTTATTTCATTCGAACGATGAAAATAGCATTTAAAAATAGTTTACCAGCACAAGGGTATGTAAATTTAAAATATTACTTTACGCAGGCGAGAGCGCTATTAGTAAGGGCAGCTAAAAAATAAAAGTTAGATTGAACAAATATACAAAATAGGCTACTTGATTGAAAAATATTTTTTCCTTAACGCCGCTGTTTAAAGCTATTATTAGTCTCATATAAATTTTTCTTATTTGTCTTCAACGCTAGAACTGTGAGACCGGAATCACTGTTGTATTACTAATTTGACCCTGAAAAAGGGAGATGCCCAACACCATCCTCCAGCGAGGAGGAGGGAATAGGACACCACGATATACCGAGTGAATGTCGACAATAACTTTCAAGTCGACATACCTGTATTAGCAATGACTTCATATGCGGACGAAATATTGCGAGCGATACTGATGTCCATGTCGATACTAATGATGGTGACTACCGATATCCATTGCGACACTAATTGTTATGTGGATATTTAAATCTAGTTAATCGACCCTTGTGACTATTTAGGTCGACATAGTGGGCGTTTACAAACATTGACATATTCATCGAACATTGACGACAGCGAGAAGGAGGCGTCGTGATCGCACTAGAATCGCGAAATCAAGAATCCGATGTCGAACAGCTCTGCATGCGACTCCTCCTACACTCCTCATTTGCAGCGAGGCTAAATAGAGGAGGGGTTGGATTGAGGAGAGCGGGAAAGGAGGGGAAATCGCTCGAGGGAGGGGTAGGGTTGAAGGGGAGGGTTTGCGGAACGACGGGAATGAGGGTGGAGGAGAGGAAGAGGTATCGGAGGGGTCAGGAACGAGGGAGGGAGAAGGGAGATAAGAGGGAGATATAGATAGAGAGCAAGAGGTTGGGAGAAGAGCGGGTGGTTTGGCCACCCAAGCTCGATGGTCTCGAAGCAGGCAATCGATAGTCGATTATTCCACCATCACTGTTATCGATACTTATGAGCCTCGATGGAGAAGACATCGATCTACAACAAAATGTTAGCGATCATTAAGCGATTAATATCGTTGGTCAATTGGAAATTTGACGTAAAATTTTAGCATATTGAAAGATGACCTCACATGCGGATTTTCGTTAAAAAAAATAATCTGCGCAAATTAAAATGTGTTAGCTCGAAATCTAAACCAATTGTTATCACGTAATGGATAATTATGCCCCTAGGGTTTATTTGCCAGCTGAAATCTTTTTTCAACAAGTAGACGCATCATTTATTCCCATACCACAGTTCACGGAAGTATTGGGTAATACAGGTACCTGTACCCATTTCTCAGACGTAGAAACACTTCTATTCCAAGATATAAAATATGAAATAATTAAGATTAAAAATAATGTAAATGGGAACGGGTTTTTTTGTTCACCAAATAGGTTATTTGGAGCATCAATGGTGGGTGAAAAATGGCTTTCTTTTAACATTGACGTGACTCTTTGAAGTCGACGGTGAATAGATCGACGGTTGGCGATATTGAAGTGCCATTCCCGTAGGGGGGGGGGGAGGGTAGGAGAGGGAGCGGGATTCGGATCTGGCATCGGTCCCGCCCACTGCCCGGGGGTTTCGCGTCGTTTTAAGATGGATTGTCGGCGCATCCGTTCGCCGCGGTTGGGAAGGAGGAAGGGACGGCTCCTCTCCTCTCTCCCTTCCCCGGTGTCTCCCGAGCGAGTGGAATCCCGAAGTGCGGAAAACGCGTGGAATCAACGGGGGCGGCGCGGCTCCTTTCAAGTTTCTCCCCTCTGCTAAGCGAGACGGACACCCGCGGACGACAAAGGACGCTCCCTCTCTCAATTCGAAGAACTACAACGAGCGATAGCGGGGGTCAGATAAATCACGAGAGAAACGCGTGGTACGCCATGACGACCCCGGGCGCGTAGCGTGTATTAGCGTCCACATGTGAACTGCAACTGTGTGTGTATGCATGGTATGTGTGCGTGCGGGCATGTATGTGTGTCTGCCGTGAACAAGTTTCGAGGGAAGTTCCCTATCAAAATAATGTACATACTTTGGTTGGAGAGGGTTCAGAAAACAGCTGAGACTGTGTACAAAATTTTCGGAACCTTCATTTCCCAGGACGCCACCAGTTTCTTAACTACGCATATAAGGTGCTCGAAGTAAGGGTTGGGTTTTTAAATTTTAGACTCCAACTGCAATACACGCGAGCATCTATGTACTTAAATTTTAAAATAAGCATTTTTCCAGGAAACTTTTCTTGGTGATATTTTGTTATTTGTTTTTTAATAATGGAATAGGCCCCGTTGAATCCTAACAAAGTTCTTTTCACAAATTTTACGTAATTGACCGCCATAATGCGCAGGTAGGAAATTTCGTTTTACACACACAAATTCTTGAATTGCACTCCGGGCTTTTCCCTGGTGATGCTTCCTAAGGGTCACTTTTCTTGCCTCCTCACGTTACACCACTCCGAAAACCATTCAAATGCTCCGTTTTTGCCACTATTATTTTAGCAATCCAATTACTCATGTACCATAGAACTAAGATTGTAAATATGGAACATTCTTATACTGTATATCGGAACCGATTTCTGTTCTCCTAATGGCCATTGTGTATTACGTTGAACCATCAAGGTTACATTTTATTACATGATGTCAGAAATATCGCAAGGATCAGCATTGGTTGATTTAAATAAACAGCGACGAGGTTAATGTCGAGAAAACTACACAAAAAGCATAATTTTCTGAACGTATTTTGATTTTCAATTTCCTATTTTCACCAAAGACTAAATGCCTCATCTTATATAAGATTATAGCCATCATCATTTGGCTCTTTAATTGATATAACTACTAAAAAAATTAATGTAATGAATATTACCTGCCAGCTCGTGATTAAAGAGTCTTCCTTACAAAACCTTCCTCGGTAGCTTTATTTCAAAATAGCACGAATGAAGATATGAACGATGGAAAAATTAGTGGCAAAAGATAAGACTTGATCACATCATTCACATAATTGTCCTGACAAGAGCTTGCTCAGTAGAATAAAATGTAAAAAATCTCAATCACAAGGGGATCGGGATGGTCCGGTGGCTAGCGTACTGACTTCCAACACAGAGGGCCCGGTTTCGAAACCTGAATTCGGAAGATCTGTTTCAGAGGTATCCCCATTCCTAGCTGAAAACCGATGCTTTGGGGAGAGGACTTTTGAGTGAGTACAATCGGATTACTTATCGGATGGGACGTTGTTAGCCTATTGTTTCATTAAGAGTAGGCTAATGCTAATAATCCATCCATCCCTGATGGCGCAAATTACCTCAGCTACCGGTCACCTCCCCTAAATCTACTACTACTACTGAATCACCATCTCATCTGAAATGTGAAAGTTATGCCAGGTGATTTCACTGAAGGTGCGTTCGTATCGAAGGAAGATTGTAATTAAGCGGACAAAGATAAAAGGAGTTAGAAAAAAATAATCTTGAGTGCCTGAGTTCGACGCAGTAAGGCTTTTCATCGTCGTACGTGGGCCGGCACCATCGATGGACCACTTTCTGCGATCTTAATCTCTCTCTTACGCATACACACAAGTCCTCGATTGGAAAATGTACAAAGCCACAAACATACCCTCAATCCAAACAACAATTCATTTTTCTAAAAATCATATGATAGCGCGAAAGCCGTTTTTTACATTAAAGGTAGCTTAATTGTTCGGAAGGAATATCAACGCGCGTGTCAACTCAGAACGGAGCCAGAAACCATAAAGGCGCTCTAATCTAGTCTTCCTTTTTCGGCCAACGGTCGAAAAGTCACAGATCTCGCAAGCTCACAAATGTCAATTTACATAATTTTTTATCCAAGCTCTTTCCTTTGCTGTCTATAAATCCACATCTGCATTTATCAAGAGAGAGTAGTAGAGTGCGGATGATTAGTAATCGAAAGTTTTGGGTCCGATATTTCGCTCTAGGCAGCGTTAGAGTTGATATGAGTGACTAGACGGATTTATTTTTTTGAGGTCTCATTCCATCACGCGAAAGTAGAAAATCCCTTATGATCTGGATTGATCCTAAATGTCACAATTAACGCTTTGGGATCATCATAAATGTTTATTCGTGAAACCATATGCAACTGGTGTTGCGATCGACATCGAAGATACGAGATACTATCAGCATCCCCACATCCACTCGGACCTATGTCGAGTTCTGAGTTGGAATTGGCTGGATCGACTTTGTTCCCAATGGACTGACAAATTTATTGACGGACGAACCATTGTCATCGCCGTGATGAAATGGACGTTAGGCCATTACGTCCCGTTTGTCCCGCCATGAAGTATAACGGAGAAACTGGTGTGTTCTGCTATGTTCCACTACAATTGATTCATTCGACCGATCTGTGAGCTCTCTGTGAGTAAGGGAACAGTGAATGACGATGTTTAACTCTGATAACTGTTACAGTTAAAGTGCTGCTTTCGGCGAATCCAGAACTATTGCCGCACTTTTAAAACGGAACACTCGGGTTTGTTGAATACACACATGGAGCGTTTCAGTTGTGAATACAATGTTCTTAACGAAATAAAACAAAATATAATAACCACGCCATTCCTTCAACAGGTTAAAAAAGGACGAAAGTCCAGTCTACCTGGCAAGGCAATGCAATGAACTCTGTGTATAAGTATGTGTGCGTATTTTTTTACATATATATATATACATAAATTAATTTATATATATTTTTTTTCAACACACACACACAAATAAACACAATAATCAACACGAGGATCGGTTTGGCAGGTGATTATTGAGTTCACTAAGCCCTAAGTGATTAGAGCATCCGCCCGACAAGTGGAAAGATCCAGTGTTCAAGTCCCGGTCAAGGAAATATTTTTACACTTGTGATCTGCTCGATTCCGCTTTCCCAATCCCTCCTGTGTTCGTTCTTCTTATGTGTTCCTATCCCTTTTGCTTCCTTCTATTTCCATGTGAATGCAGATACACACACACATTATACGTGTATGTGTGTGTATATATATATATGGCATCCAGTCCCTTAAATTCATCCTCAAAGACCTGTACCCCATCCTCAAAAATCACAACGTTTCGTCCAACCTTCTTCCTAAATGCCCTTCTGTTACCTTCAAACGGCCCGCCAACCTATCAGATCTCCTCAAATCCACCAAGCCTCTTTCCAAATCCCCTCCCACCCCCAGAATCACACCCACTCCGTGCTTGCGAGCTAGATGCAAAACTTGTCCTATCTTCACCACTCCACCCCTCTCCATCCCACCTTTTAACTCTCTACCGCCCTTCCCCCACTCCTCATGCACATCTCAGAATGTAATCTATCTTCTGACTTGCAAACTCTGCCCGGCATTTTATATAGGCCAGTGCTCTACACCCCTGAACCTCAGGGTGAACAATCATCGCGCCTCATGTAATCCCTCCTCCCCGTCCGCGGGTCTTCCTATCCCAAAACATGCCTCCCACCACAACACCCCCTTCAACCACTGTTACAATGTTTCCGTGCTAGCATCCCTTCCCCCATCCGATAACCCTATAAAATTAAAAACAATGGAATTGGCATTTATATGGCTGTGTAAAGCCTATCAACATCCGGGTCTCAATGTCGTTCACTAAATGGGGGGGTGGGGCTCAGATGGATGGAGGTGGATTTGTTTCTTGCGAGGTGGTGGGACAATTTATTCATCCGCATACATTTTGTCATCCTTGTCCTGTGTTTTGACTTGTCAAGCCCTTATGATGACTTGGTGAGTTGATGCCTTGGTCATGGGTGTTGTGGGATCTGTGGATGAATTGTTAGTTTTCTGTGTCGCTTGTTACTATTTCCGCATCCTCCTTATTCCATCTCCGCTCCCCTCTGGCCTCCCTTTCCCCCTCCATAACCTCCTCCTTCACCCCTCTCCCACCACCTGTTCCCCGCTCCGCTTTCTCCCCCTCCATATACCCCTCCTTCACCCATCCCCCACTACCTGTTTTTTCCCCTCTCCCTCGCCCCATACTCTCTCTGCACCGCGTACCCTTTTCCTTAGTCATATCTTATCTTCCGAAGAAGACGGAGCTCAAGTCCGTCGAAATTATCAAGATAATATTGTGAGTGTTCTTTTTATGTGTTCTCGTGCTGTGTGTTACTGTCTAAGTTTTTTATTCAACACTTCCGTGTTACTTCGAAGAAATCAATTATATATATATATATATATATATATATATATATATATATATATATATATATATATATATATATATATATATATATAAATTCACTGATAGTCATAACAAACACAGAAACCAAAACACAAAAGAGGAAAAACTCACTGGTTCTCGAATTTTCGGTGGTCCAACCACCTTTCTCAAGAGGAATTAGGAACAGAACTTCAGTTCTGAAGAACAGTTCTGTTTATAATTCCTCTTGAGAAAGGTGGTTGGACCACCGAAAATTCGAGAACCAGTGAGTTTTTCCTCTTTTGTGTTTTGGTTTCTGTGTTTGTTATGACTATCAGTGAATTTACATTACACGTTTGTGGGTTTTCCAAAAAAGTGTATATATATCCCTCCCATGGACTACAATCTTGTCGTGGTGGAAGGGCTTGTGTGTTCCGATGACCCCTAGAGCTGTGCTGGCGGGAGTAATAATAATTACTCCTGGAAGGGTCACCCATGCCAGATAGGTCGAAGGTTAGGAGCCAGACGAAAGGTAGTCCACGCAGCGTCTGTTCCTCAGTGAGGCGGCTGCAATGGCGTCTGACCCCAGTGGGGCGGCCATTAAGTGATGGTGTCACGTTAAAAACACTATTGAGGAAGGCAACGGGAAACCACCTCAATTATGATTCCCAAGAATATTATGATGGGCACTATAGATAATATGAGTCCTGGCTACTACGGGACTCGGCCCAAGAGGCCGTGTGTCGTGCCCGGCAGCGGGAGAGGCAAGGCTTCCGCGGTCGTCATCCCACGAAACCCTTGCAGCGAAGAAATAGCAGCAGGACAGAAGACGCAGAAGAAGGCGAAAGTAGTTAGAATAGGAACCTGGAACGTCAGGACAATGTTGAGGAAAGGCAAATTAGAAAATATTAAGCGAGAGATGGAAAGAGGTAATATAGATGTTTTAGGTCTCTGCGAGGTGAGATGGAAGGATAGCGGGAATTACTGGAGTGACAATTATAGAGTGATATACAGCGGCGGGGACGAGAGCCAACGAGGGGTTGCCGTAATTTCAAATAAAGGGGTAGGAAGAAGCGTAGTCAACATAGAGCAAGCGACAGATAGAATTTTACTCGTAGAGATTAAAGCAGAGCCGACGAACTTGGTCATTGTTCAGGTATACATGCCACCGAGCAATCACAAGGAGGAAGAAGTCGATAGGATGTACGATGAGTTAGAGGATATCATCGCGAGTGTTCCTGCAGGGAAACATTTGATAGTGATGGGGGATTGGAATGCGACGGTAGGCGAAGGAAGAGATGGTGGTGAGGTGGGGGACTATGGGTTAGGCACGAGGAATGAACGCGGGGAGAAAGCAATTGAATTCTGCAGGAGACAGGGGTTAGTCATCACTAACACATGGTTTAGACACCACAAAAGGCGTAGGTATACATGGAAAATGCCAGGTGACTCAGAAAGGTATCAGTTAGATTATATTATGGTTAGGCACAGGTTTAGGAACAGTGTGATAAATTCGCACAGTTTCCCAGGAGCGGATGCGGACTCTGACCACAATTTAGTTGTTATGAAATGTAATGTTCGTTTCAAGAAGATAAGGCAAGGGCGGCGGGTTAGGAAATGGAATTTAGAAGCAGTAAATGGATTAACGAGGAAGGAGTATCAGCAGGCTGTAGAGAAAATGATGGATGACGGTAAAGAACTGAGTACTATCGAAGAAAAATGGGAATGTATCAAGAAAGGGATATTGGAAGCCGCTAAAGACACTATAGGAACCGTTAACAGGAAAAGGATAAGGAAACCATGGGTAACGGATGAGATGATTGCAAAGATGGATGAGAGAAGAAGATGGAAAAATGTAAACACAGAGTTAGGCAAAATGAAGTACAAAGAGTTAAACAATAAATTGAAGCGGGCCACAAATAAAGCAAAAGAAGAATGGTGGAAAACGCAATGCGAGGATATGGAAAGTTTACAGAAGAAGGGTGAAATTGGTGCTCTATACAGCAAGGTTAAGTTATTATCGGGAAGTAAGAAGGCAAGATCCGTGCTAAGTGTTAAAGATAAATGGGGTAAGATAATAGTTGAACCAGGAAAAATCCAAAAGAGATGGAAGGAATATATAGAAACACTGTATGGTAAAGAACTTAGGCCGACAAGGTTAGACATAGAAAAGGAACATGACGTAGAAGAAGATAGCCTAGGTCCAGGCATACTCGACGATGAAATAGAAAGGGCATTAAAGGAGATGAAAGCAAATAAGGCTGTGGGGGTGGACAATATTCCTGTAGAAATGTTGAAATGGTTAGGGAAAGGTGGGAAGAAGGCCATATATGGACTGATTCGTAGTATCTATGAGGAAGGAATCTGGCCGGAAGATTTTGTGAGATCGGTGTTAGTTCCTATTCCAAAAAAGGCAAAGGCTTCGTCATGTGAGGATTACAGAACAATAAGTTTGATATCCCACGCAGCTAAAGTTATTCTCAGGATCATCAACAAAAGGATAGAGAGTAAGGCAAATGATTACTTAGGGGATGATCAGTTTGGGTTCAGGAAAGGAAGAGGTACGCGTGATGCCATTGCAGTAATGAGATCACTAGTCGAGAGGAATATAGAATACAATCAGGACGTTTTTGCCTGTTTTGTAGATTTCGAAAAAGCGTTTGATGGAGTGAATTGGGAAAAATTAATGCGTGTATTGCAGAAAATAGGAATGGATTGGAGGGACAGGAGACTGATCTGTACAACCTGTACATGTCTCAGACTGCTCAGGTGCGAGTGGGGAACGGAGAGTCCGGATGGGCAGTGTTAGGAAGAGGTGTAAGGCAGGGTTGCCCATTGTCACCGGTACTGTTCAACGTATATGTAGAGGAAATGATTAAAGAGGCATGGGAAGAACTGGAGGTAGGAATGAAAGTCGGAGGGGAATTCGTAAAATCGGTTAGGTTTGCTGATGACCAAGCATTAGTTGCTCAGTCAGCCAAGGGGTTGCAAGCATTGTTGAGTGAATTGGAGGTTCAGTGCGATAAATATGGGATGAGAATAAATATTAATAAAACAAAGGTTATGCGATTTTCCAGAAAGAAAAAGGCTAAACTAAATATTAAAATAGGCGGGGAAAGAATAGAGCAGGTAGAACAGTTTACATATCTCGGAAGTGTTTTGGACCAATACGGTCAAAGTGGTAGGGACGTAAGGAGAAGAATTGCTCTAGGCAAGGAGGCTTTCTCAAGGAGGAGGGAATTGATGACGGGGACTTTGAGTAGGGATGTTAAGACAAGACTCGTAAAAACTCATATGGTGCCGAGCTATGTACGGCGCGGAAACGTGGTCACTGAAGCAGGAGGATAGACGTAGATTGGAGGCTTTTGAAATGTGGGTGTGGAGAAGAATGGAGAAGGTGAAATGGACCGAAAGGAAAACAAATGAGGAATTACTAGAAATGGTGTGGGAGGAGAGGGGTTTGTTGAGAGAAATCCTCTGGAGGCAGGAAAAATGGATGAAAGGCGTATTGAGCGGTAGTGGAATGTTGAAGAGGGTAATAGAGGGGAGAATGTTGGGCAAGCGAGGTAAGGGTAGGAACAGGATAGGGATGTTGGATGGGATGAAGGGAGGAAAGAAGTACACTGAGATGAAGAGGGACCTGATATAGATTAGTTTGCTAGGTGGGGAGTCACAAAATGTTTATTTGATAGTTGTGTCCATCCAAAAACCTACCTTAGCCGGTAGATTACCTAATAATAATATATATATATATATATATATATATATATATATATGTATATATAGACACACACATACAAGCTGTACGAGTTCCCGTATACTGTCAATTTATATGGCGCTATTTCGCCGAGAAAATGAAGGCTTCGTCGTTAAATTTGTAAATGAACCATATTATTCATTATAAATGATTATTCCATGCACTGTTTGGAAAAATGCTATTTAATTAGATGTAATCTTTAAGTCATCATTATTCCATTAAAAATTTGTTGATGGATTTTAGTAATTTAAAACTATGACAGAACTTACTCTACGATGGGTCAAAGACACATCTCCATCTTCCTGCGTCACCCGAGCGTTTTGAAGTCACGCAAATTCGAAGCGAGTTTTTTCGACAGACTATGCATCAATCTATATTGCCACGCGATGTGAATTTACCTACAGATATTGCATCGCAATGCTTCCTACTTTGAATGGGAAAATGCTCTCTTATGACCGAACAGGGTATTTTAACATTAGTAGGTATATTGCTCTTGCATATTTTCAATTTTATTGATTTCATTTCTTAAACATGGCGATGGAATCTCAGAAACTATGGTGACTAGCATCCAACATTAAAATCTTACCCATAAATTGGATAGTTAACGGTCATAACCATTAGTATAAAGAAATCAAGATTGTATCAATCAAAATAATTTATGCAAGAGCCGTTGTACTTAACTAGGAACTTAAAGACAAAACTATTTTACAGCGGATATAGACGTCTTTCAGTCGTGAAAAAATTAGCTCCTGCTAATGTTATCCAAGGGCGTTTTTTGTGGTTTAGTGCACACAACTAATGGGCAATGAATTTTTGGGGCCCTATCCTGCAAACCATACAACCCAAAATACATTTTCCGGAACGTAGGCAACTTGTCGGCACAACCTTGGAAATATGTCCGGAAAATAATTGTACTGATTTTTTCCCGCCGCTCCAGGCCCGCCCAGCACCGCTATGACGGGCTGCGATTGGAGGGGGGTATGTTGGCAAGCGACGCTGAAAAAGGCAGTCGGCTCTGAGCTGTGGTGTAGTGAGGAGCTCTGTTAACGCGAACCTCCACGTTCGACCCACGTCACGGAACGCGATGCCGAAGTTTTTGGAGCAGCGTTATTCCATCAAATTTGCGGTAAAGCTTGGGAAATCGTCTACCAAAACTGTCGGTATGATTAACCAGGCTTACGGGGAGTCAGCCATGTCCAGAAACATGATCTTTCGGTGGCACAAGATGTTCGTGGAGGGCAGAGAAGAGGTCGACGACGAACCACGGCCTGGACGCCCATCAACGACACTCACCGACGAAAATGTGCGAAAAGTTCGCGATGTACTGAGCTCTGATCGTCGTCTTAGTGTTCGGATGATAGCAGAGCAGTGTAATGTGCCAAAAACAATAGTGCACGAGATTATTAGGGACCAAAAACATCTGGCGGCTGCATCACGTCAATGCGCCGTCTCACACCGCACTTGTCGTGTCGGACTTCTTGGCCAAGCACGGCGTGGCAACGCTGCCGCACCCGCCCTACAGCCCGGACTTGGCACCACTGGACTTCTTTCTGTTCCCGAAAATAAAGAGGAGTTTGAAAGGAACGCGATACGGGACTTTGGACGTCGTCAAAGAGGCCGTGACGACGTGTCTTCGAGAGGTTCCCGATGATGCCTTCGCGGGAGCGTTCCAGGAATGGGAACGCCGCTGGAACAAGTGTATCGACTCACAAGGGTCCTATTTTGAGGAATATTAGCTTAAGATATGTAAAAGTGTAATAATTTTTTTTCCTGAGCTCAGTATACTTATTTTATGGACGAACCATGTATATGCATGTTTCCACATACTCTTCGACAAAAAATGATTTTTTGCAAAATGTCTAAAAACCACCACACTATGAATACAGGGAAATTGCAAATAAATATTTGGATAGGATATATGGATCATATTAATTCATCCACAATTATGGATTTGCAAGTGGTACGCATTTTCATTTGCTTGAATCCTTACTCCATTTATCACATAACTTTGCTTACTACCCATTCATTCCCAATAAACCAATGATGATTCCGGAAAATATAAATATAATTTTCCTATAGGTATAATGAATGGTCAAAGGAGACAAATAATATAGCAAATGAGGTGTTTATATCCTTTCTGTGTATTTCGGATGTCCACAAGGATATGAAATAGTATTTTGGGGCCATCCCACTCATTCCCATGCACTAGATAGTAATACCAATGAAAAACTTGCTGATGGCGTAGCATCCCCTGCCACGTTCCCCTTAAGGGGGCGAAATTCACACGAGTTGATGTTACGCTTCAGCGGATCTCGTGTGCATACGATCGAAGTGAAATAAGTTTGACCAATTCTTGTGCGGTATTTACCGTCAAAATTCTCTTTCTCTTGGGAACCACGAAAGGTGATCATGACAATTTCGAACGGTTAAACTCCTACGTAGAAGGGTCTTGACACGAGAGTGGTAAATAATTGATTGGCAAATAATTATGGTGCGGAAATACATTTATGTTAAAGTAAGATATCGTGTGTATTGCAGGATCATCATTAAATAGGAAATATTGAATGATTGCTGTTTTCAATCTTCGGATTGAAAAAACTATTATGGATAAATAGCATATATAAATTTACAAAATCAACATGCCAATTTTCCCGTAACTTCGTACAACACACGCGATTCCCTGAGATTTATTTGTCGTTCTTCACAGGTCACTATCGGCCTCAATACCACCTGTCACCACCACTTGTTGCTTCTTAAAAGAAAAAGGTTGTCGATAGACGCATTTTTAGATCGATTGAAGCAATGGGAAATTTTTCATCGTAAAAATTTCACTTCATCTGTTGTTCAACATTGACTATTAATTTGTTCCGTTAAAGGAATACTCCTCTGTGCCTCAATATCCCTCTGTGCAATACTATCGTGTTACTTCGCGTTCCAGGGAATGTTCGCACCCCGAGAAATCAGTTGAGTTGCTGTATTTTCAGTTCTAACATCAAACAGTTTCTATGACCAATGAGATAATTTCACTCATTTATTGAATATTAGAATGCCACAATTAAATAGGTCTTTCAACGACATTTAAATATCCAAAGGATGTGAGATTCAAACGATTAACAATAAAAACACGAAGAGAACATATCACAAAAAATTAAGCATTTTCTTTAGCCATGCCATTTCTTTACTCTTAGTTTCATGGTTTTTAAGCTCCCGGACAGACTCATTCCATTTCACCCGTTGAAATTCACTCACTGTAACCCACTGTCTCAATTCTCCTCGACCCTTCACCATTTGTCTTTCCTTATCCACACATTCAACCCACACCCACGCCATCACCTTAGGGTGTGAGGTCATAGGAATAGGAGTATGGGGAGGTTGGGGACTGGTTCCATTAAGGTTGGTGTAGTGCGATTAGGGGAGTCGCCACCGTCAACAGAAATTTGTCTCGACTTTTGTTGCTAATTGGCCAAAAAGATACGCGCAAGATCCATCAGTAATAAAAAAGCTCGTCTGTATTTTTCTGGCAATTAATCCTCTGGACTACAATAAATGATGCCTTAGTGTACCTTGGTAATATGTAACTGATCAAAAGACAAGTTGCGTGTACATCTTGGAAATCAATAGCGTAAACACGGAAGTCCATTGAGAGTGAGCCGTTGGTTCGAAATACGAAGAGAATTTTCCTATCTGCTTCAATCAATTGAAGAATATAGGAAAATGGAAATAAAGAAGCGTACACATATGAACGGGGATATCATGAAAAGCGTCTAGGATACGAGATCAAAGAAGAATTAAAGCTAGTGATAATGGAGTATAAGTACCAAACACATTCTCGACAAAATTACTGTCGTCGCAGTTGCAAAGTTTTTCTGGCTAACTACTAATCCTACGACATTTGACGAATACGAAACTTGCATATTGAAGCTCACGTCAGAAACGGTAAACAGGGATGGCGCGACCCACTGTAAGGGGAAAATTAAAACTCCACGGAGGGACTACCGGGACTTAATCATGGCTGACTAGGAGTCAATATGTCAACAAACCGCTTGCCAAGTTGACTTTCTATGACCGAAGTCGCACATAATCGCATAGTGTCTACTACCTTGGTGCTTGAAGGTTGAAAACGACTTCGGTGCTTCATTTCTCTGCCACCTTCGGCTTCATTCGTTCCCCTTTGAATTCTTAAGTAAAACTAATCAAAATATGTTACCGTTAATTCCATTTTCCTTCCTCGGAGATGCATGCTTTCCTCTCCTTGATTCGGCGTTTCTTTTGGGTTCTTCCATATACACAAATACGTGTGTTCCCAGTCAAAACTACTGGTGCTCTCGGTAGGTATTTCAACTCCAGCTGTGCTTGTCAATAGTCTTAAAACTCAAATGAAGAAAAAAATGCTCGTATTTTGACCCATCTTCACGTGTTTTACTCATTAAGATAACCTGTGAGTAGAAGACATGGAAATAAGGGAATGCTATTAGTTGAGAATTTCCAACATAAAGATAAGAACGATATTACTTGAGGTGGTACATGGTTTGCCGGGAGTTTGGTTACACTTATTTATTCCTAGCCATTCATTGAATACAAGACCAGTCAACTAGCAGCAAGTAGTGAGATTACAATTATTTCAGTAAAACTATGATTCGTTTCAAAAGACGACGTTTTCATGTATCATAAATAGCCTACCTAATAATCTACATGAAAGCGATGGAACCAACGAAGTATTTTTTTCAGAAACGATAAGATTGACCTTTGAATACAGCGGAAAAATCACATTCAAATAATTTTTAACGTTTTTAATTCATTTCGAAATGCGACGCTGTTTTGTTCTATAACGTTCTTTCGTCGCCAATATTGTTTCGTTTTAATCAAGAAGAAACTGTTATAAGTAGAATAAATCCTACTAAACAAGATTTAAAGGACCAAATTAGAGATTCATAATACCTTTTATACACCTAATATGTATATAAAAATGCGCTATTTACAACAGGACAACTGTAATCACCCAATGGGTCAATTCATAGTACCAAATTCCCAATTAATCTTCAATTCGCGACATATAAGTGAAATTGTCCGATTTAAATATCATAAGAATATAAAATAATATAACAATTTTCAAAGTATATATATCATTTAACTGTACTGAATCATTTAACTGCACTAGCTGTACAGTAATGTATTGCAGGATGGACCAACGTAAAAGTTTACAAATAATCAGGGAATGAAATAATTAATGCGGCTGATAGTCACTGAGGAGTAATCCCCAATATTAATAATAAGAAGTCAATACTCACTAAACATTTACAACGTTTGATGCGATGGACACTTATTTACGTAGCTTGAAACAATTTTGAAGTGCTGAACAACGTAAGCGAACTCCCTCGTTAACCAAACAAACCGTCAGAGGAGAACGGCGACAACAGATTCAATCTTAACACTTCTGCCACCTAGGGGAAATAGAACTAACTACATGCATGAGAACGTTGGTAAATGCAATATATGAATGGATAAAATGTCGGTCTTAGAATATTTGTCTTCTAACATTATGAAACTGCTGATTAATGCATTAATATAGCAGGGTATGAAATAAATTAAAACTGGATTGTATAATCATAACTATTCCATAGAGAAAGAGGCATGGTGTATATCCAAAAGTAAAACACAATTAGATAACCAACAGAGTTCAACCTTGCCTTGTGATTAAGTTGCTTCCTAAATAATTAATATCAGTGTTACATCAGTAAACACCAGACTATTTGAGCATATTTGACCTCAGATCAACCTGGAAAAGAATATACGGCAATGAAAAAGACGACGTCCACTCCTTGGATGCAAAATTTTCTGCGCTGTTGCGCAAGAACCTTTAGTATTCATCTATTCCAGCCAATTTGGAATCAGCTGGAGCGTGAGGATGTCAGAATCAGATAGATGAATTGTATCAATAACAAACACAACTCATATGCTAATGTCAGCAAAATTAACCTAGGTTTACATCAGTTTGGAAACCAACTACATTTAGCCAAGCCGGTGAAAAATATTATTTTCATCTGAGGATTCAGGAAGTATTCTTGGGACAATGTCAATAACTGTTGTCGAGATGGGATGAGACATTAAGCAATCGATCCCTATTTATCAGACTAATTTGAGCAAAATCAGCCAATTAATATCAAAGGGTGTACAGAAAATAAATCAAAGGTATGTATGTCCACATATTTATATGCATAAATTGTTTCATCTTCAGGGAAGGGAGGTTCCTCATACGCCCGCCATTTTTTCAACAGCCATAACCGTACGTGCTAAGGATAGCTGAAGTCAGCGTTCCAAATTCCTATCCATTTATACCGCCTTCAAGTGTTCATCACATCTTCTGGCATGCGTCTTGTTTGTCATCGGGCATAAAGAACAACCGGTTGGAACGCAACTATCCGTCACCTTGGTATTGAGGATGATACATCACGTTGGAGAAACGACTTGATATACAAACGGGAATGCTTAGAGATCGCACTTTTGAACTCAGGCCCACGACAAGACGCATGAATGCGATCCCTCCTAAATAAAAGTGTCTCCTCACGCGGGCGCAATTTTAAATTCATCTATGGATGCGGCACATGAGTTCGTCGAGCCCTCTCAATCAGAATTCAATTTCGTACCGGCCTCTCGCCTCGCATAGTTGGTGAGCAGCCGACTATCGACCCCTTCCGTATCCTCTGGAGGGCCCGAAAAAGAAACTGGGAGGCTGGGAGAAGGAAACCGACGACAAATTATTTGATACACATGTATTAACCGTACACAGAAATTCAGCAGGCACAAGTTCAAGAATATTTCATCTAGAAATTTTGACAAACTTCGACCGAGAAATGTTATTCAAATTAGAGAACATTCAATATAAGAATTTGACTCATGTGGAGAGATATAACATAACAGTTTCAGGTTTAACTTTGTGGAATTCCTTCATGATGAGGATAAAAAAAGAAACGGAGAGATTGAATTGATTCCAAGTTCTCATACTGAAATTAAATTAAAATATTAATACCTGATGTTCATATTATTAAGGAGGTATTTGTGTGTAGATTTTTGCGCTACTGAAATTTCGATACTGCTGTTCTGTTACCAATTAGTGAATGAGAATGGAGGGAAAAATGGATAGCCACCGAAAAAAAGTTTGAAAGGTGAGTATACCAGGGTAAATATCCGAACGGTGAAAGCAAGTTCGTATAGATGGAAGGCTGATGGTAATGAAAGTAAGCAGTTAGAGGACAGGGACAAAGTAAATATTTTTTAATATAATACAATATGTAATGCCATTGATATTTACCATTGGTACCCGAAGTTTTTTTGTTGGCACCGATTAGAATGATTGAATTAGTAAATGAATATTAAAGGCTAAAGAGTATTTTGGACAATTTGGACTCATGCAAATGCAAATGCACGCCGACCAATCAATCTAACCACAACTCCGAGATAACTGAAAAGAGGCGCAGATACAGGGGTATCAGGTGCATCTGTCCCCGACCCCTTTGGCCTCTTACTCATACATCCGTATCGAAGAGGTAAAAGCAAAGTCAGTATTATATTGATTTGTATTAGAACGTCTCCAATATAGTTAACGGAATATGGATAAATTACGCTCTCCAATAAAGGCGTGTCACTTTTTAGAACATTGTTCAGTATTTTTTATTGGCAGCTACACTGCATTACACGATACGCTACCGTCACGTTTCCGCATTTCAGTCCTTTGTAAAATTTGCAGCCTTCACCAAGAGTTACGTTAAATATTTTCCAAGCAAAAAGTTAGCTGCTGACGTTAATGAACGGGCAGAGAATTCCATTCTCGTGTTCTATCGCTAACCAAAGAGTAAATGTTTTCCAGAAGTGATGGAAATTTTCACATCCATTTCAGTTAACACATCTCATTCACTTAATAACTATTATTATTAAGTTATTATGTCTTACCATCTTCAATCGTTAAGGTAAAGACTTGAACCCGAGAGTTCAATTTTGCACAACGCACGTTATCTTCCCTTACATACTATATAAGCAAGCACAAAAAACATGGACGTCCGCCCAAGGAAATAACCATAACGTTGTCACTTTGCCAGTGTGTAAAGGTGACGTTGAGAAACATTAAAATTCATTTGGACTCTCGCAATGGGATCCGAGTCCTATTGAGATTCCGAAGCGTCACGGGAACGAATCAACAACTTCATTCCGGGTCGACTCCTATATCTTTATCTTCCTATTATTATTCCTATATCTTTCTCCCGGGCGAAAATTCAGCGGGCAATAAATATCTCCTGATTCATATGAGGCACAGTTTCCTACACCCTTATCAGTTATATATTGCTACCAATATAGGTATTAAGGCCCCTCAATAGTGGGGCACATGTTCCACCCCGACGTTTTATTAATTTCTTCTCGATAGTTTCCCAATTCTCGCGGTTCATTCCACAAATAAAATCGCCATGAACTCTTTAAATACCACTAATGTACCCAAATGACATGTCTTTTCCATTAAGAAATATCTACATATATGGTGAAAGGTAAAAAGTTTTTCGGGGTCACAGAAACTGAGAACGTGATCGGGCGAAACAAACAGTTACCGTCGAAAATGTTTTGGAGACCAGAGATGATAAGGGTCCCAAAAACATGATAAGGATTGAGTCATGTACCAGCAACTGCCCAGTCGGTCTGGGTTCCCAGTATCTGCGGAGAATTGAAGAGACCCGATTCGCACTGTTCCCACTACACTTACGTCTCACTTCCAGGTCCCAGGCTCGAATCCCGACGGTGACAGGTTTCTCAGCAATATTCCGATCCCTATATGGGAGCCTGACGAATATAATTGTCAAGGGACATTTCTCGGTGCGTTGGTTGGAATGTTTGAACTATGGGTGGTTCCCGAGATGGATTTTCTTAAAACTGGGGCATTGGTTACGCTCGGTTTATCTCTCCATTCGCCACTACCTAAAATCCTTCCAAACAGCTGATGTGGAGGGCAGTGCCTCCGTGGATCCATATATATATTCTCCCCTAGGTTTTCATGAGGTTTTTCTGATTTCCGGTAGAGGTGTTGCTTTTCTTCTCCTTGGTTCATGTTTTATTGCTTTCGTCGTCAAACTGTGCCCCTAGGCACTTTGTTTCGTCCGCGAGTTATCCCACCGACCAACAAACTGTCTGACCTCTTCTGTCTAAAGCAAACTAGTTAACACTTTCCTAGGCCATCGATAGCCTAGGGGTGGCCAGTAGACTATGAATCTGAAAGTCAAGCCATTTCAAGCCAACAATCTGCTACATTGGCTACTACAGCATATAAAACAAAGATACGAATGAAATCTGACGATATGTCATACTCCCCGAGCGGGAAAGGAAGAATCAAATATGGCTTGTTAAACAGGTTATGGACAATAAATATTTCTGGTGAGACGAATGGTTGTGAGCTTACACACACACATAGTCCAGGGGTAGAGCGTTGGACTACTCACCGGAGGACCCGGGTTCGATTCCCGAGAGGCCTCTCTGGTCACCTGTAGCTCCACAAAATCTATGTGATTTTTCGGGTACCAGATCTTCCTGGGATACCATAACCGGCACAGGGAAAGGAACTGGCCTCCCTACCCTGATGAGTGAATTTCACACGCCGCCGGGCTGGGTGAACTCTACAATCAGCTGCCAAACCGAACCTCGGGTTGATTACTGTGTTTATATATAAATACCAAACTCGTACCTGATGATGCCACCAGCATACTATATTAACACATCCAAGCTTTGTTCCAAAAGTAGCAGAACTGAGTCGATAAAAGAATATTGCCAGAATTGATACAGCGGATTTTCCACGCCTCGAACGCCTTCTACAAGGCCGCGCCCGGAATGCTCCTGTGATAAGCTCCTCCACACAACCTGTTTTAACGCTTCCACCGAGCCGTGGTGACTTCCTTTCAGTATGGATTTAAGGGGAGGAAGAAGTCTGGTAGGGCATTGTCAAAAATGCTTGGATCCACACCCATATGATCGAGAATCTCTTGGCAGATCCACGTGTGAGTTCCCTTTTGTTCGTACGAGAGCACTCGCGGTACCAACCCTTCACCCTTAAAACCCCGACCCCCCCTCTCCTCTGCCCTAGAGTATGAACCAAACTCGTACCTGATGAAGCCACCAGTCGGTGAAACGCAATGTACCTTAAAATAAAGTCTGTAGAAAATTACAAACTCATTTAATATGGACTTCGAACACATCTTTCTCACTCCCATGTTTTCGGTCACAAGTCGTTGAACATCACTTTTAGGGATTCCAAGCTCATCAGAAACCATGCGAACACTTAATTTGCGATCCCTGTCCAACAAAGCCTTCACTATTGAAGGGTTTCCGTCACTTTTTGAGGTCGAAGGGCGTCGACGTCGAACGTTCGGCATCTTCAGCATTTTCTCTACCCTCCCGAAACAATTTGTGCCACTCAAAAACACCCAATCTACCCACGGCGTTATCACCATAAGCTTCCTTGAGCATGTCATGAGTATCTTTCACGGTTTTGCCCAGTTTCACGCAAAATGTGATGGCGTAGCGCTCTACCAATAACCGGTTCATGGCGGAGGGCAACGAGGCCACGTTATAGAGGTTTCGCAAACGAACGATCCGCACTCCGCAAAGGCTGATAGCTAACCGCCACCGGGGTCCAGTCTCCTTCATTCCTTCCTTCAAGTCCTTATGCCAGTTATTAGACCCATCGTACCACACTCCATAGAAACAACGGTACAGGCAGGCAACACGAATCATAGAAATGAAACTGTAGAAATGACCGTAAGAAGAAAAATATCAGTAAAGGCAAGAAGAGACAGGGTTACAGAAGAGAGCGTTGGAGATTAATTTTGGATGCCGCCAATAAATAAACAGAATGGACAAGCAACAAGAATGGAAGAAACACGATTAGTAACAACAGCACGGGGTAAAGATACTCATTAGGAAGCAGAATCGTAGGTCGATCAAGCATGAGATGTTCAGATGATTTCATCAGATAAAAGCCGAAACCCGAGAGGACCGGCAGAAATGCATTCGGAAAAGAAGAAGGAAAAAAGGCAATAGAATATCTCCAAGCCACCCTGTGTACAAAGAGCCTGCCCCAGAGTAGGATGTCCTGGTCACGTTCGCACTTCCCACGAGTGGCCATATCCATTAAAAAAGGCGAAATAAGCGTATTATTTTTTGCAGATGATTGCCGAAAGAGAGCCGAGTAGTTCACCGATTTCCACTCCCTCGGGGACAGTGATATCTGAGACGTTCGCAACCCAATCCTTAATAAAGAGATTAATTTGCGGCACGCTAAATCCTCCCCCGCCGGCGGTGCACCGGATGAGAGGTGGTGTCATATTGTGCCTCCACCGGAATGAGAAACCGTCGCGCTGGGAAACAGAGCGGAGAGAGAGAGAAGGCGCGTGGGGAAGACGGGTGGGATACGTCAAGGACAGAGCGCACGTTTATCGGGGCGTAAGTATACATACATACATACATACATATATATATATATATACACACACACATTCAAACACGAAATCCCGCCATACGGCGAACAAATATTCATTCACATGGAAATAGATATAAGGAAAGGGGAAAGGAACACACATAAAGGACGAACACAGTTGCATAAGAAGGTTTTCGTTCCTTCCGGTGAAAAAGACGGTTGTGCCACCGACAAACAAAATTGTGTGAGGCCTTTTATGTTGTGTGGCAGCACCACACCTATGAAAATACCATCCACTTTCGTGAACATGGTTACGTGCGTGTATGTATTTACTACTACTTCAAAATCGGATACAAAAATATACTTAACAATAAGGGAAACTTTAAAAAAAAATTTTGCCACTCAGCCACCAGTCTCACAAGGAAGAATGCACTGACACACAATGTTTATATTTAATTTTTTAATAACCAGACCATCCTAAAACACCTAGCTTTCTCGACTCTAGGATGCCTTCTTACATAAATCAGATCCGATAAATCCGCGAACCCAGCGTTCATGGATTTTATTTCATCGTTGTGCTCTCAGAGGCGCCGTAGAAGACGAGGGGAAAACAGAACGGACGTACCTACCCCATCATGAAAGGCAGACAGGATAAAGAAAGGCCTTCTTTATCAATTGGAATGCCAAATGTGTCTGGGTCGGTGCAGAGGCGAATGGCGCCTTAGGCAGATTATCAACTCTGCGTCTCTTGAGGAGGTCAGAAGAAAGGGAGGGAGTGGAGAGTTTTTCGGCGGGGAGAGTTTCTAGCAGCGAAGTGGGGAATCCTTCAACCCACCCCTTTGAGGCAGGAGGATGAGCGTGTGCTGAATGCTGCTGATATACCGTTGTGTTTGTGGAGAATAATGGAAAAAAATAAAATGGACCCAAAGGAAAACAAACGAAGAAGTGCCAGGCATCAAAAGGGTAGGGAGAAGGTTATTGGGAGAAATTTAAAGAAGGATATATACGTGGATGACGGAGAATAGGGCAGGAAATTGAATGTTGAAAAGTGAGATAAAGATGTCGTGTAAGCGAGTTTGGAAGAGGACCAGATTAGGCATGTTAGGAAGAATGACGGGAGGCAGAAAGTATGTGGAGCTGAAATATAGTACATTGCATCGTGGCGTGTCAGCGTATTCAATACCGTGTTTGCTTGGTTGTAACAGTGGACCCCCACACTTAGGAAATTAAACGCGGCATTGGCATACAGAATTCCAGAGGAGAAATATGGAGAGAAGGGAAACGTAGAAATCGATAAAAACTGTTCCGATAGGAATATCTGCTACGTGAGCCTTAGTAATGGAAAATATAACAAAGTTTGCATTAATCAACTCATGATATTTATGCCATTTTTTTTACTTTAACAAATCATTGGATTTAATGCTTTACTTAGGAATAACTCCAAGAAAGTGATGAATAGGCACTGGAGGTTATCTTGCGCAATGTCCTGGTAAAATGTGCCACTATTCTCAGTTTTCTCCCGCAGTGTTTAGTCGATTTCCCGGTTATTTGTGCCGGCCTTTTTCCAGAGGGTAGATTGTATAACCGCATTTAATCGTAAAACCAGGGAAACTTTATCTCCAAAATCCCG
Source organism: Hetaerina titia (assembly GCA_037158775.1). Lineage (NCBI taxonomy): Eukaryota > Metazoa > Arthropoda > Insecta > Odonata > Calopterygidae > Hetaerina > Hetaerina titia. The sequence continues at coordinate 52,293,187 of CM073768.1, read as the reverse complement.
ATGCTAAATAATGGGCTTGCACTTTCGCGGTCGTCTCGTCTTTTCCAAAAGTGTCGTACCATACTAGTATGCCTTAATTGTTCGCGAATTTTCCGTCCTCGAGTCTAACCCATTCCAGCTTTTGGTCGGAGAAAACTACACGATCCCATAATTTGCCATTTATAAAATTTAGCTTAGACAAATGCAATTGGGAAATGTTGCATGTTGTAATCTTAAGTCTATTGTACTGGTGACTCAACCCCCAGTACCGACGCTCGTATCAGTGACGTCAGACTTGGCTATACACTGTTCAGGCAAGCACCACGCAGCTGTCTAAGCATCTTTGGCACGCCTCGAACTAGGCGAACTGCTGCGTCGCAAAAACAGTTCACGGGGATTATTTTGTCCTTCCGAAGAAGAAGATTGAAGTCATTACTCAGTCCTTAAAAGGGAAAAAGTCATGGACCTCAGTCTCGATGGCGCCACCACCGTCTCCACCAGATCCTTCGGATTAATGTCAGTCACTATTTGGCTCGAGCTCCCATCCCGATTGTTATTCTTTCGCGGACGGTACTATTGTCGCTTTGCCATGAACAGACGTTGAGTTTGGGCATCGCCACGCCACGCCAGACAGTGTTAAGTTTACTGGCGGTTTTCTCATTTCCTCGCAGTTTGTGTCGTTCGTATGGTGCTGCCAGTAACCCAACTTCTGACTTTGATTGTACTGAAATTATTATTATTATTATTAAAATATCAATGCGCAGGTAGACAGTTTCAGGTGGTACACAATCAAACTTTCGTTTCTGAAACGATAAACATGACATATCTCAAAGCCAAATTTTATCATAAAAAGGCATTAACACACATTTATTGACAACTAATTCTCAAAAATAAAACAACCAAAACTACATGTTACTTTACATATGTACAATATATGACTAACATATATCGAATTTGGAGACTAAAAGAGGATATCCGCTTAAGCGATATATACGTGGGTGGACTGAAAAGTTTCCGACTCAGAAAATTTCAGAAAAAATGTCTTGTATCTTTGTTAGGTCGTGAAACTTTTCAGACCTCCCATGTATTTCATGAGATTTAGTTTACTCGTGGAAAACGCCCTCCTTTTCCCAAAATTCCCGGTTGGCTGACAAATTACCGAAATATTCCCTATTTTCCCTTATCCATGCGAATTCCTGACACACCCGATTTTTTCCGGTTGTTATACACACCTACATTATGACCCACAAGCCGCTGCAAAGGCGTACGGCGGGGGGTGTTAGGTAACCACTCGTAAAAGCGAACCAAATCACATTAAAATGCTATACACTGAACCTAGCTGAAGATAAAGTCACAACAAACACTGTGATTCTGAATGAAGAACTTTCACGCTCAAGTCTTAATGGTGACGGTCAGTGAGAACGAGAGAACAGTCATGAAACCGGCGAATCATAAACCAGAAGAATGGAAAGTTGTGTATAACATGGGAAAATGAATTAGTATTGATGGAAGAATCAACATGAAAATCATCATCATCATGAAAGCATTAAACAAAAAATCTGAGGCAAATACGGCATTTTACTGGAATGCAAGACCACCAAGAATCGGCAACACAAACCCGAAAATAAGGAGGGATTTAATTAAAACATGACTGGAGTGAGCTCCTCCCTGACTGCGGGATATTAACGATAACAGAAGCATACAAAATTGGACCACTGTAAATGGTGTGCCAAGGGATGCCGAGAAAGACCAAATTGATGGATGGGATAACGAAGCAAGACGCTCTAAGAAGAATAGAAGAAAGATATTGAATGAAGACCCTGGAAAGAAGACGGAACGTATTTTGAGAAACCATGACCTGATGAAGGTAGCCGTCGAGGGATATGGGAAACTAAAGAGGAAGATTCCAAATAGGATGAACGGGGCACAGAATGACGAACGCCAAGGAAAAAGGATATTTCGACATGAAGAAGTTAGCCAACAGAAAAGGTGAGAACTGAGTTAAATCAATCTTACAACTTAGGGCCAGTGATGCTAATTTGATGCTAATAAGATGCGTAATTTATTGAGATTAATTTGTTATAATAAATAATATTTGTTGTAATAACTAAAGTTGCAAAGACGGACGAAACTCAAGGTTTGAAAAGTTCCAATTTATCCTTTGAAAATTATATAAGAACTCCGCAAAAACCAAAATTGGCGGATTGTTTTATTTTTCCCTACATTTAAATCAGTATACAAGGTTTGGATAAAAAGTATCGGTAACAATGTCTTCCTAAAGTGTGCGTGAAGTGCTGAATTCTGACCTTCGGTTAAGTGTGCTCATGATCGCAGATCGTATTAGCATTGATAAGATGACGGTGCACACCATTATCACTGAAAATTTGGCAATGCAAAAGATCTGCGCTAAACTCGTCCCGAAGTTCTTGACGGGATGATCAAGTGCAGAGTCGAGTGTCTGCTTGCGAAGACCTTCTGTAACGGCACCGCGACGATTCCCCAACCCCCTTACATTCCCTAATTGGTACCAGGAGACTACTTCCTACACCCAAAAGTGAAATACTCCCTCCAAGTGCACCGCCATGGGAGCCTAAGTCCTGTCAAAGAATCTTGCACACGTACCCTTAAGGACCTTCTGGAATCCACCTACCAGAGAGCCTTCGAGTCGTGGAAATCCCTCTGGCAAAAGGGTGTCGAGGCTCAAGGAATGTACTTTGAAGAATTTTGAGGAATTGTAACAATATTTGAACTAACTCTATTTTCCGAAATGTTTCCCGACACTTTTTACACAAACCATGTACGTATACTTTTCGTTAACCTTACATTTCGTCAAACACACATTTGATACACGTCACGTATATCACACGAATCAAAATGTCAACGATTGAGCAAACCAACTTATCCTTGACTTGTTTATTTGACAAAAAACATTTTGAAAGTTAAACTTTTCATTTATGAGCAAAGTTTTTAAAAACGTCGACGCAAAACCGAAGGAAATGGAAAGAAAATGAGATGGAAATAATTTAGTATAATGAAAAACTGAGTACCTTATCAAAATTATTAGAGGATCTAGATTGGAAATCACTCTCAGAGCGAATGTACATTACAGATTAATTCTCTCGCATAAATTGGAAGGGTGCCTCTTTAGCAATGATGTTGAAAATGTATCCCCCCATCGTGCTACGGCATGGGAAATAATGCCAATAAAATTTGAGGGATTGAGTGTGAAACAGATATATTTAAGTTGCCATTTTTCCCACGATAAGGGATCAGAATAACATTGTCCGATCGCACCATGGGGGATGATGTTCTGGGTCAAGGGTAGTCAGGTGTGTGATCAACCTCTGCCACTCACCCTAGCGGTGGCTTGCAGGGTCCTTTTAAATAAATAAATAATAAGAATAATGCAAGCGGCTACACTCATTGTCGATCTGACAAGAGGCCGTAGAGTTCTCAACCCGCCCGTGGCTGCTTTAATACGTTAGTCGCTTCAAAGATGTCCGCACCGCGTACAAATACCATAGAAATACAAATTATGCCAATGTGAAACACTCGTGCGGTCACTCATAATCTACCCTGCCAAGAGATAAACGCCGGATGGTGAAAGGTACAATGAAATGTTGCCAGTTAAAAAAAATCATGGCAGTATATATAATGTTCCTCCAGAGTGGGGGGTATAGCATTTTGGTCTTCTCTAACAGCTCACCGCAAATCATAACAGGCCGTTGTTTGTGGCCGAGCAGGCTGATAGCTTTTATTCTCGCTCACCTCAGATATCAACCGCAAAGAACCCTTGTTTATGTCTATGCGTAAGAAATGAGCGACGGGACCAATGGGACGCAGGTTTTGGACTGCAGCGATAGGTAACTCAGACCATCATGCAGAACGGTCCAATCCCAACGAACCAACTATTACCACGGGAGTAAAAGTTGCACGTGCCATCAAATGAAAAAAAAATATCTGCGAAATTTAGCACACTTGAAAAAGAGCAGTTTTGCGGATAAATTGGTTCTCTTTGGCTTGTGAATTTCGTTAATTATATTTTTCCACTTTGATCCCACTCAAGCACTATGTCCACACTGCAATGAGAACGCTGCCTACTTAATGGCGCGGAGCGACCGAAAATTATATCCAATCACACGATCCTTAATGAATACGTCAGAGCTTATTTCGGACTCGCATTAAGTTCCGGCCGTGCCGAGTCCGTCTAGATTCTCAGTTGGCAGATAACAACTCCGAATATCCTATTAAAATAATGAAGACGGATATGTGCAATCGTTTAATTTTTTTTGGGGGGAAGCAGAGTTAGCAACGATGTAAGAAGCAAAAGACGTAATTAGTTGAATGGTAATGGCAAACGGAACTTTCTACCAAAAGAGAAGTCAACTAACAGTCGGACACACCAGCCTGGAAATACGGAAGCGCTCGTTTGGAACACATAATCTAGAGAATGCTGGTGATCTATCTATGGTGGTGAAGCATGGACAGTAGTAGAGAAAAGAAGATTGGAGATTTTGGAAATATAATGTCGCAGGTGAATGCTAAACATCAAACAGACAAAAAGAACACGTACTACCCGAAAGGTTTAAAATGGCATGGAACTTTTGGGTTGACGAATCGATTATCAAACCTGATCTCGAATCCATAAATATTCGATTGATTGACGTCGAGTGAAATGGAATCCTACTCTGTTGTATGTTATGGTGCTCACTTATCGGCTCGCCGATCTAAAGTGTGTCACGCAAGGTGCAAAGTCTGGCTACTGAATGATCTTTTCCCACGAAAAGAACGGTTCGGATAGAGAAACAAGGCTCTGGACCAATTCCTAGTACACGGAGGACGTGACTCGCACGCATGCCACTATGAGGCCTTATGTAGATTCATGCACATTTTCTTTCCCTTTGTCTGTGGAAACGTCCGTTCTTAGGTTTTTTTAATAGCGCCGAGAAACACAACGAATTACATGCCCACGATTTATACTATTTGATAGACAACCATTCATCCATAACGCTGACAAGAAGAATAATTTTAGCTTCGCGTTACATTGGCAGGAAAGACCGCGACGAGAAGTTACGGGAGATTGACTCATGAACCGACTGATATTACTGAGGAAGACTTTTCCTCTCCCAAAAGTCGTGACAACAGTAGACAACGTACGGCATTTCGAACCTGCCAAATTAATTTGAACGAAAAACAAATAATCACCTATTAATCTCATTACTAATGGCATTTGGTCTTAAAATACGTCCTCATGGCGGCTAGTAGTGGAAGGTTTAGATGTGTAGATGGTGGGTGGGTGTCAGAACAGACAAGCAAGCAAGTAAATATTTAATTATGAATAAATGTTATCCCCTTGTAAGCGTAATGGTAGATGAAAGTAAAATTTTTCATTGCACTTTGTTGGGGGATTCAGCCTACATTTGATTGTGATTGGGAGTTGTGCGATGAAGAACGCTTATTAAAAGTCATCACGACCGGAGTCAATCCTTTCCTATTTTAATTTACTCGGGGATGTCATTTAAGATGATCGAATGAGTGTGGGGACCTCATAATTCCCTTCGTGTCGCAAGTTAACTTCGTGAGTTCTGGACTTTCCTCATCCCAATTTCGCCCTGTCACACTCACTTCCATTTGATAAACAAAAAGAATTTTTTTGAGCTTTAACAAAATCCTTAATGAACTCCAAAATAATTAATTCCTTTATCCGACGACGCCTCCAAAAACTTGTGGTACATTCTAACTGCGTCCTAACCAATGTGTGTAATAAAACTCCTTTGCTTTTTACCACAATTTACTGCTACGATTTAGCCCGTATGATGAAATCCAGTTTCTTTACGCAATAGATGTGTTTAATGGTAGTACATTAAATGTTGCTGTGCATTTTATATTTCTCCTCATAATTAATTGAAAACTCTTAAGAATCTGGCAAACGGAAATATAAAATTAACTGAACTCGAATTATGTCAATTTATTTCGTTGTGTGTGTAAGAAGTACTTCGGTTTGAATATGTGATAACGTTTACATGCAGCAAAAAGCCAAGTTAATGTGGTACACAGTAAAGATATTGGTACTGAGTGATTTTGGAAGTGAGTTGTCTATTATACTGTAAATGGAATGCTAGGATAATAACCTGGCTACAGGGAGAATAGTAGAAAAGTTGGTTTCAGATGTGTAAATCATTATCGAGACCTTGCTACTGTGAGTCACTTTCATGAGAAAAATGCCACTCTGTACGGACGGCCAATGTGTATATCAGCAGTCAGGTACGAATCGACTGTCGGTGAGCCGGAAGGAAACTGGCGAGAGATTAGATACGGGGGGTCCAGATGTGTAATTTTCGGGTCGATTAACACATTTTCCCGATTGAGGGGAAAGAACGAAAAGAGAGAAGAATAGTCTGGGATGGTTTAAAATTGGGGTCAATGTTGAGTTTCCCGAAGGACAAAAATAAAGAATCCGATTCGTGTTCCATGGAACTGTGGAACTTAAATTCTGTGGGTTTTGAAGATTACATTGGCTAGCTAGACGCCCAGTTCACCGAGGCGTTCCTTAACCCTCTCTCAGTCAGACCCGTATGCGTGTACACTCCATGAAAGTCTCCCCAAGTACGTACTCGACTTACTCCGAGATACAACATTGTCGTCTTATTTTGTAGCACGCTAAACGATGCGGGTTGAGATGACTGTTTGACGTTATGGAATCGCTTTGGACCTCATAGAGCTGAGACTGGAATCAACACTAACATTCTACGCTATTCTTCTGGCCACGTGATATTCTTTGTGAACCACTGACCATCCATAGAATCAGAAAAAAATGTGAGGAGTCCACAGATTTTACGAGAGTTGTAGACGAATAATTTACCAATGCGGGAGATTCCTTAATACTCACTGTGATTCCAAAATACGTTAATTTTCTTCCCTGCTCTAAGCCAGCCAATTCAGCGGCAAATCCAGGTTTCAACACTTGGGGTGGGGGAAGGGTGGGAAGAACATTTTGTAGAATTGAGTGTTGTACACATTTGCGAATAATTTATCAAACATCTTTTCCTTTGCAAGTAATGACATATGAATGTATATTTTCACGTGAATTTACGATTCATATTCACCCAGATTCCTAAATACATAATGGCACTGGAAAAAATCGTTAAAAAAAAGAAGAAAGCGGCTATTTTGAAGCGGATAGATTAATATTTTGCATGTCACTCGCTTGAATAGAACAGAACAGAACTATCCATCATAAAGCGAGAGGTGGTGCTCCACGGTTTATTTTAAATCTTTCGACGACTTACTCGACGAGCCCTGAGGGAAGGGGGGTGGGGAAGAGATGTCCCCCCTCTCCCCAAAGGATGCGACATTGTACCAGGCACTGACCTTTTTTTTCCTCAGGCAATTACGAACTCCGCGAAGAACTGAGATCATCGACCCTATCTACCCTCTGAGATTAGAATGACGAACGTGGATTACACGACAATGAAAGGCGCGGAAGGAAAAAAAAACATTTTCCAGCGGAAGTTAAAAGTGAAAGAGTAGGTATCTCTGAATTGTGCACGAAGTCGGACCCGCTGAATTTTTCAAAGATCAAACACGAGTGAAGAAAGAGTGCGTCTTGGGTCATCCACCAAAGGAGCCGGGGAGGAGATTTCTCTCCGCCACGCGGGCCTTGGCAACGTTTCCTCACGTTTCATAATTTTCCACCAGCTCGTATGATAAAAGCCCGACCGACTCGGTCGGATCTCGCCGTCCCGTGCGAACTCACACGAATCCTTGATTTGTAAATATCCGAGGGCAACAGCTCACTCGCAACGGCAAGAGCCCTTCCGTTTAGTTTTTCGTCGATGCCATCAGAAAGGAGTTGGTAGGGTGGGAAAACCCTATCGGGTGTATAGGGTCACTTCCGAGGAAAACCGCGTAAAAAAACCTCTTTCGCCTCCGGACTATGGAGAAGACAGATAACGAACTCTTAAAACAGGGACGCGTTATGTTTTTGTGTCACTCCCTGGCAACTTACCAGTTTGTCGCTCTCAAGTGAATCACCTTTTAAAACATGCTTCTAAAATGGTGCTTAAAGTAATAACGGTTTTTTATAGCACCAAACACAGCTGGGAGGACGCGAAAACCGTCAACACGTAAAAGTCATTTTATTTTAATTATAAAGCGCAGCGTCGAGGGGATTTATCGCCACGCCCTGAGGCAGCGCGAGTTCTCGCGTCGCACGAGTCGGATCTCAAAGGAACCGAGCGGCCGTAATTTCGATACGGCAGTCATCTACTCCCCGGACTCCCCCCATCCCACCCCTCGGTAAACATTTGATTTTTAAACGTTCGTTGAACTCAGAAGTCGAGAATCTTCGCGAAAGTCCCGCACAAGGGCACTTATTCACTGCTCGAGGGGGACGACTCAAAATATTTCATCTGCGGTTGAATCGTGTCCAACGGCGGTAAAACCACGCACTTGCCCTTTGGGTCGGACCGTAACGCGTTACATTGATTAGCCCACTAAAGCTCCTGTCGACAATGGAGGAAATTAGTAACTTTAATCTCAGTATTTCAGTTTTTCCTTCTGCCACGATCAATTGGAAACATATGCGTACACTCACATTTTAAGTATAACAAATAAATTGTAAAATAGTGAGAAATGAAAAAAAAACTAGTAATATAACATGAAGAGATTAAAATAGCACCCAGGTGTTTTGATGCATTACCATAGAAACCGGTGAGGTTTTTTCTATGAATTAGTGTGGAATATTATTAAGTGCTTTTCGTTTCTTACGTATCGTGCGAATCCATAAAGTTAATATCAAATTTCAATGTAAAATAGAGCTTGAATTGTCAAATCAAAACCTTTATTTTAGTTTCATTACTTTAGTGTCTGAAAATTAGATTCCCCTTAGAGAAAGATGAGTTATACCCGCTTCTATATTTCATGAAAAATATTGAGAGTTACGAAATTCAAATAAAAATCAAGATTTGAGGTAAAATTTTCGGATTAGTAAGCGACCCAGTTGCTCGATCATTTTTAAGCAAATAGTTCCATCCAAATTCAGAATCGTACGTCAATATACCGACGTAACATGGATTTCCAAGAATAGGCAATCGGTAACAGAGATCGCTACGAGAATCGATCGGACTTCGATTTACGAATACATTTTGCCCCTCCGATCATCCGCAGTCTCCTCCCTTCCTCCGTCATCCCCATTTTCTCTCTCTCTCGAAGCCTCCAAAATTTACTCGGACCCGAAAACGAGATATATTATTACCCACTGAGGCGAGAAACCAAAGGGACAAAATCTCAGAGGAAATCAAGACCGGATTCTCCAAGCGAAACGGATTGTGTGCGTTCAAAATTTATTTTAATTTCCTCCATCGGCACAGGACAGTGGTGTCCTCTAAAAATTAAGAATTGGGGCTTAAGTCTCCCAAACTCTCCCTTGAGAAACCTCGCGGGCCACCGGGGCACAAGTCGGCATCGACACCCGGTACGATATCGGGCGCCCACCCAACGGAAACTTTTATTTCCCGGTGAGTCACTTGATAGGCAGCCGACTAACAATTGAGATGCTAGATGTGCCCGTGGGAGCTCCAAACTCCCCTGGAACAATAAATCCTCACTAAAACTGAAATCTCTAAGTAGCCGCTGTCGCTGCCAATGCGGCCCACGCCAAGGGGAGAGTTGCCCATCTGACCACCCCTGAATCAAGTCCAAGAAAGAAATTTTTCCTCTTTTTTTTGGTAGGAAAATAGAAACTGTGTGGTGGGCTTCGGGAAGCAGGGGGATAGGGAGGTTTACGGAGGAAAATCAGGTCCGTTAAGGGTCACGTACCCACGGGGGATCGACCCCCGCGCCATAGTGCCCTAACGAAAGCAAATATAGAAAGTTCAAGCAACAAATGAAAATTGTATGATATTTCAACCGGCAATTCCCTAAGGAACGTCCGTGCGACCTCCAGAAATGAAGTCGTCTAGGCAAGAGAGGGACACAATTGCGATTATTTTAGAAAAATAAGATTTGCATGAAAGATATACAATATGTATTTTTATAGACTCATTAAAAATCGTCTCCGCATAAAGAAGCACCTTGTCCGTTGAATTTTGATGGAAATATTGTCTTTTGACTCAAGATCCTAGATTGGTGTCATAAAGTTAGGCAATCCATCTGAAGGGAGGCTCATAGTGACCTTCGAATTTATATCTTTTCCCGACCAATTCCTTCATTACTCCACGCACTGAACTGTCCAAATATTAAAAAGAGACGTTTCAGGCGTGATATGGTGGAATAACACGATTAATTAAAATTAGCAATTATTCACAAAAATAAAATTTTATTTATACGACCGGTTTCAATGCAACAAAATGATGTAGTTGCATTGAGACCGGTCGTATTAATGAAATTTTATTTTTGTGGAAAATTGATAATTTTAATTAAAAATGCCCAAATATCGTTCCTCATGATGAATAACGTCGAAATAAAACTTAATTTTTCCGCATATAAAATAAACTACGAATAGTCAACTTAATTCATCATGGAACGATTTCACAAAGTTACACCTGAAACGATTAATTACACTGTTTCACACAATTCATCCTCACCGTGCAATTTATTCCCTTCAATGGTCTCTTCCATTACAGTCTATAGTGAACTATTTCGCCTCAGAATGAGTTCAAAATTTCCCCTTTATTTTTCTTGTCTTCTATTGGTTCCTCTCTTCACTCCCCCTGAGAAAGAATTCATTAGTCCCCAATTAACCAATTTAATTTCATGTTATACGGTGGATTTGCTCTTACATCGCCTTTTCAATTCTGCCCTCTGTTGTTGCTACTGCCTACGATTGCCTCTCGGACATAGAAAAAATATCTACATTTAGTGCATAAGTTTCCATCAACCTCTCTACCAACCTCTCTCAACCATTTCTAATATCAAGTGGCGATAGGACTAGTAGTTTTTTCACCGAAAAGGTTCTTTGGTTGGCTATTCTGCTCACCGTCGCAGTCTTCCTTCCTCCATCACCAACGTTCCTTATGCCAAAACAGCAAAATTCTCTGAGTTGTTCAAGCCTGCCCTTCCAAACTAGCTGCCATGTTTCGGCCATGGGGGATTATTCTCGTTTTAAATGTGCTTAGTTTGATGTCGTATCTAGATGTCTCATTTAATTCCCATCTCCATATGGGAACATCGTCCTCACAGTATGTTTTCCTTCTCTAAAAGACTTATTATTTCCCCTTCATCATCGTCTGCAAACCGCAGCATATTTATTGCTCCATTCATGCGTGGTTACGTCGCCTTTTATATTTCCCTTTATCTCGTTTACTGGCTCCTCGAGGTACGCATTAAAGATCGAGGATATTAGTCAGCATCAGAGCCCTACTCCTTTATCTCATGTTCTTCTAACTTCCAGCATATTGGATCGCTGCCGTCTGCTCTTTACACAGAGCGTATATCAATCCTCTGCCGTCGCAGTGCATTGCAGTTTCCCTCGCACGAAAATATGCACGTGCATTAGTATGTTTTGAGTCGCCTAAAGCTTTCTTTCGATCCACGGAAGTGGTAAAGTAGCGGTTGATTCCCATCTATTCCCATTTAAGCGATAAATCGGAGGGCGAGAATAGCTTCTCTTTCTCCTCGTCCTCTCTTTGCCGGAGTTTCACAATTCACAAAATAATGAGGCACGCACATTCTCTCTCCGGAGACGTCGCAAATCTTTTGAAGTGACGTAACGCCCTCGCACATAACAAACGGCGTAAACCGCACACGCGGTGACAAAAGAAAAGATGGATCAAGGAACATTAAAGAAAGCGCTACTACATCTATGGAAACGTCTTTACAAAAAAAGCATTACGTGGCATCGTGCATCAGCCACGTAGCGTGCGTGCACTTAGTATACTCACAAATGTCGTCGTCCATCATGGAAAATCGTGCGGAGAATTCGCGGGGCGAAGTGAGTGAACCGTAGGATGAGAGAGTTGAGTTGGGGAGAAAATCGAATCCTCCTAGTCGCCGAACGAATTAAAAAAATAATTAAAAATAAAGAACGAACTCAATCCCCCGTGGGTTCAGAGACGGCGGCGGCGGTGCTTCTCAGCGGCACTTCTCATCGGCGACCACGTCATCAGCCTCTGGACGGGGCGTGAGGGGGGCGTGGCCCCTGGTGCGACAGGGACCCGGCCGTCAGGGAATCTTCTGGCACCATCGGGAGATGATGGAGGACCAGCGCGGATCGGTCGCCGTGGAGGCACGAGGTAGACGCCCGGGGGAGGGGCGACTTGGGGATGTAGTAGAGGGGGGGGAGAGGGACACCCGAGGCGCCGAGTCAGTCGGAAAACGTCCGGTTTACCGGGTTCGTCCGGAAATCCGTGGAGCGCGGCAGACCCGCGAGAGTTCGCGCGCTTCCGGAATCGGCCTTACCGCCGACTTATCCGTTCGCGAAAAACGCGAGTCAACCGACTGATCGTCCGACTTATGGTCTCCACTCTCCTCACACACACACACTCACATACTGCCGATAGTTCTGAGCACGAGCGCGGGACCACGACCGACCGGGCGGGATCAAAACATTCCCCGGAGGAGAGACAGGGAAATAGAGGGAGGGCGGTTGATGACAAAAATAAAAAAAAGCAAGATGAGACGGGGAGGAGGAGGAGGTCCACGCGATTCGCGAGGCGGCCGTCTTCTGAACGGCACGCGCTCAGTCACACGGCCGAAGGCGTCGGAGTGAGCGCCCGAATTCTCCCGATCGGCGGCGTCCGCGAGTGGCTGAGCGGTTACGTCGCCGCGGCAGCGGGAGGTGAATGCGACGCAGAAGGAAGGAGCGGGCGAGAGAGGGTGAGGAAGAGAGACACGATCGTGTTGCGCGGGGGAGCAGAAGGGCTGTATGGGTGGGGGGGGGTAGTGGCGAGAGGGGGACGGCGTGGAGGAGGGATCGGTGTAGTACGGGAGGAGACGAGAGGAGCAGCAGCGTGACAGCGACACAGACGGTGAACAAACACAAGGGAGGATGGAGAAAGGGAGGAGGTGGAGGAGGACGCGAATAGTGTCTCGCCAGAGCCACGGGAAAGGAACACGGTTAAGAGCGTGGAGGGAGCTCCCGTCGTTGGCAGCGAACTGGGGAAATATGGCCGCGCCCACGTCTATAAAAGAGAGGAGGGAGGCGAGAGAGAGAGAGAGACTGAGGACGGAGGAAGGAAGGCGGAGATGGGGCGACGGAGAGGAGGCCGGGGTGGAGAAAGTGAAAGGGAGAGGATGGAAATGTGTCGGGAGGGAACACAAATCGGACGTTTGCACCGCGGGCAGAGGGGAGGGGGTCTGTTCGAGAATTTGAATATCGCCGAGAGTGATGTTAAGTGAATGGAGTAACATTTCATATCGCACAGCGAATTCACATAAAGGATTTTCGATTTTATACTTCTACGGTGAGTTAGTTTGCAACCCCCTGAAGTTTGGTCTCGAAACTCGTTCCCCGACGATACTGAGGCTTTGACTACACACCCTCGGAAATTCCCAATTCTTGCGCATGAAATTCCGGATTCATAGGGCCCATGACGTCAAGATTTCATCACTGTCGGGACAATTTCGTGTCCTTACTGAATTCCGAACTCCCATTGGAAGACATCGATATAAGATATCGATCGATTGGAAGATATCGATATTTAGTGAAATAAACGACCTAGGTATGTGCCTGCAACTTACATTTTCAATATAACAACTGCAAAAAAAACCATTAACATAGTAATCAACCCGAAGGTTGGTTTGGATTGCGTACGTAATTCACCCAATATGAAACCCAACGGTGTATGAAATTCACACATCAGGGTAGGGGGGCCAGATCCCATAAACCACCTTTGGTTTCTCAGGAAGTTCTGTGACCGGAAAATATAGTGTCGCTGAGGGTATCCAGAGGCATACCCGAGAATTAAACCCGGTCCTCCGGTCAATAGTCCAGCTCTTGATACCTAGATTACTGCGTTTCATATCCAGTACAAAAATTATACATTGAATTACAATAAAGAGGATCGCGGTGGTCCAGTGGGTAGAGCGTTGAACTACTGACCGGAGGGTCCCGGGTTCGATTCCCGGGCAAGTCTCTCCGAGCCTTGCGCATGTTAATGATATTAGAGAGATTAAGTGAAGAATAGATAGATTTCAGATGCCATTTTTTCCACGAACGTTAAGGGACCATAATAACGCTGTCCGACCGCTTAGGGGGAAAAATATTCGGATAAAAATTAGTCTGGTGCGTATTCATCTCCTGCCACACACCCGAGTAGTGGCTTGAAAGGTACTAAAAAATACTAAATACTAAAATTCCTCTTTATCAATTAATAAAAACTATATGTTTACCAGGCCCCCAAGCTTAGGAAAAACAAAAAAAATCCTTTCAATTTGCAAGACAATAAAAATGATGAAGATACGACATTTTTTTATTTTTCTGAAAGTTAGCGTAGACATAACACCACATTCGAGGAAAGAAAAATGATTTAAAAAATTTATTTTTCTCTCCACCAGCTATTTATAAAGGGATATTTTTTATGGCACACTCCCGCTGATTTTGACCCCTGCAGAGACCACCGAAATTCGCAGCAATAGTGCAGGGAAGGAAATGAGAGAACATATTGCAAGTTAATTCAGGATTGGACAAGTTGCAATGATCGATCTTATCTAAAAGTCACGTTCAAGTGCAGTTTCTAAAAATCTGAAAGTTAAAATCATCCTGATGAGTATTTCAAATTAGTTAAGGTGTAGAAACAAATACATATAACACCGTCATGCTCTAGGGATACCCGTAAGATCTTTCAGAAACGGGTGTTTTCACGATTTACCTATATTCCGAAAAACAGAAGGAGTTAACAGACACATTTATCGAAATTGGTATCCAGGTATGCCGAGGAATCGGAAATATGTTTTTCTCTCTATTACCAAAGATGGTTTGTCAATATTTTTCCAGGAAAGTTCGTGATAGTTGGGAACGCTGGCATGCATGTATATCGCAAAACCGCTGCCCTGGAACCCACCCCTCACGACTGCGATGGGTGGCGCCCTTCCGCGAGGGTGGAGACTTCCGTGGCGGAAAAGGAGAGGGCCCCTGGAGGCCCGCTCGCCCAAGTGAACGTGCAGGCGCTACCAATGAGATTCTCACGCAGACTCCGTAACTAGGATAAACATAAAATCAACAGTGATACCGATGGATAATAATTGAATTATATACACACACACACACACATATAAATATATAAAAGGAACACTCACATGTTTTTCTTGACAATTTCGACGGACTCGAACTTAACAAGATTTCACGTGTGAGTGCTCCTTTTTTGTGTTCTCATGTTGTGTGTTGCTGTCTAAATTTTACATATATATATAGTCACTTTCTTGGAAAACCCACGAACGTGCACAATAAAATTCACTAAATAGTCATAGCAAACACAGAAACTAAAACATATAAAAGAAGGACTCACTAGTTCTCAAATTTTCGGTGGTGCAACCACCTTTCTCAAGAGGAATTAGGAACAGACATAAAATACTAAACATAGACACTAGTAAGATCTGGGGCTGGATATAGACACTAAATAGTCATAGCAAACACTTTCTGTGTTTGCTATGACTATTTAGTGTCATTAGTTATAATATATATTTATATATATATAAACATTTATATATATATTATAGGGGGGGTCGCGGTGGTCTAGCGGGTAGAGCGTTGGACTGCCGACCGGAGGGTCCCGGGTTCGATTCCCGGGCAAGGCACTTTGGGCACCCGCAGCTCCACCCAAGCTAGTTGATTTTTCGGGTACCAGATCTTCCTGGGAAACCATAACCGGCACAGGGAAAGGAACTGGCCCCCCTACCCTGATGTGTGAATATTCACACGCCGTATAGGGCTTGGTATATGGGTGAGCTCTACCTTCACCTACTAAACCGACCTTCGGGTTGATTACTGTGTTTATGGTTTATATATATTATAGTTATAATATATATATATATATATATATATATATATATATATATATATATATATAAATATATATAAATAATTTATATATATATATATATATATAAATTCACTAATAATCATAACAAACACAGAAACCAAAACACACAAAAGAGACTCACTGGTTCTCGAATTTTCGGTGGTCCAACCACCTTTCTCAAGAGGAATTAGGAACAGAACTGAGGCAGAGGAGGGCCCGAAAGCAGTGGTAGGAAGGAGAAGAGGAAAATGGGGGAAAAGAGGGGAAAAGAGGGGAAAAGGGGGGAAAAGGGGGGGAAGGCATTCGAGGTGAGGAGTTTGGAGGGGTAGTTTCTGTGTTTGTTATGACTATTAGTGAATTTACATTATTGTACACGTTCGTGGGTTTTCCAAGAAAGTGACTATATATATATAAAAACCATAAACACAGTAATCAACCCGAAGGTCGGTTTAGTAGGTGATGGTAGAGCTCACCCGTGTACCAAGCCCGACGGCGTGTGAATATTCACACATCAGGGTAGGGGGGCCAGTTCCTTTCCCTGTGCCGGTTATGGTTTCCCAGGAAGATCTGGTACCCGAAAAATCAACTAGCTTGGGTGGAGCTGCAGGCGCCCAAAGTGCCTCGCCCGGGAATCGAACCCGGGACCATCTATATATATATATATATATATATATATATATATATATATATATATATATATATATATATAGATGATTTCTTCGAAGTAACACGGAAGTGTTGAATAAAAAACTTAGACAGTAACACACAGCACGAGAACACATAAAAAGAACACTCACAATAATATCTTGATAATTTCGACGGACTTGAGCTCCGTCTTCTTCGGAAGATAAGTCCGTCGAAATTATCAAGATATTATTGTGAGTGTTCTTTTTATGTGTTCTCGTGCTGTGTGTTACTGTCTAAGTTATATATATATATATATATATATATATATATATATATATTGACCTGAAGAAGGCTTCGGGGTAGGCCGAAAGCTCTAATAATCTACAGTGTGAGTGTCCTTTTACGTGTTATCTGTTTTATTCTGTGTTCTATTTTGCCGTCCAAAAGTTATATATATGGACCCCCCTACCCTGATGTCTGAATTTCACACGCCATCGGGCTTAGTACTGAGTGAACTATACGATCACCTACCAAACCCACTTTAGGGGGGTTGATTACTATGTTTATGGTTTATATATTTCTATATTTATATATATATATATATGAACACAGTAATCAATCCGAAGGTCGGTTTAGTAGGTGATGGTAGAGCTCACCCATGTACCAAGCCCGACGGCGTGTGAATAATCACACATCAGGGTAGGGGGGGCAGTTCCTTTCCCTGTGCTGGTTATGGTTTCCCAGGAAGATCTGGTACCCGAAAAATCAACTAGCTTATATATATATATATATATATATATATATATATATATATATATATATATATATATATATGTATGTATGTATGTATGTATATATAATATATAAACATATTATTATTTGAAATAACGTAATCTACCGGTTAAGGTTTTGGATGGACACAACTACCAAATAAATATTTTGTGACTCCGAACGAAACACAATCCAGCAACCTTACATCAACCTACCCTTCTTCATCTCTGTGTACTTCCTTCCTCCCTTATCCCGTCCAACAAAAAATTTGTCGAACGGGATGTTTTTTTCCTTTCGATCCATTTTTCTCCACACCCACATTTCGAAAGCCTCCAATCTACCTCTACCCTCCTGCTTCATTGGCCACGTTTCCGCGCCGAACATAGCAACGCTCCATATCAAAGTTTTAACGAGTCTTTTCTTAACATCCTTACTCAACGTCTCTGTCATTAACTCTCTCCTCCTTGTGAAGCCCTCTTTTCCTAGCGCAATTCTTCTCTTTACGTCCCTTCTTCTTTGACCGTGTTGGTCCAAGACACTTCCAAGATACGTAAACTACCCTACCTGCTCTATTTTTTCCCCTCCTATTTTAATGTTTAGCTTAGCCTTTCTCTTTCTGGAAAATCGCATAACCTTTTTTGTATTAATATTGACTCTCATTCAATATATATCATATTGAACTTTCAATTCACTCAGCGATGCTGGTAATCCCTTGGCTGACTGAGCAACTAAAGCTTGGTCATCAGCAAACCTAACTGATTTTACGAATTCCCCGCCGACTTTCATTCCTATCTCCAGTTCTTCCCATGCCTCTTTAGTATTTCCTCCACATATACGTTGAATAGCACCGGTGATAAACTGATCATCCCCCAAGTAATCATTTGCCCTACCCTCTATCCTTTTGTTGATGATCCTGAGAACAACCTTAGCTGCGTGGGAAATCAGACTTATTGTTCTGTAGTCCTCTCATTCTGTAGCCTTCATCTTTTTCGTAATAGGAACAAACACTGATATCACAAAGTCTTCCTGCCAGATTCCATCCACATAGATACTAAGAATCGGTACATATATGTAGTCTCTTCCCCCCAAATTTTTCTTCCCGCCAAATATATATAAAATTTATTCAAATAATGTAGGTAGTAGGCATTGTTGATCGTAATGTTTGACATTGTTGTGTATAGTGATATCGCGGGAAAATGAATTACTTGCATCGGTCGATGATGTATAGTTAATCTCCCTTAACAACCTACTGTCAAAGATGTCCGTTTCCTGATACATTCTTTTCAAACTTTCTTTGCCGGTCTTTAGAAAACACTTGTATGAATTATTATTTCATTTAATTTTCGACGAAATTACCAAAAACAATCACCAATTCGGGAGAAGAGAGATACACAGGTATGTTCGATAGATATACACGATTATGTCGGCATGCGAGAAGTAGTGGCCGAATCCGTCACCTGGAGCTCGAGTGGTCTCACCTAAAAATGCGTTTTGGGAAATAATGTTCACCCTGCGTCTACGTTACAGTAATACGAATTGCATATACGTATAAAGTAGCTTAAGCCGTACAAAATCTTCATGCTTACAGACCAAACAAGGATTTCCAATAACACTGTGAATCTTTCCGTTCGTTCACATCAAGTTTTCATTAAAGGGATCTATTTTTTCCGGACCTTGTTCTTCGCAGAAATTTTAAATAAAACCTATCACTCATAGGGTCCCAATGTCCGTTGCGTATTCAAAGAGAGGGGCATAACTCGCTCCCGCGTAGCCGTGGTGGGGGAGACTCAGTTCTGTGATGTTCGAGTACGTTTGAATGGACGAGATGATTCACGAGGGGGGGGGAGGCAATCACTCTCCCGCTTTGCACCGCTTAGTTCACGATCTGGATATAGCAGCGCATTCACTTGCAGGGCATTTAAAAAAAATTCACTGTCGACAAGGGGCATTCATCGAACGTCACTCGTCCGTCGTTTCAACAGTCGTAACCGTGTTTACGAAAGATGATGGCCGGCGAGTCAGGACGTATTTAGTACACAGCCAAGTCCGGACAACTTCACACACCGAGCCTGCGAATTCATACAATCGTACATTGTAATCAGGACAAGCCGCCTATCAAGCGAGTTCAGAGTTAGTTTTCTCTCCTCAAAATGTCGTGAAACATTTTGGGTACTTCTTTTTCATGCCACTTTACCCTGGCATTATCCGTAAAAAAAAGAAAGTAAGATCCCGTTCAGTGAATCCATGGGACGTGAATCATATTTTTTTAAAACCACAAATGATTGACGAAGTAAATATTATTTTACTACTTTTTTACCTACCGCACGCACACAACTTGCTGCACGGACATTCGCCAAACATTTTATCGCGCTCGTGATTTCAAGAGGACGCAAATGCTATTTATTTATTTCGCATTAATCCGAAAACAGCACTCTGACCTTTTAATCGAAACTTTAACGATGCCATTACAACAACAACAATTACAAACACCCAAACGATAAATGAAGAAAAACCCATCTAGGCAGGAATCGAACCCGCGAACTCTGGAAGGTGAGATTGTTAACTCGCCGCGAATGGTTAAAAAGCTAAGAAACATGCTGACTAACAGCGGAAATCGGAGAGGTATACACATGCTGTTCACATGAAATACGGTAATCGATAATTAAAATAAGTTGTTCGATGCTTGGACATCAATGTCAAGAAATGTGCAGTAGAAGTTACTTCAGGTGTTCCCGAGGGAAGTGTCATCGGACGTATTTTATTCCCACTTAACATTAACGACATTGACCTCGTAGTCTTTAGTGAGATACGTTTATTTGCCGACGATGCCGTGGTTTACAGTGATCCTGAGGGCACAGCAGCTTTTTTAGATGACATTAATGCTATGCAACGCTGGTGCGACACTTGGAAACTATAATTAAACTTAAAAAAGTGCGTAGTTATAATTTTTTGGAAAAAGAGAAATTTACACCCGAACGCCTAAGGCATTGGAAACACCGGCATTGATGGAACGTGTAGACTCAATTAAATACTTAGGCGTTACCCTCACTCATAATCTCTCCTGGGTGAAACACATACGGGGAATATGTGGACAAGCTAACAAATAATTAGGATTTATTAGAAGAGCACTGGGTACAAGTGATGAAAAGGTCAAAGAGAAATGTTATCTTTCGCTGGTTAGGCCTCATATGCTTCCGGTATTTGGGATCCTCATGAAGTTGGATTGATTGTCGAATTGGATTGCGTGCAGCGTTGAGGAGCTAGCTTTACAAAACGTTGTTATGATAAACTTAGTAGCCTATCCAAAATATTAGAGGAGCTAGGCTGGGAGTCAATCACGGAGCGAAGGTTAAATTACAGATAGAAGCTCTTGCATAAATTGGAAGGATGTCTCTTTAGCAGTGATGTTGAATATATTTTATTACCCCCATCGAACTAGGGAAGGATCCCTCCTCCTTTATCAATAAAATTAGAGAAAGTGTGGAACAGATTTAATATGCCATTTTTTCCACGAACTATAAGGGAAAGGAATAACATCGTCCAACTGCGGTAGGGTCATATTTGGGCCAAAATTAGCCTGGTATGTATTCACCTCCAGCCACACATCCTAGCGGTGGCTGGCAAGGAACTAAAATAAATATAATGATAAGCTGTGGTTCTCGGGATCCATGTTATAGATTATGCATAGGACACTGTTTCACCTTATGGAATTTTTCGTTCGCCTGATGGGATGTTTTTCTCCCTTTTTCCAAGATATACGTATTACACATATTCAGTCGTTCGCTCTAAAGCCCTAATATTTTAGCCAACGCTCGTCTAAATCTACTACGCCTTGGGTCTATTCCTCTTACTTTATCGACGTGGTAAAATCTGCCAATGTAGTGTTTGGCCATAATAATTCTTCCGGTGTCATAAGAGTACCTTACCTTTCTTAAAGTCTTTAAATTAGCTCCGCGTGTTCTTTTCGTGGTAGGAGGGACATCTATCCGTATTTCAACACTATGGATGATAAACTTTTAGCGAAACATAGACCGATAAATCGGTACACTTGGTCGGTACAATCGGTAACTATTACACCAAACAATATGCATTTCGCGAGAAAAACTATTTTGGCCATCCCCGTTCTTCAGCAATCCCGTCACATTTGTTTTGTTGACATTAATTTATATATATATATATATATATATATATGAATATTCATTAACAAATATCTAATGTAAATAAGTTGTTTATTAAACCTCTCTACGACACATGCAAAATATTCGCTTCACATTCTAAATGGGATTTAACCAATGTGAACGCGAAATAATTTCCAAACAATTTTCTGTCTCGTTTTCCCGTATTCCGAATAGGAAGTAGGTCTCCTCATACAGACCCGTGTATTCTTCGAAAAGGATTCCACGTCAGCCTGGAAATGTACTGTCAGACCCAAGCATGCACTTCATTCATTCCGAGTGACTTCATTAGAGACCGCCTGTTATACGTGCAAGTATGTACTGCTGTAGCAGCCGAACGGTCAACGCGCTAAGCTACCTGTTATGAGGAAAAAATGGGGGGTCTGAGGTGAGGAATATTGTAAGCCTTTGGCTTGAGGAAAAAATAATTAATGCCGGGTCATTAATCAGTCGCGATACCGTTCAACAGCGCCGAAGTCCCCCTCCCGCGACAGACGAGGGGGTGTTGGTACGAGAGCACTGGTTGAAGCGTCCCTCGGGTGGATATGCACGGAATGCGACGGTTGCCTGTCCGCTTTGCCCATTCCGTGCTCTGCAGGACCCTTCGTGGCGTTTTAACAAGTGATTTCTTATATGACATTTCCAATTTCTCGGTTTCCTTTGAAATGGCATTTCGGAAGGTCCCGAACAAGAGTGAAGGAAAACGTGCTGTTTCCCGTTGTTAAGACCCCATATTGAATTCGCTAAATAACCCAACCCAGAAAACAACCAATAATAATTAAACAAAATACAACCACAAGGCAGCGGTGAAAGTACGCAGGAGCGTCACACAAGTATTATGTTGTGATTAACTAGCCTTTTAAAAGAATTTTAACTTTTCCTAGCTACTTTTTACGAATTACTGTATCCTGGCCTTCCTGTGTTCTTTTAGAATTATGACGTTATTATTCTAAAAAAAGGACAAAAGGAGAGTCAAAAAATGTTATTAGTTAAAACGAATAACACTAGTGGAAACATGAAAAACAGACCGAAGTGCAAATAGATTCAGGGATTCGTTCAGGGACTCGCGAAATTAATTACAGTAAGGAGTGATTCACACACGCACATTAATATATCTCTTCCCTTGATACAATTAAAGCGGTTTTTATAATGGTCCAGAGCCTTTAATACTCTGTGCTACGCGCTCCTACGGCTCTCTCTCGCTAGTGTTGAGGTGCTTAGTACATGTGGATAAAATATTAAGTTCACAAATTTGCAAATATTTGGTACACTTACTACACAAAAGCAAAAATAATTTCCAACTTTTTCGCTACTTTTCTTTAGACGCAAATTTTTAAATGGTAAATATTACCTTCATTGACATCCATCGGTGTTAACGCTATAAATGGAAAAAATTACTCAAACTTCATTAAAACCAAAATAATCGACGCTTCCGAGAGTTACGACGTGTAATAATGTGAACTTTGCGAAGTAACCAGAAAATTGATATCTGTCGTTAATTACAGGCTTCTGCCTACGCCCCCAATCATGGATGCCGACAAAAGGTCTCGCTAACGATATTATTGATTGGTTAAAGCATACCAAGAATATCCAAATATTCTGTTGAATTTCTGGGAATCCATACCAAATGGTATCCATACAAAAGGAATCTCAGGAAATATTCAAATGCGGACATATATGTCGACATGCAGAGTCGAACTGGTGTTGAACTGGTTTCGAAAAAAATAACATTGATATGAACATGTCCCGGTGTACGACCGTGAAACCAGGGGCCTATTTCTCACAACTTAAAGTCCAATTTTTACGAGTCTTCCGAAAAAATTCTAAAATGAAACATAAAACTCCAATATCGCAAATCGTGTTACGTGGGCAAGCAACCACCATTCGTTACCATTAGCAAAATATCTAGTGCAAATTACAAGGAATTGTAAACTGATTTGTAGCTTTAAGAAACGGACCTCAGTTTTTCTGTGTTCATCGACCATGTTCGCGTTATGCATGGTCGATATGAGGAAATCCTATTCCTTGCTATTTCGGAATCGTTCTTTAGGTCTATCCAATGGCTGGCGGGCCTATTTGCCGAAGAGTTACGCTTCAAAATGCTTAATCTCAATGAATTCCTTTCATAAAATATCATAAGTGAACTAATACTATTACTCATGCTATTTTTCTCCATAACCTTTTAATAAAGACGAGGATTCCCAATTACATACAACCTAAAATGGATGTTATGATTTTCTCGCGAATCCTGATTTTAAAAAAATACTATCTTGTGTATCTACTGAAGGAAAACAAGCTCACATTTCCAATTTCCCATTCCAAGCTATCCGCCTCCAAGTAAATGCCAATTTCGTCGAGGCGTGGATCCCCCCTCCTTAAACATGATTAATTTCTATTTACATCCGGTAATAGAATTTGAATCAATCTAGGGCACGATTTAGTGAATAAATCCATTCGTGCGACGTGAACGGAATCGATTCTTTCACAACATTCCCACCAAAACAAGGGGATCATTCTCTCCTGGGGAATGACGACTAAAGAGGGGGCATCGCGAATAATCAGATTCCTTGCCGCGTAACTCACACGAGGCTGATCAATCCGTAGATATAAACAGAACCTCGTCAGCTGCTGGTGCCCCGCCCTAATTCCTTCCCGCCGTACCCCCACCCTAATCCCCCCCCCCGGGCACGGGTTGCGCAAGACACTGAATGGGAGTCCAGAGGGTGGGGGAACATTAATTCTCGCACGCAACTAAGCGGGCCAATTGTAGACTCATTCCACGAGACAAAGTCGGGGGGCGCCCGAGGGGGTAAATCGCGGCGAGCGGCTGTGTTCTTCAGTCAATCGTACCGCCGCCGATTCGACTGCATTAGTCTATGCAAACCAGCAGCGATCGAGGAGAATTATCGCATGGGCGCGCCTTTACACGGGGTTGCTCAGAACCAGGTTTTCATCCCCGTGGGAACGGTCCAAATGGGGATCTGAGAAATGGCTCTTTGTAAAATTTCACGAATAACATTTTCACTTCGGCCATCTAATGTGTGTCTTAATTGGCAAACGAAATCCCCGGGTAGTTTTTAAGATTCTAGCTACAGGGATTCTACCTGTATCACTGAGAAGAAAATGAAAGAGACTGAACGGGGAAATAGGGCATATGAAATTCATGGTAGCACTGAAAATTGAGAGGAGGGAATGGTTTTCACTATACCGTGGACACATTTCACTCCTCTGATTTCACATAGGTGGAATAAATAAGCTATCTATGATTTAGTTTTAGTGAAAAAAATTTATAATTTAAATTACCTGCCAAAATAAATTATACTTGTATACACCTTTCTTTGGTTGCAGGACGGGTGGCAGCCCATTTTCCATGACGCTACTTTTCTCAGATATTTTGAAATATCACTAGTTGATATTTAAGACTTCAGCAATAAACAAACAAATCAAATTCCTTGTTTGCACGATCCAATGGTTTTGAAAGCACCTTTAAACAAAATAAAATTGATGGCAATGTATGATTTATTTCCGAGTAGAGAGAACCAATTATTATTAACTTAGTAGACTATAATTTTGATTAAAAAACCAGAAAAATTAATTAGTAATAATAATTATCATTCCAGGTTGATCACCTGAATACCTATTTTTTATAAAATAAATATAGATATTAAACCATTATCCATACAACAGATGTGCCCAAAATTCTTTCTAGCGATCAATATGACTTTTTTTAAAGTATATTTTAGAATATGGACTAGTGGAATAAATAGTAATATGTGGTTATGAGACCAGTTTGGACAATTGAGTTTTTTAAGAATGAATAGGATAGTTTGCATTATCATTACATCTTAATTTAAAACAAGGGAAATGATATGATACAAGATCAATCAATACAAAACAACCTAAAGTAAAGTCTGGCGGACCAAAAGAATTATTTTACTGACAATTATTAATCCAAAAGAGAAACGATTGAAGAATTTATTGAAAAAACAGCACAATATATAATTTTATTTTTTGAAATCCTTACCCATATCATATTTTTTAACTTCACCAATGCAAAAATTCAAAATGTCCAAGGTAGCCTATTTAGAGCAGAAGAAAGTACGCTGAATCATTTTCCAAGGATTCATTGTCAAACCATTGCATTGAATATTCTCTTGCGTCAATTTTTATAGCATGCAGTTGCTTTATGCCTAACTGACGTATCTAAATTAAACATTACACAGCCTAAAGATGGAAGGAAATCACATAAAACTGTTACCAATATGAACTCTGGAAATGTAAAAAATTATAAATTGATTTATTATATCAGTTTCCATTTTTTCTGTCAATAAGGCTAGCTTGCTCAGCAAAACTAGTCTTCTGTAAAACTAGAGTTAAATATATCAATTCTAAAAAAACTGGCAAAATAAACATATTACTTAACAATGTCAGCAAAGATAAAAAACATATTTACAACTCAATTTCAACAGTACAAAAATTAATGAGCTCAAAAACAAAAATACCTATGAGCACATCGTAAGTAGCTCTTCTTGATATCTTTTAACAAAACTCCAAAATATTGGCGGAAACTATTCAGAACTTCACATGTCACACTGTTATAAGTATTTCTGTAATGGTTCTCCTAAGACATCACTCAAGGCAGCAATGGCTTTTTGAGCTGCCATTTCCACCTCTTCCTCCTCATCCTCCAACAGTTCAGCCAAAAATGGAACTGTCTCTGGCAACAGAGGAAGGAAGTCTTCACCTAATTGTTTACCTAACTCCAGGAGAGCAGAGAGACCTGCAAGACGCACCTGAAAAAATTTAATTAATTGATTAAATACATCAACTCACCAAATGAATGAAATACATTCCTAATTATGACCATCCAAATTTTTACAACTAACATTTTTGTGAAAAAAATGAAATTGTAAACAACTGTAAAAATTTAATCAGGAACTCATGGTCACTAATTATGAACTCATGATCACAAAGACATGTTCAAACTATGCAATGTTGTACTGTTACTATAAAGGGCAGGCATGTCAGACCTACAACATTTATCACAGAAACAAGAATTTTATTCCTGGTTAAAATGTAAGAGAACAAAAGTTTTTTTGAAAGTAGCCCTCATCTAATAGTCAGAAGATTTTTTTATAAAATTGGTAGGAGTAAATGAACTAACTTTGTACTTTCTGAAGTATTTGCATTGGTCCCAATAATGGTTTTATGGTAAGGCTACATCTTCAGGGAACAACAGTGGAAATATGAAATATGTGCATGAGAAAAACTGCTGGAAATGAGGGGGGGGGGAAAGGAGCTGAAGAAGGCAATGAAAGGGAAGGGAAAGAGAAGCGTGAGAGAGGATGGGGGTGGGGGGAGTGTTAAGTGGCTGGGGAGAAGGATAAGTGGGGGGAGAGTGATGCATTAGTAGGTGAGAAACGGTAAGCGTGGGGCAATTACAAGAGTGGCTTTGCAATGAAACAATAGTCGTGAATATTCAAAATTCAAGTGGAAACGGCAAAGTTAGTTTATTTACTCCTACCATGAAGAATTTGTAAGTTTTACTTGTCATATAGATATAAAATTGTTACAAAACATGAAATTCAAACAAGCAAACATGAAACTTGACAGGTGAAGTGTGAGAATGATCTATTCACATTATGAAAATTCAACTTTGTAAGAGCTACTTCAGGACTAAATTACAAAGTTTGTCCTGAAAATAAAAGGGTTAAAATATTCAGATTCAAAATTCAAGCTATGTTGTTTGATTAAACGTCAATTCAAACCAATTAATGGAATCTACCAGGACATCAATGGAATAAATGAGAATTTTCCTGAATATATTAAAATTTTCAAATGGTATTAACAAAATACTTCCTTCCCACACTCTATTATGATACTACTCATTTCAACTGTTGACTATCATAATCAAGGTACCTTGATTATGCCAGTCAGCAGCCAAAACTGGTAGGTACTGTAGTGAAAAGTGTGAAAATGACAAAGAAGTTATTTGCTTCTATAATATAAAATGAATGCACAAAATTAAGCCGAATTTCAAAAATTAAATTTCCTATCATTTGCACAAAAATTCACAATTTTAACAATTGAACATATTTTTCAGTTTTCATGGGGTCATTGTTGAGAAATATAATGGTCAACTGTTGAGACTCCCAATTTGGAAACCCCTAATTATGAGCCATAGCGAACTTCAAAAGGGCACTCTATGATATGCCACACTACAGTTATGACATAAATATGAAGTGTGTTCAAGTTATACAGGCTCCTGGCTTTTTGAATAACTTCTAAAGACTACAAAATTGAAACTTCTGTTACTTCTCAACATAATCTCACTTTAGACATAAATATTTCTCACAATATTGACACCATGATTCCATGACATTGAGAATGCCTTTACAGGGGTCCCTTTTACCCCACTAGTCTGTGTCCAAAGCTCTTTCATGGGCTTTTTTCAAGCAAGCATTCAAGCAAGGGTTCATTACCACACATTACTCCATTTCTTTTAACTGTTGCATCCATGAATGCACACCTTTAAAAGTCCAAAACACAATTACCATATCTCTTGCAATTGACATGGAATTTCAAGGGGTGTGAAACCATATGGGGAAAATGGAAGATCATGCTGTTCTTGTACACAAAACAATATCATTTTAAGCATTGAAAATAATTCTCATCATAGTGGCAGCTATACAAACTCTGTGCTTAGTAGGCTTCAGCCATCTGTCTTATATTCATAAAACTCAACTACATCAACTACATCTTTCTATCTTCTCCCAGCCCAGAGAAACACAATAATATATACTTTAGAACTTGAAGGAACCTCATATTTATCATTTAACAAGTTTCTTTTGTTGTAGGACTGGGAAAAATTGTTCACACACTGTGAGACAATACGGGACTGTGAACTGAGAAAGTTTGGAGAACCTCTGCACTACACATCATTTAATAATTTTCTAGTACCAACCTATATGATTATCTGCTGAGATGAGATTTGTGACTGTAAAATACTAGATAGTTCTGATCCACCAATGGCAGATGAAAATTGTTCTTCTGCATGCATTAAACATTGTTTGTCTTCAATATTCACAATGCGTAAGTGAAATAATAATTACCAAATATCCTTCAACATAAACAGTAATAGTACCATTTAAAGTTTAAGGCAATCAATCTACTATTGTATGAGTAGTACCAATCCACAATGTTAACTTTTTATATCATCTGTATCAGTAATGATTAACTAGATTAGGTAATGACAACATTGTGTAACCCTGTTCTCCATTGCGGGCAGAACTATAACCTAATTTCATACATAATTTATGACACAATCAGGTCATCAAAACATAAAAATTCAAAAATTAGGAAATTGAAAATGTTTACTCCATGAGCCATAAATTAAATATGACACACCCATTACTCAGTTTATAGCACCACAAAATGACTACATAAAGCTAAAAATCTTGAAAAAAAATACAGAGACAGGAATGTAAATATACCCTAGGACTATATTCCACTTTTGAATCATCTTGAAACCAACTTCAATCAGTTTTGATAGCCATAAGGATTAAGCCATTTATTAGAGACAAAGGTCATTGTGCCAGCTCTGCAAATTTACCTGAAAGAAAATAGTGTTGGAAAATATACAAACCTTAGGATTGTTATGACGTGTTTTTAACAAAATTTGATAATTAAGCTGTTTCCATAGTGAATCATCAGCTGCAGAGACAGCAAACTTCACCACAGTTGGGATTACATTAGCAGAACATCTTTCTTCAAACCTATCTATCCCACCCACCAAATTCTCCAACTGTATAGAATAAATAAAGAAATACGATTTTAAATTAACTCAAAAATATAACAGGTTTCAATTTTCTACTTGAAAAATGATTAAACATGGAAATCAAAGATAATTCCTCTTGTTAAATGAGTCAGAATGAGTTAGAAATTTGTTATGGCATCAAAAAGAAGGTTCATGCAAATGAAAATAACATGAACTATTTAATTAGCTGAAATCAATGGAAACAATTGACAAATGAGTGCCATTGTCCTGTGTACAACTGTGTAAACACCAGAATTTATTTTGCTATAAACTAACCCTCCACTCAATGAAACTGAGGCATTGTAGCACCTCCCTCACCTGGTTAACCAATGGTGGCATTAAAGTTTCAAAACGCCCAGACGTGACAAAACGACCAGTTCCATCTTCATAAAGAAAGACAGCATTAAGAGTAGTAAGAATGCATTTGATTAACATGTGTGCCTCAATCCCATCACTGTCCTCATCCCCAAAGTACAAAGTATTGTCCATGGGTTCAGCTGTATTCTCTTCTCCATCCTCTTCTTTCAAGCTCGTAATTTGTTTCTTATCCTCAGCACCAACCTTAGCCAAGTTATTGCGATCCAATAAAATGGCAGCATGCCTGATGCAGTGCCCAGCAAAAAGGACAAATAGACCCTTCAATGCTTCTGCGCACCTACTAGAAAACCTGAAATAATATGAGAGAAAAAAAAACTTTATTGAAAATTGGAGCACAGTGTTTCAAGAATTTCATGGTTATTCTCAGGGTGAACTGGCCTAACATAAAAAATTTTCAGATTTTTAGATGACAATAGTGGAAATTATAGTTTCTGAAATGGGCATTTGCCCATAATATCCAGACAAGCATTTAGACTCACTAACACAATCCACATGGTACACTGCTGTAATGAAATAATTTTCAATCATATTAAAATATCAAAATTGAATTGGTTTGAGAAAAAGTTCACATATTTTTACTATGCCTTGCATGTTTATTACAGAATGATGGTCATTAATCTTCAAAGGGCATTAATGAAATGACATATCTAGACACTTAAATTCTTAAATTCCATTTCACAATGCCATGCCAAATTTTACCGGGAAATATTGCTATATCTGTCAGAGCTGGAAAGAAAATGACATTAATGGCAGTAAAGTAGAGTCTACCTGGTCGTGTAGAAGTTGCCTGGAACAATCTCATACAAAATAAAGGAATTGAAAAAATGCTGAAAATAATGCCTCCCATTCAAATAATTAATGTAATTGAAATTAAGTCATTGTGCAGCAACTTGGGATAGAGAAAGTTAATACTCAACCAATTACAGTAGAACCTTGATTAACAAGCAAGCACATCGCGCAGTAAATCGCATCACGAGCAAAAATATAGTCCCGAAAATGACTTTCTTAATGAGCGACTTTTCCCATTATGAGTGACGAGGATAGAAGAATGCCTGAATTCATTGCACAGCTACTACTGAAGTTTGTCTCTAGCACCTTTTCTACTAGCATCTTAGCATCACTCGTGATTACACATTTTTCCAAACTTGTTTTGGAACATATCTGTATTGATTTTTTTGTGCAAAGTTTTGGGCATAGTTTTGAAATTACCCTGGAGAAAAATCCATAAGAATTCATTTGAGAATAAAAATAAAGGTAGAAATTAAAAGTAAAATCATTGAAAATCGGGAACAAGGTAGGAGAGTGGCTGATCTAGTACACAGATCAACAATTGGTTGACATCAATGATTGGCTTTTTCTTCAAGAATGTGGACTAAGGAGATCGATTCTTCAAATAGACTGACAAGAGTATTTATGCAATGATTACATATTTTCAATGATGTTGAAAGGTTGCTTCTCATATGCATAAATGAAAAGCAATCACAATGCGACACCATTAATGAGAATATAACTTGTCAGAAGGGGAAGTGATTTTTAGAAGAAATATAGAAGAAAGGGTGAACATGAACCATGATCCTAAGCAAAGTATGCAAAGTTTTCTTTGAATAAATTTTGTGCATGATTTTTTTTCAGCACGGAACGCATTATCAAATTTTACATTAATTTATATGCAAAAAGTTTCACTAAATGAGTGTTCCGCTTTACGAGAAAGATTAAGCTCGAATTACGAGGTTCCACTGTAATTAAAAATTTCAATCAATTTTTTTCTCAGCTTCAACTCTGTTAAACCACGAAACTGTGGAATTTGCAGATGAATGTAGTTTCTAGTAAAGATCATCACAACGTAATTAGTATTTGTGTTTTCCTTCATTTGACATTAAATACATGAATGGTTGCCTTACCAGACATTGAAAAAATATTACGCCTTCTACGAAATGAAGTTCAAAATCTTCCAATTATCATAGAGTTGGTTTGTATTGTTACTCTTAATAAGCATGAGAATGCATGAATGGGTACTGAGCATTTTCTGATCAAATTACTGCTTTTCTAAAAAAACTTATGTTTAAATAATTTCATTCATGAAATTTTGAGAGGAAGTTTGACTTTTACAAATAAGTTCAAAAATTTTGTGAACTTTTTCATGGAAGAGTATCCTGCCATTAGGCATTTTTTCATCAATAAATCAAAGAAATAACTCTGAAAAAAATTGAGATAAAATATCTTTCTTGCCTGTAGAATGTGATGGCCCGGTGGGGGGGAGCCTTATCTCCAGAAGCCCATTCAAACAGGCGATAATAGAGTGACCGGAACATAGCCTCAGACAGCTTCATCACCAAAACAATTAGAGTACTAATCAAACTTGCTTCCACTCTTTCAACCAATTCACTACTGTCCACGCTCCTGTTCTTAACTCTGAAGTCCAAGGCACTGAGGAAGAAACTCTCCAAGTCAGAAATGTGATTGTTTACATCCACACGTGTCATTTCAGAGAGGCTATGGGAAAACATGTCCATTAAGGGAATGATGGCTGTGTGACACTTGGACTTATTCGGTAACACTTCTGAACTTCCAACAGGTGTCATGGTGTCTTCTTCAGATGTTGACTTGAGACGCTTGCGCTTCTTTTCATCTTTTGAAGGTGCTGGACTCTGTGGTGGTAATTTCCCTTCAGTCAGGATTATGTATGTTTCACTTACAGCAGGGATTAACACACGAAGTGGGATAGCTGATGCCACCTTGTTCCTTTAAAAGAATGTAATATTATGAAAAGGTAAGCAATAGACTATCCTAGGACAATTACGTACATACGATGAGTGATAGAACAAATTAACAGTTAAGTGCTCTCTGCCTACATAATTACTACATCAGAACTGATGTACTCTGGAAATATTTCCCAGAATGCTGGAGTATTTTTAATGCTATGTGTTAATGTAAGAGAAAATTTGTATGCATTCTTTTGAAAGTCTATTAACCTCTACTGTTTAATTTTTAATTTATATGGGATTTTTACTAACAAAGGGTAAGTATGTATTCTCCTTGAACTGTATTTTACCAATTATAATGTTAAATAATGGTATGTACTCTCAATTTCAACTGTGGAAGACATTTATGCCTTGTTCAATCACTGCTGAGCATCCTCTGTTTTTCTTTCTTTTTTTATTCTAATTATGCCTCCCACTACCTCATCTTAACAACTGTCTCCATACATTAAGGGTTCTTCTTCATTTCAAATATAATACTGCCCTGACCATTTAGCATTTTGCAATCATTTTGGGAACCCACTCATGTAATGATGCAGCTGACACAGGTCAAAGAAAGTACAGAAATTCACTATAATTAAGGTACTGAGATGATGATCCTTAGTTGGAATAAGTGAAAATTAAATCAATTTTGGCCCTGTTTTTACACAAGCAATGAGTAGTATATAGTATTTATCATCAATGCCACATTACATTTAAATTCTTAATTGTGTTAAATTAAGACTTAACATAAAACTAATAGACAAGGACCAAATTTATTCACAAAGAAAAAACCAACTGCCAAATAATGGGTTTTACAACAGTGAAGGACAACCTGCCATTAGAGAAAATGAACTACCTGGATGGGGCTTGATGTCTGTGAGGATGAAATTGGAATATTTTAGATTTTGATCATCCTAAAAATATAGGTTCAACAATTAGTAGATTAGGCCATAGAAATCTGTACATTTCAAGATTCCAAAAAATTCTTATTTCAAAACAAGCAACTTTGAAATAAATAAACAAAAAATACTTATGCTTCTTATTTGACAGTACATTACATTCCTGCTTTCACTACCGATTGAAATTCTAAGCAAGTTGACTTGCAAAGTTAGTAATTTAATTGTTTAGACTATGCTTCCAAAATAAGAATGATGAATATAAGGCTGTAAAATAAGAGCCTAGTCAGATACTTATGCCTCATTAGCTTATATGAAACAATGTAAGAATTGTCAGCATGAACAGACAATCAGAAATTGTTTGGTGAACAAAGTAAACTATTTCAATATAATTAGTTAATTGAAATACAATCATTACTCCACAGTTTCCAACTGATAGCAATTAATTACTTTGGTCTGTAATTCATAATCTTCAACAAGCAATTTCTCTTAATTCCAGGAACATTATTCCAACAACTCTAAGAGATGACTTATCATATATGGTGAGGAATTGTTTCACTTGCACAAATGATTTTAGGACCATGCTCACAGATGAGCTGGGTTTACTTACAGTATTGATGTTAATCTTAGAGACAATTGATCATTTTTGGTGGGCACAGCACATTCACTTCCTTCGCTGGCTGTTTGCTGAGTTGTAAAAAGGCATAACCTCACCAAGAGGGTTCTTAAGTATGGTGAGATAAAATTGGGGATACTCTCCACAACCCGTTGTACAGCAGTAACCACACCAATCTGGGCAGTATTGTTGACACTAGAACATAAGAATTTACGAAAAACTATCAATGTTAATAATTGCAACAAATATGCATTAAGGCTATGCTATAACTTCAAGATTTAATCAATCCAAAAGACCTATTTTAGACAAGAGAGAAACCAGTTCATTATTTTACCCTAAAAATTATTCTTACAATTTTTATGCATTCCAGAGGATAAACAAAATAATCCTTTTAAACAACCTATATTTACAAGGTGTCAATCATATACCCAATATTGATTCTAAATAATTAATATTGGCTAAAGGATTGACTCATTACGAATTCACAGTCAATAATCCCCCCCCTCTTTGTTCTGTACATCCTCTAGTTTAGCTCTGCCAACTCACAGCACTTTGATTCACAAGGGCCATAGTGTATTTCGTTAGATAATGTATATTACAATGCCCATTAGATACCTTATGATAAATAGAAACAAGAAAATAATTAGGAGTTACATTAAAAATTTACAATCAAAGCAAATCAATAATGAATCATTTAAAAAGTTATTGATAAGCTTGAAAACAATTGATTGAAATACAAGTTTAGACCCCGATCAATGTCATGAAACACTGAGATTGATGTTCTTTGAAACTTCTGAATAAATGAGAACCAATTAACTTTTTAGCCCTATGTTGAATTCTTGATTCATGTTAAACACTTCTTGACTCTACTTTTAATAAAATTTAAGTTTTGATCAGTCTGAAAAAGGGAGAAATATTTCAAATTGAACTTAAAGATTTACATTTTAGGTGAGTAGGATATCAATAAATAAGAAACTTGTCCTATGTTGTAGTTCTTAAACAAAAAGTATGATGTTTTTAACCATTGGGAAAATGAAAGGGGAAACTAATGAGAATGAATATCCACCCAGCAAGTGCAGAGCTACTTTCATATGGAAATTATTTCACATGGTTTCTTGGAAAGAGTTGAAAACTCTGTGAATATAGAAACATCTACTTACCCTTCTATCAAGTCACTACCAACAATCCAATATATTTTTAATAACTTAAGTATTCCCTTAATTTTGCTATTTCATTTCACTTAATGTATTTATAGATATGATATTCTAATTGAAAAAATGGCTCACTATGAAATCTTATTAATATAGAACATATAATGTAATACATAATGGATCATACCTGTCTTTCATGTTCGAGCTGAGAGCAGAGAGTAACACTGGCATGAAATGATTAAGCTCTGTGAGAACACTGACTTTCATAACGGTACATATTTCAGCAATGCACAAAACAGCAGAGGCAAGAACGCTTGAAGATGTGGGTGCCATTCCACTCTCAACAGCCAAGGCACCTGATGCAACACTGGTCACGTGGGACAACACCTGTGAAGAAATTTGTTCATTATGTCATTTCCACATTTCTGATAGCATTCTAGCATGAAATTGGCTCCACTCCATAAAAAGGTGAAGTTCGAAAGAGAGCTCAACTCAATAATCATAGAATATCTTGCGTTAAGTTTGAAAAAAAATATGAGCATAGACACAAAAATAACAGCAATTCTTGTACACTCAATTGATCTTTAACAAAAAACTTACATATATTAACACTGTGGATTTAATGTTTACTTTGAAAAATCTTAATTTGTGCATTTAATCAGCTTATCAGGGCAGGCAAAATGAAAGCCTTAAATAAGGCACTACAATTTTGAAACTTCATGCCAATACCAACTTTAATTTCCCACAGAGATAGCCATGGTTTCATAAGTGGCCTACAACCGGCAGCATGATACCAGAATGCAACAATACAGTGCAACAACAGTGTTAAAATGGCTGCTCCACTTTCAACATGCACCATAAAGAAACGGCCATCTTTTGTTCATTTATTCAGCAGTAAGGTGGGTGGGATCTCTAAATTCTTCAAAGAATGAAAGTTGACAATGATGATTCACTTATTTCAGCATAGCTATGATGCCTGGACTAGAAGTTCTAGTAACTGTGCCATTTCCCTATTAGGCTCCCTCAACCAGGTCAGGCACACATCGTGTTATGATGGCAGAGGTTTTTAGAGCAGTTAAAGATATGGTTAGTACCTGTGAGCTTTTGAAGTACTGAAATACTTCTATTATACACCAAGAAGATTACATTTGGAAATTATATGAGTGAGAACCTTTCATAATCAAGAAATTATGAGATAAAAATATTTAGGTTTTCATCACCCACCCTAGTCAGAAACGTGCAAGCTTTGCATAGAAGTTAATAACAGAAACCAAAATCCAACAGGAACAATTTTAATTTGAATTAAATTCTGCAGAGAAGTTGATGCCATAAAGAAGCTTCTTCAGTCATTAACTCGTATTCTCTTAATTTAATGGGCAACTTTGAATTATTATTGTATTGAATAAAAATAGTAAAAATTATAATACCATTATTTTAGATCTAGGTACTCGAGTACTCTTGCCCTAGGTACCCAATTTGGTCAGTTATTTCTGATGGCAGGTGTAATTATCAAAAAATTATGTTAGTTTATCATGCTTATTAATATATGGAGATATTTTGTTGTATCCTTTAGCTGAAGACAATTCCCATCCAAAAACTTTGGATTTCTGTCCTAGGTACTGATAAAGTGGTAATGATAGATTCATATAATGCATATCTTACTCTAGGCACTAACTCCTATTACAAATCTATATGGACTCTCAGCACAAGTTTAACACATGCAAAATCAGTATAAAAATATTCTATACTTACTTCTTTTAATACATCTGGCTTTTCTACAGGCCCCACAATGCGTACAAGCAGTTTGACTGTAAACAAAGACACTTGACAGCTGAGATCATTTTCTTTGGTGGCTGCAGAATCTATTTGACTCTTATCTCTGCTGTGCATCATGTTCACCAGAGGCCCTAACAAAATTCCTTGCAAAGATGACAGATCTTCCTCAGAGAAACTGGCACATGCATCTGCAGGAGTGCCTTTCTCACTTAGAAGAGCCAGGAGTCTGTTGCTCAGTATGTCTGCTGCTTTACGACGAACAGACGGAAGTTGATATCCAAGAAGTCCCCTCACCACAGTTAGAAACAATGAACCAGGCAGAAGATTGTTGACCTAAAAAAGACAAAGTTAAAAATTGGACCAGTACTAAACCTGAGAACGTTATCACTATTTGCCAGATTTGTTGATGAATTAACAAATTGACATTTTAAAAAACTTTGAGCAGGGACGCTAAAAAGATTAATGAAAACTTTGGCATGGAGCGTGGTTTTGTATGGGGCAGAAACTGGTCACTGATGCAAGATGATAGGCATAGATAAGAGATTTTTGTGATGTGGGTGAGGAGGAGGATGGATGAGGTAAACTAGACAGAAAGGAAAAAAAATAAAAATGTATTGGATATGGTAGGGAAGGGGAGGCGATTGTTGGGAGAACTCCAAAGAAGGTAAGAAAAGTGGATACAGAGCATTTTGATTAGAACAGGAAGTGGAAGACCAACAGAGGGTAGAACATTAGGCAAACAAAGTTGGGGAGAAAAAGGATATGCAAGTTTAATGGAATGAAGGGAGGTAGAATGCATGCGTAACTGAAGATCAGTTTATTGCAGTATGAAGAAACATTTACAGAATGGTTAGGAAGATAAAAAGATCAACAGATCATTACACAGAAAAAACTCGGAACAGGATTTAATGAAGCAAGTGTTCAAGTTAAATGAGTCAAAAATTTGTGATTTTCAACAGTATAT
Organism: Hetaerina titia; assembly: GCA_037158775.1. NCBI lineage: Eukaryota > Metazoa > Arthropoda > Insecta > Odonata > Calopterygidae > Hetaerina > Hetaerina titia. The sequence continues at coordinate 52,255,338 of CM073768.1, read as the reverse complement.
ATTTTCTTGTTTGTCAGGCCAGTAAAACATTGCTCAGGTATTCACACCATTACTTAACTGAAAAGTTAAATAACTGAACATATGAGCCCTTTTTTGCTCAAAATATAGGTAATAAAAGTAAAAGAGGGACTATATTTGGGCTAAAAAATATGCAATAAAAATATTAACACCAGCAGTAAGCACAGCTAATATGTGTTTTAAGTTCTCTTTTGATTTCAATATTTAGAGACAATAATGACACACATGTTCTGCAAATTTTATCACTTTTTTCATCCAGTTGAACTAGACTCACATATACTTAATTATGAAATGTATTTTTGAAAGAACAAAATAAGGAAGCAACAGTGTTTTATTTTATGTTGTGACACTTTTTTAATCATCTAATGTGCTTATAGTTAAGGAAATTCTTATAGATAACAGCAGTTCTCATTAACAAAATGTTTCCCATTTTTCATACAGTACCTCCCAGTATTTTATTGAGAATGTTAACTTTTGTAAAATCATTTTAATTTTGAAGATTTCATTCTCTGATATAATATTTTTTCTAAAGAGGTTCTTCCAAGTATTCACCTTCTCAATTTGTTAAATATAACTTCTGAAGACGTGAATATGATCCGAAAAATGTTCATTAATCATTATTAATAATTATTTAGACCAATCGTGCTATGTAATCCAAATTTTCCATATTCAAGTGGCCTGGTCAGACTTTAAATCAAATGATTATATTTTAACACTTAATTTAATTCTGTGAACATTACACCATGAACGAAATAACAATGATAAAGGTATGTATTACAGTGATTTTTTTTTAAATGGCAACATCTTTAGAATATTAAATATGAGATCTATGGTGGAATTCAAATTCTTCCCCAAAACTGAGGTTTTATAAATATGAAGGGTGGAAGGGAGCTAATATTCATTCAAATATTTGATTTCAAACACATAACATAGATTAAGGCCTCTAGTGACCACTAAATTATGAAAATAATAAGGTTAATTGACAATGGAGCAAGTGGAGTGACAAGCCAGCAATCAAAGGGTTCAATCTGGAAATTGTGATAATTATAAAAATTACCTTCTCAAGAATTTGATGACAACGCTGCTGCATTGCTTTCCAATAGCGGCCTGAAGAGTTGCTCCCTCCAGCCACATCAAGTTCACCAGCAATGGTTGCTATGTAACTCAGAAGAACCTGGATCAAGTCTTGGAAGAGCTTGTCAACACCTTGCTGATCCTCAACATTTTTTATATCATTTTCATCCACCAAAGACACCTAAAATAATCAGGCAACAAAGAGGCTTCTAGAAATGCAGTTATATTTCTAAAGAACAAGATAAAATTTTACTCACAAACAGTAGAAAAACATTTTACAAATGCTAGCCAGAGTGACTTATCTCAACCATCTTAATAGTCTTTTACACATATCAATGAATAATACTAAAGTTTTTTTCCAGATTTTATCTTCCAATAACAACTTCCTTAAGACATTTGAAGAACATATTACATACTAATGTTTTCTCCATAAAAATAGGAATGCCAATAAACTATCTACTGAGCAGATTCTTTATGGGCCAAAGATGACACATTAAAAATAAAATTCTTACCTTGGCAACAATTTGTGGCTCAGAAATAATTTCTAGAAGGAAAGAGAGTACAGCATGTTTGAAGTGACGGAGCTGATTTCCAGTATGTATCTTTACATCAAATATATGAGAAAAATCGTGAGACAGCTGCTTTGACTGAGTAGTTTGCCTGGTATGCCACAATATTTTGCCATTAGCACCTGATTCTGAGAGAAACGACAAAAAGTGGCTGTAAGTAACAGTCAAGAAAAAATATATAAATTACCATAACATTAGAAAAAGTGAATTTGATATAAATTACTCAAATTAACTCGTAACTAAATTTTTAAAAATATACCACTAGAACATAACAAAAACCACAACTAACGTCAGCATCAAGCTCAAACATATTAATTACCCTTGTCTGCTGGAAGCAAATTTACAAATTCCACCATCCTCAACATGGTTAAAATGATGAAATATGGAGGGGCCTCTCTGACTATTTCATGTGCCAACTCAATCCTCGAGTCAAGATTAGTTTTGCTGCCATCTTTCTCAAGGGATTTGGCCTGAGCATGCAACACGTGTCCTTCGATTACCAACAGTAACAACTGCGGTAGTCCAATGTTCCAGCCAACGGTCTCCACTAACTTCACATAGAGGGGCAACCTTCTGTGTGGAGGCACATCTGGGACAGCATCAGCAAATACCCTGGTGACTTTAAGGACTCCAGCAGCCCCTTGGCCCATCAGAAACTCAAGCCAACCCTCAGAGGCCTTCTTCCTTGGGATGGATTTAGCAGGATCCACCTAACATAGTTGAAGTAGGGTAGAAGTTGCTACGATCAACTTTTTGAATAGTTTCACATTCAGATCCTGAGAAAGTGATAATGAACATAATGGTGCCTAATGCTGCTAAAAACTTCTTAAACATGATCTGAACGACTTGAAGTGAATGAGATGACCACAGTGACCTATATATGGATTATTCATGCTGACCTCTAATGAAATGGATGAATATTATCTATTTAAGTATGCATATAGTCCTTGATTGAAGTTATTTTGATTTATAATAATGCAATGTGTTCAGTATATTTTTAAAGCACAAATGTTACACTATTCTTAATTTAACCTGTGCCATTGCTCTACTGCAAAACTACAATGACAGTAGATGTCACTATATCCTGCTGCAATATAATCAGTTTAGCTCTTTGTAACAGAAATTTGAGGCAACAAATCCTTCTAAAATATTTAAAAATACATATTATGTAAATAAATGTGGGCATCTAAAATCCAATTCAGCTTGTTGCCAAATTAATTTATGGGCTTGGTTTTAATATTTAAGTTTGTCCCTCTACTTACCTTGGTTAGTACTGGTACTACACTTTCAATTGTCCTTGCAATCACTTCAAAACTATATTCATCATCTTGGCGAACCATTGATGTTCCAACAAATGCAAAAATAGCCATCACATTATGCAGCACGGAATCCTGTGAAACGAGTTGAATAAAGTATGTAAATTATAGCTTCAGGGCATTTAATAATTGAAAAAGCTCTGCTTAGATTAGAAAAACAGGGAAATATGAGTGTCCACCTTTCACGAACTGAATGGTTGAGGCCTTAACTTTGTAGAAATCCATGTTTACCTTAAGAAATTAAATATTATCTTTGCTTTCTACAGAAATAAAACTTTATTTGTCGACTAGTTTCGTTTACACTGTAACCTTTCAGGCCAAAAAATACTTTTGCAATAACTTTTCCATATAAATATATATGCAGTAACCAAAACTGTAGTGATTAACTCAAGTAAAAAGAGATGGAATTTCACAGGGGCTTTCAATCAGGGAATATTATGAAGATTTAAATCTTCAAATTAACTAAGAAATCTGAAATTCTCACAAATTTAAGATTTAAAACCTGGTCTATCATGAGTTAGATATTTTTTTCCAAAACATGATCAAAAGTATTTTTAGTTGTCTTTTTATTCGTGAACTTGGTATCAACTAAAATTCTCAATCTAAAATTGAAGTGTTTGTCACATTACTTAAATACCCACACCACATGCTCATGAATTAGGAGATCAAAAGAACTGTGTGCAGGAGCCCTGTGGTTATGAGGTTCTATCTATAAGCCTGACGATAGGAAGCATGGAGCTCAAAATATATGTGGTTTTATGCCAATAGGATAAACCAATTACCTTTTTCCCGAATAATAGTGAAAAGCTTGAAACTTTAACACTACAATCATCTTTCTCCTTCATATGACACTGTATCCGGACAAATTATGTATCACAGAAAACAAATTAGCAAAAGACCACTTCGACATTATTATTATTATTTTGATCTTGACATGAAAAAGTAATATATTGAAGGTAAAGACACTGCAAATAACATTTAATGATCAAAGGGAGAGTAGAGTATTATGAAAATACAAGCTACTACTTCAAGGCTTACCGGGACCAGTTCTGCTGCTCGAGAGAGAAGAAGCAAAGCGTGACGATGAGTGTGTGGATTCTGTGTGGACCGAATACAATGCACAATTGTCTCCACATCCAACTGACTCTTGTCAATCTTTTTCTCGTCATGTTCATTGGCGTCTTCATCCTCTTCACTATCATCCATTTTTCTGAGACAATGCAGTGCACAAGCAAGAATTAACTGTTTCGTGTACTCAACTGGTTCTTGGTGCTGGAGCTGCAAACATCTGATTTTAAATGAGATACATCCAAATTTATTCATCAACAACAAAATATGACTACTATATGATAACTACCAAGTTTGAAGAAACCCTTAAATCTATTAGGGTTAGTAATCTCTTTGCCTTATCCTGTATTCATAACTCAATAAGTTACAGAACTAGTGCTACATATAATTGTTATTCCTCAAATGTCAACCCACCAGGTATATGTTTTTCAATTTATAATTTAAATGAGATCTAATACAAACAAGAGAATTAGGTTTTTTATACGTAAGTTCCCTCTAACAAAAACACTAATTTTATTACCAAAACTATTTTTGAGCTATTATTATTATTACTGAATTCATTCATTCATTCATTTTTGTCCAAGGATTGCTAGGAAGGTTAGGATAGGTTTTTGATGGAGCCTGGTTCTACACACTACTGTGCTTCAAACCCATAACTAACATGACAGAAAATATCCCTACACCTAATACTTGACATTACAATAACTAATTTTCAGCTACCTTTCACTAAAAACTGCAAAATCTGCAATGAAAATTTAAGAGTTATATTTGAAAGGGAAACACATCTGATCCTTCCCCTGTTTTACCAAGATTTTTTTATCTAACAACCAATCCAAAATCAGCCAAGTTGGTCTTTGTGTCAGATTATCAACCAAAATAATCAACCCATTAACTCTTCCGTAGTGGATGGATCCTCAACCATGAAGCTTCACTCTTGATATTAACTCCTGAACCATCCATCACATTGCTATCTGGCATCAGAACACAAAGGAATCATATCATGGTTGACAAGTAAGATTTTTGTGGCACAATATGAAATTTGGAAAATAACTGACTATGAAGACTGACTGGTATTGCACATTCAAAAACAGATATACACAGATATACAGACAAAAATATGCACCATCATTGTACAAACTTTTCCTTAAAAACAATTACCACATATTATTTATTTGCTAAATCATTCCATGACTTTATCCATGTCATTTATAATGAAATATGCCCTTCACCACACATTTCAAAACTACATAACTAAAAATTGGCCATATACATATTTATTGAGTCAATTCATTAATTTCTTTTGAGAGAGAATCTTTTCTAACCAGAACCCAGGAATTTTATGACACACTTGAATCATAACAACAAATATGGTATTAACGTTTTCATTACAATGAGCATGGATTCTAGATCAGATGCAGGAGTTCTGGAGCACATGAAGAAATCTCTCAATATCACCCACTCTTTTTCTTAAATCAAATATTTCTCATGCTCTGGTGGATCTAGCATAACAATATGTGCCTAAGACAGGCATATGCAATTCAAAGGTGGACAATTAGCATGAATAGCATGCAATCAAAACAGATCATGAAATAAGTGATTTACTTATTTATTGTACCCTCATATGTACTTACAGTTTCAAAAGCTCAAAGAGAAGAGGCAGAATCAACTGAGGATTCTTGATTTTTTTCTTAGTTTGCATGATCTCCAGCAAAACCACACCCCTCATCCATGACTGTGACTGCAGATCTTTGGGCGTTAAAACTGAGATGACCCTATGAAACCAAATAAGAAGTTAAGCAAGTGGCAGTATCTTAAGGAAATGATCTGGCATGAAAGTACAAACATTACTTTAGGAATTAGAAAGACCCAAGGTCACAGCCTAAAATAACTATGGTGATTCTACATTCCCTTAAATGAAATGTAAACCACCTTGTGGGTGACAGATCACTATCTGGATGGTGAACAACTAGGATATATTTACCTTTAATTTCCCCATAGTCATGCTTCACCAAATATACATTCATATGAATTAATAATCACATAGCCCAATTGATGGAATCACACTTTGTTCTAAGAAACTAGAAATTCTGCATAATATTTTTGGTATTTTATAAAAATCAAATAAAAAGTTAAATATTTAACTGAGATACTAAGAATTGCCTTACTTTTAATGTTTCAAAAGCAGAGCAAAATGATGCAATTTATTTAAAATCAGAAAACCTTTTAAAAAGTTGTAACATAAAATGGTAATCATTAAATAAAAGTTAGGCCAGAATAATCTGGAAGTCTGCAAGAATATGACCAGTAGAAATGAGTTCTTATCACATGTAGAAAAAAATTACAACCATTCATTCTACAATGGGGCAGTAGTGTCTATTATTTCAAATTCACTATATAGTCACGTTTTTGAAGAGAGAACATGAAAAGCAGAATAAGAAAATCATAGACTCCAACCTGATCAACAATGCACTATGATATCTGATTATCCCAAAAGGTTTTTTTGGAACCGAAGTGTTCACTATCATAATTAATGTTTGAAAAAACTGAAATGCAGAGGATGGAGCTTAGTCATATTAAGTTTCACTAAGTCAACTACAGTTGACAACCTAAAGGTTGAATTGATACGTCACAGCAGAGCTCACCCAATACAAAGGCAAATAACTTGTGGAATTCTCACCTTGGGACATGGGGCCAGTTCCTTTCATTGGGTGTTAAGTTCAAGAAAGTAAAAATAATGTTAAAAACAATGTGATCATCAGTACATACTTTTTTATTGGCTTACGAAGGCTGACACGCCTCTTCCTAGGATCTTCATCAAAGGTAAGCATTTTTTCCAATTCTTCTACAATCAAGTTTGCATCAATTGATAACTTTTTAATGACACTTTTAGCAGCTAATGAAGCTGCTTCAGCCAATGGAAACTCTTTTGCAGTGTTCAGTAAGGTTCTGGAATTATTTTGTGATGCTACATCAATCATAATGGAAAGTATCTCCTGTCGGATATTTTGAGAGGGCAGTGCATCATAAAATTCCCTGGTTACCTGTAATCGTTCAAATCACATTGTCAGGTGTTTTTTTAAAATAATCATCTGGTGACAGATTAACATACATAGTGCTATAACAAGATCTGAGAAATAATATACAAGAAAATTAGACATGAGTAGACCTCAGTACTGATTTTACCTGCTGCAAACATAAAATAGCTGGACAAATCACTTTCAGAAAATCATTAGTTGGAAACTGGAACTGCTTGACATCTTCAGTTGATGGAATTTCTGTTACCGTGTCCGACAATGAGTTTTTGAAAAGGGTACACAGAGCAGAGCTGCCTTTCTTAGAATTACACAAAAATGGAGCAATACTACTATCAAAACGGCTGATTATGGCAGCAAAGCAATCTGTGGAATATTCATCCATTGCTGATATGTGCTGCCCTTCATCCAGCAGAGTCATTCCTAATTGGCTTAAGTGTTTGAGGAGCTCCTAAGAAAAAATATCATCAAAGGAAATAAAATTCAATTAACAACAGCAATGATTTAAGTACAAACCAATCCACACAAACTATGCTCAAGATTAACATATCATTTGGATTTACTTCATGATCACTTCATTCAATTATGAGCAAATGCCAGAAACAACACAAAATTTAATCGAACATACAGTACACGAAAATTCCAAATTTTGAGAAAAAATTCTTACCACAGATCTAACTCCATAGAGCATCTGTAAAAGAGCCCTCTTAATGTAGCATGGTGCAAGTGAATCAGGTGTCAGGATAGAGAATATGGAGTCCCTGATTTTTGTCATCTCTTGTCTCTTCTCCATAGAATGCATCGCTAAAATTTCAGGCTCAGGTGACAGCTGTGCATAGAGAGCCAACGGTAACTGCCTAGAGAAGCAAATTGAAATATCGGGACTTGAATACCATACAAAATAAATGGTCATTTAAATGATTAGATAACGATTAATGAGACATAACAAAGCTAAGAAACCATATGTCTCAATTGCATTCAAGAATTGTTAATTCACTGGGATGAGGTAGATGCTGAGGATGAAAACTTGCTTTAAAGACATTATAAATGAATTAGGATAAATCAACATCGCCACCATACTCATAGTGCCCAAGAATTGATTGAAACCATTATTATACCAAATTCATTGTGATTTGACTCACCCTGGATCCAAAAGGATTTCTTCACTCTGCTCCACCAGTTCTTTCACCAGAGGTGCATACAAGCTACCTTTGTGGGGCAAATTGGCTCCCACAGTGCACACCAGTGTTCGCAGCAGAGATATAGTTGCAGCTCTCACACAAGTCACTCTACTTGTGCACGCCACTAAAATTGAGGGGATGATTGCAGTTCCAATTCCATCTGATTCCAACAACCAGCTGGTAGGCACACTTGACCTTGAAATCAGGGCTTCAGCTAACCGCAGTGAACGAATTTGCAGTTCAGGAGAAATGCAGAACCCAGACCTCGTTACTGAATGATAGTAAATGTAGTCTTTGGTCTCACTGTGAATTGTTAGTTTCTCCACACTCATAGCCACATCTCTCTGCCCTTCAGCCCTGCTCAATGGAACTTCATGAGCAACCCAAAGACACGAAAGGAAATTAAGCTGATGAGAAAGCTGTGGTAAGTGAGCCTGTAAGAAGTAAAGAGTGACACAAAACATTACTCCTGACAACTACAAAAATTATTATTACTAAGTATTTCATTCAAATTAGGCACTTTATATACCTATATTTTCAGCAACTTATTACAGGAATTACTTATAACATAATATTGCTAGATGCCCAAGCATCCAAGAAGATACTCCATTAGCCATACAAAAGATTCTAGGACCGATTTGTATGCAATTATTCTATATCCGAAAATTCCATTTTTGTGCATATTTACATTTAAAAACAGAATTTTGGATAACAATTTATAATATATATCAAGCAAATTGTAAATGAATATAATCATATGCCTTTTTAACATTAAATGCCTGGTTTCTAAACCACCAAAGGTTACATGAAATCATTTGATACTTGCAATAAATAAAATCAAAATATGTGAACACAGTGTTTATTTTTTATGATTGATTGAACTCAATATGCATTGTTTAACTATGTATTGGGTTATTTACCACCTTGAAAAATAATTTTTTTCTGGGCATGCATCAGTTGTTATTCTTAAGTATTAATATAACAATTTTGAAGAAGAGATCAATGGGTTTACAATGTCACCATTCCTTATTAAGTGTAATTTGTAAGAAAAATGAATGTTTTATCAACAAGAAATGCTGCAGGTCTTCAAAAGAAAATCTGTGAATCCGGTTGAAAAAATGAGCTCCAAAGAAATTATACAATGTATAATCAAATTCATTACAATGAAATCTTGCTATACAAATCCAAACTAATTGATATGAAAAACTTATACTTACATCAAAAAAGTCCTTCAAGCACCCAACATAAAGCATCTGTGCATTTGCCACATCTTCGGGTAAAGATTTTTTCCCTTTACGTAAGAAACATCCAAAAATTAAGGCATCAAATATTTGAACTGCAAGAGTGATGTGCTGATCTTCCACAGCTGGGGCCAAATTCACCAAACCATTATGGCTCCACCATGCAACTAACGGAGTGGGTGATGATGAAAACCAACCGGATTCAGAAGAGGAGTGGAAGACAGACGTAAAACTGTGCAAAATGGCCTGGATGGGAAGGTATCCTTTCCTTGCAGTAGTTACACAAGAAGCCCAAGTATTTGGAGAAATAACATGTGTTATGGGTTTTTTCCCTAAATCCCTTGCTATGGCAACCTATAGGAGGAAAAGAAGCATTTGATACAATGTAAAACATAAACGTATGCAGCAGTTTTCTATGTGACTTAACTTGAGTCAGCTATCATAGGCAACTTATGTGCACTCAATTGAAATTAGTTGACTGATTGGCACACCACTATTTTTTTCTTTGAGACCAAATTTAAATTGCTCACACTGCTGCTTTTCTATATCAAATGAGATCATTTGCTACTTCAATTTTTTGAGACATTTTAGCTGTTAACACTCATTCTATTGGTTTTCCTTCTCTTTGTTCTTCAGATCATATTTTTATTTATTCTACAATTATAACCACAATGCTTGACTTTAATGTAAAAATAATTATAATAACATACTACACCAAATAGAAAATTAAACTAACTAACCTTTGATTGATTTAAAACTTGAATGGCAAGGTCAAGAATTCGTGATTTAATTCTAATGGATGAGTTGTTGGCTATGGCAGAAAGAATTAAAATGATAATTAATTGGCCAACAGTATTTTCAGTATCCTGTATGCATTGGCTGCATAAAGTTTCCACCAAATCCATTATTTCCATTTTCTCTCTGGCAATGAAGCATTCAAATTTCAATAAGTGGTTGAATACAGCACAGCAGTAGCTCTCGTTGTTATCTTTATCTGAAATTTCTGCAGGTGACAAATGATAAATGTTAATACACAAAGAAGGAATACATTAAAAAGCTCAAAAAAAGCGTAGATATAAGAAGGTGTGGAAATGAAAATACTCTTTGAAAGGCAAATCCATCCATACTTAAGTATAATTGAAGCAACATTAAATTGGTTCTCTTTAAAAATAATATGTTATGACAATTACATGATGAAATAATGCTTACCATTTCTCAATGAATCCAGCATTGGATCTGATAAAGGCAACTTCAGAATTTCCTGAGCTAACTTCAGTTCATCTTCAGTTGTTGGACAAAGAAATGGGATGACAGTGAACAAGACCTTAAACCTTTGTTTTAACAGGCAGTTGACTTCTTCCAGTGATCCTTTTCTTTCTATCCCATGAGAAAATAGAGCCCCAATTGCTGCCAGAGTTACTTCTTGCCATTTCTTTCTCTCTGACCTATGACCCATATTTTGTGATGCCCTTTCCACGATATTAATTCCTTGGGTAATCACCTTGTCTTTTCCAAGAATTAAATCCAAAAAAGGGAGATTGAGTGTGCCCTTGATAACAATGGCAGAATCATCATGAAGTCTTTGCTCTAAAACCCAAATCAACGTCTGTTTATCTTCTTCACTCTGAAAACCAAAAATAAACGTTTTTCTTACAAACACACTCAGTGCAAAGTGATAGCAATATGTATTACCCAAATCATAAAATATTTAAAAAACAACTGATTCAGTGGATGACATTTGCACAATAAAAACTCAAATCATACTTTTCCAACTTGGCACTAGAATTGAACATTTAAATTAATGCACAATCATTCTGCTAGTCCTGACAGCCTCAGCATGTTTATTATTCACTAAAACATACATACATTTATATATATATATATATATATATATATATATATATATATATATATATATATATATATATATATATATATATATATTATATATATATATATATATATATATATATATATATACACACACTTTTTTGGAAAACCCACAAACGTGTAATGTAAATTCACTGATAAGTCATAACAAACACAGAAACCAAAACACAAAAGAGGAAAAACTCACTGGTTCTCGAATTTTCGGTGGTTCAACCACCTTTCTCAAGAGGAATTAGGAACAGAACTCTTGAGAAATCTCATATACTCTTATACATATATAGAGAACTCTTATACATATATATATGTATGAGAATAATATATATATATGTATATATATTCATTCAAACAGAAATAGGTATAAGGAAAGGGGATAGGAAAATACAAATTTCCTATCCCCTTTCCTTATACCTATTTCTGTTTGAATGAATATTTGTGCGCCGTATGGCGGGATTTTCAAGTTTGAATATATGTATATATATACATATATATATTATTCTCACACATAGAAATAGATATATAAGGAAAGGGGATAGGAAAACACATAAAAGACAAACACAGGAAAGGTGGGGAAGGCGGATTTGAGCAGGTTACAAATGTAAAAATATTTCCTTATCCGGGATTTGAACCACGGGCCTTCCACTTGCCGGGCGGATGCTCTACCAACTAAGCTAATAAGGAAACCAAATTTACACTGAGATCTGCGATCTTATAAAGTTGCTGAGTGAATTGGAGGTTCAGTGCAATAGATATGGGATGAGAATCAATATTAACAAAACATAGGTTATGCAATTTTTCAGAAACAAAAAGGCTAAGCTAAATATTAAAATAGGCGGGGAAAAAATAGAGCAGGTAGAACAGTTTACATATCTCGGAAGTATTTTAGACCAATACGGTCAAAGTAGTAGGGACGTAAGGAGAAGAATTGCGCTAGGCAAGGAGGCTTTCTCAAAGAGGAGGGAGTTGATGACGGGGATGTTGAGCAGGGAGGTTAAGACAAGACTCTTAAAAACTCTGATATGGAGCGTAGCTATGTATGGCGTGGAAACGTGGTCGTTGAAGCAGGAGGATAGCCATAGACTGGAGGCTTTTGAAATGTGGGTGTGGAGAAGAATGGAGAAGGTGAAATGGACCGAAAGGAAAACAAATGAAGAAGTACTGGAGATGGTGGGTGAGGAGAGGGGTTTGTTGAGAGAAATCCTATGGAGGCAGGAAAAATGGATGAAAGGCGTAGTTAGCGGTAGTGGAATGTTGAAGAAGGTAATAAGAGGGGAGAATTTTGGGCAAGCGAGGAAAGGGCAGGAACAGGATAGGGATGTTGGATGGGATTAAGGGAGGAAAGAAGTACACAGAGATGAAGAGGGACCTGATGTAGATTAGGTTGCTAAATTGGGTTTTGTTTGGAGTTACAAAATGTGTATTTGATAGTTGTGCCAATCCAAACCCTACCTTAACCAGTATATTACCTAAAAAAAATGTGGCAAAAACCAACAAAGATAGATTTTTGTGGAAGCAGAGGTTTAATGCTCATGCTCTATTACTTAAGTCAAAATGATAAGGGCATGTACAAGCCAACGAGAAAACCGACTGCTTCTTCCTAGACAACTCTTAAGTAGGACTTGCTTCACAGTATATAAATTTCAGCGATCTATTTGAGAATACTCCTTAAAGTAATGCATGAGATATAGCTTACTAATTTTGAACTGACATTCATATGTTGTTTTAAATTTGAAGTAATGTCATTGCTTACCCAGGACATTTAATTTTCAGTTCTTTGTATCTAATTATAAAATATTTCAATATATTTTAAAACACAGTAACATATTTGCAGATGCATGCAGCAAGCAGAAATGCAAACAAATTCTTTTATTCTGGCAAACTATATCTACTAATTAGATTCTCAAGGTACTGGCATGAAAAGAAGACTCCCCAAAACAGGAATGGTAAAATCAACATTTTACATCAGTACATGAATTAGAATCTTAGTGGGAATTTCATAGGACTAGCAAATCTTTGTGTGCACTTACTTTCAATGCAGCCACATCCATTTCAGAAAGTTTTTGCAATGCAACAATGCGAACTCCTGCTTCTGGATGACAAAGCTTTTCTATCAGCGAACCGAATTCTTCTTTGTCTAATAGAGATATGCCCAGAAGTCTTCCAAAAATGGATGCCATCTTTGAATTCTCATTATCTTTCACTAAAACTAGTTGTTTAATAAATGAGTCAAAGTCAGCAGGATATTTAATTTCCATGCCCTGTATCAAACCGTTAAGCCACGATGAATATAAGTGATCACCAAATTCTTCACTTTTTTCTTCCTCCACAACATCAGCCAAAGCACTTGCAAACAGTCTAAAGTGATTAAAAAATGAGGTAAAGGTTTAAAACTAAATATTGCACCATATATTAATTATCTATCTTGGTTTAACAATGCTAATCTCTTTGTAATATAGAATTTGTATCAAAGGATTTTGTGATAAAATCATTCTTCAGCTTAAATATAAATAAAAAAGTTAAAAATTAGAATGCACTTTGAGGTAGTTTTGGAAAATTTACTTCACTCTACAATAACTTAAACAGAGCTTCAGTACTGAGAACATGACTACATTTCTAACACATTTTTAAGTGATAAAATCAGAATGATGTAATCCTCAGTCTTGGTGAGACTATCAACATGTACCAAAATGCAATTTCCCTCACAATAATAGACACAAGGCAATGCTCTCTGCATATTTGAATTATGTGGAGGCAAGGGAACAGATGGACTAAAACTAAATCTTCAAAATAAATTTCTGAGAATTATATGTTTATAATGACACACTAAAATGGTCATGATAGAAAAGATTACAAAGGAAATTCAAAATTATCAATGACAACTAAACTGTGGAACTTACCTAATAGCCTCTCTGGAATATTTTTTTTCCAACAGCACAGTAGATATTAGTTCATCCATGGCTTTCCTTGACAAAAGAGCTAAATTGCCATTCACTGATTCCTTGGCTAGGGGAAGTAAACCAACAATGAGGGCCATCATAAAACTTCCAACAAATGCAACAGAAGACATAGAAACACTCTCCCTAATTAGTGGAATCAGTATATTACTCTCCAACATTTTTTTCAATGCTGTGGCTGGGAATATACAGAGATTTGTTGAGCCTTGTGTTTCACAAAGAACAGCAAACAATGCTGCAACTTCCTTTAGCTGAAAAGTTTCACTGTTGCAATTCTGTAACAAAGTACAGTATCATCAAATTACAAAATTGACTAAGAGAAAATTGTATGCATATTTTTCCCACACTTTTCTGTAAAATCATACAGGTTAACATGTAAGTGGTTCATTAAAATGAGATTCTTACCACAGGATTAAAAAAATTATCCTGTGTAGTAAACTATGATTAGTAAAATGTTTCATAGAAATCATGTATTTTTATAAGATCAAGGAGCAAGAGCATTGGGGAATAAAAACTGGTCAATGGACTTTCCTCTTTGTCTTGGATAGTCTTATACATAATCACTCCAGACAACATCTACTAGCTATTTAAAAGACATAATGTGCATGCAAATCACATATTTCTGAATATATCAATGCTTTCACAAGTGCTCTACATCAACTAGTTGGCATCAGGGATGCCAAAGTGGCTCAAGCTCAATGTTATAGAAAGATTGTACTCAAGTCGCTCAAAACTGCAGATATCCTTGAATGTCTTTTTTCTGTTGAAACTACCAAAAACGTACCCAAGACAAACTAATTTGAAGCCAAAATGGGATACATTGTTGGAACCCAAGCAAAAACATTATATTATTCATATGACTGTTTAGTTATAAAATAATGAAAACAATTATTTACCACAGAGAAAAAATTACATCATGTCAGGTTGACTCAGAATTTCTCTGAAGCCATGTATTAAATTGTCTTGTTGAACTGAATGACTTGACCTTTAGTTAGAGTCAAAACTCACATGTCCTCAACTCACACCATGATGTTTTTTCTGAAAAAATAAAAGATCCCACTGCCAAATGGTGATGAATTCTCTACTTACGGAATATTTCTCAAAAAGTACTCAAGAAGTTACCAAAAGATAAAACTAAATTTGCCTTTTACAATAATCCATGCCTTAAGGACCTGATCTCACACACTAAATACTAAGTTCCTCGAGAGGAGTGGAGTGTATGAATTACAAGTGCTTGGAGTGTTCCACTAAGTACATAATTGGCAAATGGCACTAAAATTTAAACGGAGAATTAAGGAGCACAAAACATGTGTAAAGAATAAGAACATATCATCCCTCTTCGCTAAGCACCTTATTGCACGACCACAATAGTGACTAAGTCTGAAATTCTCTATTTTAAAAATAAAAGTATGGAGCAATTAAAGCATTAAAAATAAAGGATTGGAGCAATTAGAAATTTTAAAGTGTCCTTTGCAAGGATCATCTTGCTAACAAAATTTTTTATCCCTCCCACTCCCTCTCCTAGGTTTACCACTCTTTTATATTCACAGGGTGATTCTCAATCCCAAACAAACCCCCATTAACAGCCAACAATTGACACCACAGGCTGTACTTCCTTTTCCTTTCTCCTCTACATCCATCATTTAACTTTTTTATGCCTTCATCCTCCCTACCCCTCCCACTCTGACCAACCCCCTCCCTACCCTGCTTTGAAGGTATATATACAAAGTTGTCTTCTGTAAGAACTGTAACTGATTATGACATCCAACATTGAAACCTATGTTGGGTTTTAAATAGTGTACGTGGAATTACAAAGCTACTTCCTTCATTTCAATATGTTGTATAAATTCCATAACTACATCTGAGGAAACTAATCTCTAAGATGTGTATTGGGGTCCGGGAGAAATAAAACCACAAGCCTGGGAAAAGAAGAGAGGACACACAACCACTGTCGGTTTTCCTTATTCCATTTTTTCCCCAAATTGGTTATATTAAGATTCAAACTCTCCCTCTTCAATTGCTAAGGCTAATTTTTTTTTCCAATTACACCTGATTCTTGACATTGCCTGAAAGTCATTTGAGCAAGGCATGAGTTTTTCCAAATTGTGAATCATGCAGAATGTTGATTATCTTCTGCATTTTGTGAACTTCAAGTTACCCATTACAACAAACCTGGTTGGTGAAGTTTTGTAACTATGGTAATAATTTGGTATATATTTAATAATGTAAAAAAAAATTTCTTCCACAATGAAATTCATACTGAGGTATACAAACTGCTAAATACAAACCTTGACAATTTTATTGACTACTTTATGTAGAAGATTTTGGGCCATGTATCCATTGCGAGCAAGTGAAGACACAATCATGAATGAAGCACAGGCAAAGTCTGGGATGACAGAAGGTAAGCCCTTCATGAGACATGGCAGGATTACTTGAAGCTGAGCCTCCCTTGCACTCTGAATGGTTCCCTTGCGCTTCCTCTGAATGTGCTCAATTGCACCCACTACAGTGGTACAGTAAAAGGCAAACAAATTTGACAAGACACTTGCCTTTGCCTTATAAACCTAGAAAAACAAAAGGAAGAGAAGTAATATATTTTTCAAGAGGTTTTCCATCATTAAGCATTTCACAAAATATAACATTTGCCTCTTTTTGCTATAATTATCTCATAATTGTTCGACATCTACAAGGTCTATCCCAAAATTAGTACAGATTATTTTTTCCTTGATAGCCAGATGGACGGGTGGTGGGTTCTCTGGCTGGGTTCAAGGGAGGGGAGTCTCAAGAAAGGCTGGAGGCCAGTAGCAGTTGGCTGCCAGCCAATGCAGATTGTTTATTTGCAAAACCTGTATAATATGACCTCATTACGCTCCATCATTAACCAGTCATTGGAACAGCACTACACCATCACATTCTGAGTGAAACTGGGAAAACTGAGAAAGAGATTCATGACATGCTCAAGGCACCCTATGGTGATAATGCAATGGGTAGATCAAGTGTTCTTGAGTGGTACCAGTTGATTTAGGAGGGTATAGAAGATATTGAAGACTTTGAACGTTGAGGATGCCCTTTGACCTCGAAAAGTGATGAAAATCTTGCAAAAGGCTTTGTTGAACAGGGATCGCAGATTGAATGTCCACATGGTTTCTGATGAACTTGGCATCCATAGTAATCATGTGCATAGACTTGTGACCAAAAAAATGGGGAAGAGAAAGATGTGTGCAAAATTGGTAACGCGAGTGCTCTCGGACGAACAAAAGGAAACATGCTTGTGGATCTGCCAAGAGCTTCTCGACCATGTGATTGACGATCCATTTTTTATACAATGCCCCCTTCTTTCTCTTACCCCACCTCAAATCTATGTTGAAAGAATGTCACCATGGCTCGGTGGAAGCATTACAACTGGGCGTGACAAGGGTGCTTAGCAGCATTTTGGGTGCCACCTTCCAGAAGGTGTACAAGGCATGAAAACCCACTGGCAGCAGTGAGTGGATGCACAAGGGTGCTACTTCAAAGATGTTTGAGTGAATATATCAATTCTGAAAATCATTTTTTTTAATCGACTCAGTCCTACTACTTTTGAGACAGACCTTGTATATCCAAAAAGGTAATTTTAATATCTTATTTCACCTCTGTAAAGCCTTAAGGCAGCCTAAATCCTGCCAACACTGCAACAATTACCACAAACAAACAAGGTCAATACCAAATTTGACGAGTTGTGGATTCAGATCAAACTATACATAAAAACCATTAAATTAGAGTGCAAATGATGTATATGATATGGATCAATCTAGCAGAGATTAATGCAACCAATATCACTAGAATCCTAGAGATGCATTTTTATATTCATCTGATCTCAAGATAACCAGATATCAGTATCAACTTTTAAATATTTTTTGGTTGTATCAAGTAAAGGCAATCAATCTTAGCTGATTAAACAAAATTGATTCTTTGCTATTAATCACCCATACCTATGCATTATGAAGTCAGAATAACTAAACAAAATTCACACAAACTACATATTTACTCAAAATTACACCATTAACAACACATAAAACAAGCATCCTTATCTTATATGCTATGGTATTAATATCCTAATTCCAATCACATGGGTGTGGCTCAATGTGATGGACAAAAGTGATGGTTATCAATTGATATTAATTCTCAAGCACAGATTTCATTTTATTGCAAAAACAGGAGTCCCAGTTTTACCCCAAAATCAGGAGTCCAGTTAAAAAGATTATTTAGAGTATTTACAATAAAAACACGTCACTGAACTTAAAACTGTAATTTTTTTAGTCCCATCATCAGGAACCAATATAAAAATTAACTCAATAATGATTTATATTAAAAATAAATATATTACCTTTATTGAAAGCAGAACATGTTCGCACAGAGAAGTAAGAAAGGAATTGTTGGATGATGCGTGGCCAACAATTGTGCTATGCGGCAGAGGTGTACCAGCTTGTCGAAGTGGGTTCAGCCAATGCCACTGATGTGAGGGACTGGATATGTCAATGAGCTGAAGAACCCGTACGAATATTTTTGATTCATGGTAAGGAAGGAACAGGAAGATCAACTCATTCTGGTTGTACTCATGAATATGAAACCTGCAGTGAATAAATTACATTACTGAGTAAATGTTCACATCATTCCCATGATTAATATGGCTAATGTAAACGGATGGACAACTGTCACCATAACTAGGAATATAATTTAGGCCATGGTAAATGAGATAGAAGAGATTCTGCATTAAAATATCAAACACTTAACTCTGCAACCAAAAACCCTCAGTGTGGTACCATGGTCTCAGTCTTCCCAAAATCACTTCCAACTGAATACTTTAATAGGTCTATCCACCAAATATAATACATTGGTCTTTTAGAATTGTTTCTTCAAAAATAATTTCATATGTTCCTTAATCTAATCCTATTTACGTATTTCATTGTACCAATATACCAATCAATTTTCTAAATATACTATAGTTAAAATATATCATTCAAACACCACCCATTAATAATGTAAGAGATAAGGTATACCAACATCCTTATGCATGCTTTTTTTACGGGGTAGATTTTTTAAACATTAAGAGCAACAGATGCACATGATACGAAGGATTAGCATTGAAGTACTACTTTGGCATTTTAATTTTTAAAAATACAGGGTAATTGGTAAATTTGTCCTCTTACTTGGGTTTCAGATCACAATAATGCTAATATTACAACCTGACTAATTTGGTATCAAAATATATTCCAATGCAATTCAAAAAAATCAATTCCACTATTTATATGTTTGATTATCTGAACAACTTGTTATTCCACATCACCTTTTGCCCCAATTAGCTTGAATAACCCACCCTCTAATGTACTAATGAGTAGTTTCTGTTGACATCCAGTGTGTATAAATGACTAGGTTAGATTTAATCAATGGGAAACGAGTAACTACTAAAACCATGTTAAAAATTATTGATTTTATATATTTCATATTAATTGTTATATAACAAACAATTCAAAATTAAAACTCTTTTAAACATAATTTTTCTCACAAATCTAATTCAGTGTAAACCATGAAAATGATATATTAGTGTAGCCATTATAATATTAGAATTTCTGGCAAAGGCGGATTATTTGGCCTATTTCATCCACTACTTCGATGAATTTAGAGATCTCTGCAACTGTGATAGATATTCCTCTTGTGAGATAGACCTAGAAACTACACTCTATTCCGCATTCCATCAAGTGTGGACGGAAATTTTGGCACAATTACTCATTCCGTTCAAAAATGCTTTTTACTTCATAAATAATTATTAGGCAAATGAAAAATAACTTGAAGCATCAGTTGCCTGACCAAAAACAAACTACGAACTCTTGTAATGATAAGAAAGGAAAATTTTGGCTTTACTCGTGTTAAAAAATTGCCAGAAATTAACGATGAATTTTAATTTAATTCCAAATCTACAATATTTATATTACTAAAAAAAAGACAGAAAAGAGGGTTGACGAATTTTTCTGTAATCATTTCTCATATTCAGATAGAAGCAATCTGCAATTATTCTTTTCAAGTTGTTAGTATAAAACTCCTACAACATTGAACATACCTTCTAATAAGCCATTCAAGGGTTTTATAGGCGGGTTTTAGAATTGCATATGGTCCTAAAATGGCTAAAAATTTTTGTATTCTTTCATTCAGCACCTCATTCTCCCCTTTAGTTAAAACAGCTCGCTCTATACCAACTGATGTTATATCAAATAAATCTTTTTCAAAATATCCAAATTCAGGTCCTCCAATATTTTCTAATTCATGAAGACCATTTAAACCTGAAAAAAATACGCAAAATCGATTAAATTATCATGAACATTCCAGATTTGAATGGAAATAACAAAGATGAAAGCCAAATTCACCTAATAAAATATCGGTAGCTTACCAATTTCCAAGACTGTATCAAGATCAAGATTTGCCGCCTCCTTAGGATCGAAGAGGAGAGAGGCTCTTTTCTTGTCAGCTAAGAGAATGGAAGTTTGAGGAACAGCAAGGCGACGAAGTTGTTGGGCTAATGAGGTATTAGCCATGGTGTGAACAGCAGCAGCCCGTATTAAATTACTGTGGGCAATCAATCATATTACAAGTTTTGGCAGTAGAATAAGGAACAAAACAATAATGTTAAGTATAAATATCTCCTCAATAGCACAATTAACTCATATAAAAACAAAATCCATAATTTTGAGTAAATAATAACAACGACTTGAAAATACAAAAACCATTAGAAATTAAATGAAAAAATGTGCAATTTTGGTTTTAACCATAATACCAACCAACCTGAAAAGTTACTTCCGTTTGCAATCACAAATTGGATTAATTACCCTTATTTAAGGAGTTAAACAATTTTCATTCATCATAATATACTCTTTCGCCGCACACGTGTTTACTCATACTATTAAATAGCCGCAAAGCGATGTTGCCCATCATAAACAACTGACGTATGAATTATCCGTGAGGTTGATAGTTTCAAGTTATTATTGTGTCGCAAAAGAGCACTTTATATATGTTTTAAGAATAAAAAAATGTATATACACATAAAATTAGTGATGTATTGTACTTCATAAATGATAGTAATTGGGGAAATGGTTATAAATAAATTAAATGTGACTAATATAGGAATATGAGAAATTAGCCAATCATTTCAATACGAATATTTGAATTTATTGCTCTTGTGATTTTTTGAGGGAAATTCAACGGTCAATTTTACGTAAGGTTTGATTTGCGGCAGAAACTAGTCAAAGAAAGCGTTTTCAACATTAGAATTAAACAAAGTTATAATGTAGTGATATTGGATAATAAGCGAAGATCACAAGCTATACAACTTTTATTAATTCTTAGGTAAGTAAATAATCGTTAAGGACATCACATTGAAATTGATAGGACAAACTTTTCACGCTTTTTCAGTTGATCAATGGGCTAGCAGAACGTATAATTTGCAGTGATATTACATATTGAATCTATTTGCCCACTTTTTGACTTTCATATTGCGCTAATTAGCGGTAACGTGTTTATTTATATTTTTACTCATGTTAATACTTATATCCGCCATTTGGGATTATTTTTAAAAGTTATTTAAAAAAGGCAATTGTTTTATCTTACTTAAAATTTAGTGCAATTGATAATGTACAACGAGTAAGTGTTAGATCTCAACTGCATATTAAGGAAAGTAACCAGTGATAATAGTGAAGAATCTTGTATTGAATTCTTGTCAAATTGCAACCAAATAGTAGTCATCGATGGATTGTGCTCAACGGATAGAGATGTAACTTCGGTCGTCCCCCAGGGAAGTGTAATAGGGCTGTTTCTATTCTTAATATACATTAATGACCTAAGCGCACACGTTAGTAGCAATCTCAGATTATTTGCTGACGACACGGTGCTATACAGGGAAATAAGGAGCCAACTAGAACGCGAGCTACTCTCTTTTGACTTAGACACAATCTCGGTTTGGTGCAAGGAATGGGGATTAATGCTTAATATAAACAAATGCGCAGTTTTGAAAATTTGGAACAAAGGGAGTGGCGAACAGGACATAAAATATGAAATAGAGGGTTCAGTCTTAACTACGGCCAATCAAGTGAAATATTTGGGGTAGTTCTAACGTCACGCCTATCATGGGTAGAACATATCAGGACAATATGCGGATCCGCTTTAAAGAAACTCGGCATCATTAAACGGATGGTGGGGAAATGTAATGAGAAAGTTAAAGAGAGGTATTATTTTGCTCTAATTAGCCCACATTTGGAATATGCCGCAAGTATCTGGGGCTCTTGGGAGAACATTTAGCAAAAAGAGTTAGATGAAGTCCAGAGAAAATTCGCCAGATTGATTAAAAATTTTTATAATTTGAACACAAGTGTGAACACAGGTCTTTTAAGGGATTTTGGCTGGGAACCCCTTGAGATTCGAAGAGAACAAGTGAGACTTAGGTTTTTAGAAAGTTCCAGAACAAAGGAGTTTAATGATGATACTAAAGGAATTATTATGGCCCCACACTACTTAGGTAGATCAGACCACAAAGATAAAATAAGGGGGATTGATTCCAATATAGAGAGGTACAAATACTTATTCTTTCCCCGAACAATCAGAAATCATAATATTAAGAAACTCAAGTCACTTAAGAAATATTAAAAACATTTAATTTACAAGTCGGAACAAAATAAAACACTGAAAAGACATCAGGCATATTTGCAGGTGTATGTATCTGTTAGTCAGCAGTTTTTGTGTTTGCATGTGTGTGAGATGTAAGGATTTTTGCATGAATGTATACCTTGCTTTGTTTGTGGATTGTATAAATTTATGGCTTTTGTATGTTTTTTCTTAATTACGGGTGGTGCCGTAACACCCCCCGCCCACCACCCTTCTTGCGGCTTGCGGGGTATTAAGTAGATGAATATAATGTAATAAGAAACTGCAATGAATTAAATCACTGAGTCACAAAGCATCCCGATATCAGACTTTGGAAACTATCATTCATTATTCAGATTGATCACTTTGAAGTTAACTTTCCCAGATTGCAGAACAAATAGAATTCCCAAAGGATCCACATTGCCTTCAATAGTGTGCTGGCTAGATCTAGGAAAGGACTCTAGGGAAGGGGTAGGTAAATGGGATTCCACCTTTCCAAACTTCCTTACATTAATATCTATATGGATTTCAACTAGATAAGGAGAATGATATGCCACACCTTATATTTAGGAACTTAAACTAATATGTAAATTAGAAGGAACTTTTATTCATTCAATGAATTAAAGTTGTCCAAATATAATTGGGAAATAAGATTATTTGATTTGAATGCCCATGTACAAATTGTTATAATGATCAAGATGTGCACCTGAATTTAATTTATCAATTCAAAAAACATCTTAATTCAGTTCAGCAGAACAGCAAATTTTCCTGTATTCTAGCCTTGCAGTTGAGGCAATTCAATTTCATCTTTGTAGTTGATCCGCTACAACAGGTTCCAGGTGTTTCTTCCCTGGGTGTCTTTTGCCCTCTGCTACCATCTTCATGTTTACATCTGTCTTCTTTGAGATAATCTATCATTCTCTTTCTTCTTTCTCTCTTTGGTTTTCCCATCACTGTACGTTCAATTGATCGAATGAAAATATTATTGAAGTAAGTGAAAAACTGGTCATCCCAGGTTTAGTGCCATTGACTGCAAAAAATCCTTATAATTGTTTCTAATATACTTTTTATCATATTTAATATATTTAATAATATATTTATATTTTCTAATATACATTGTTTGCTAATATACTTTTTGAACTCTTAATATCATCAAAATTTGCCCATGCTGCCTTCACATCAAACTCACTTTTAAACTTCAAAATTCAAACTTTCTCAACATGAAGTTTACTGATCTCATTTTAAACTCACAGTTGACTCAAAGTTCACCTTCATGAGGGAAGGGTTTTAATATATACTTGTGTGACAATTGGATGAATGACTTCAACACCATTCAGTATGATTCCGCAAAAGCATAGATTTTTTCAAATAATGGCTGCAAAAGCTCCATGAAAAATTAACATGAGCTACTCCATCTGATGTGGTTCATTCCATTCTACTTTAATGTTTAACATAGCCTTCCTATTCATTGAAAATATGATTACTTTGGTTGTTTTGTGGTTAACTATCATTCCATACTTCTCTCATTAGCCATGTAGGGCAGTCATCAAAACTCTAAATCCTTGGGAGGGTTACTAATAATTGCTCTATCATCTGCAACCCTGACAATCGCCATCCTTCCCTTGTATTTCAGGCTCAAGCCCTTCCCATGCCATCCTTAACATTTCCTCCACATACAGGGTGTGGCAATGTAACTTCCTTTTTTCAAACCCAAAACGCTTTCAAAAAAGGAAGTTATGTTGCTGCACCCAGCATAAGTTAAAACGCACTTTTAATTAAATACAAACCTAATTCCTAACTCCTCTGGCTGTCTTCCACTTAATCTAAACACTGTCTCACTTCAATTCCTTTGAATAAATCACCTCTTTTCCACAATGCATCCATAAGAAACTCTGTAAACCACCTTCTTGAAATCTACACATTACACAAAGACATTCTGATTTTATGCTATATCCCTTTACATTTAAGTTATACCACTGCAATGGCATCAAATGTTCCCCTCCTATTTTAAAGTCTAAACTAATCATCAATCAGATATTTGTCTGCACTATTATATAAACTAATATCAAAGATTCTAATCACTTACCACCTTTGCTGAAATTTAATGTTATCCTATAGTCCTCAAAGCCTACAGCTTTACACTTTTTGGGGGGTTGGTCAAAATTATCCAAATATAAACTTCCAAACTCATTTATTAATAAATACAACATATAGAAACAACATCTCTTACTTCTGTTTTCTCATAACCTCTTCAATTATGTAATACTGCTGGGATATTATCTATTTCTGCAGGCTTTGTTAACTACTAGTCCACGCCAGCTTAAGCTGCCCTTGTCTTCATCATTTTCTCTTTCTGTTTCCAGCCTGGCTTGCCTAATATTTTCACCATAGTGCTGTTGTGTATACTCTTTCAATTTTCTCTGAATCTCATATGCCTACATTAATAACTTCCTTATCTTGTATAGCACACAGAAAATTGTAATGAGTCCACATTAAAATGACAAATTGGATCACCAGGATAAAATAAGAGAGAGAGACACTCTCACTAGTGTATTTATGTTCTTATTCCTCCCCTACATTATACACATTCAGAAAATCAAACTTAACCCACCCTCCCAAATTTTTAACTCAAAAAGCAAAATTTAAAGCTCTACTCAAACACACCCACTGCTGCATAATATAGATAGGCATGTATTTGTGTAAGTGTATGCGTAGAAAGAATAAATTGAGCTTCCAATGGCCTTTTCTAAGACTGACTATATTAAATAATATTTCCTTTAACTGTAAAGGGTCTGGCAGCCCTTTATGGTATAAGGAAATATGGTGTCTAAGTGTATGGGTATTACTGAGGCACCGCCTTTTCGAAGGTACCTTCAGTGCCGGGCGGGGAGGATTGTGCGGGGTAAGGATGTCAAGAGCTATGCCGGCTGTAGCATAGTTACTGGTAGGGCCTCTCTTGCCATACAGGTCTTGAATGAACTGCCAGACTAAGTGTGCCTCACATGGTAGAGTAGAGAAGGCTCTTTATGTGTAGAGAAACAAGCCTTTCTAAGGGAGTAAACCCTGAATATAAATCCTGGTCCTCCAAGTCGGGGGTTAGGCATAGAGCTAGTAACCCTACCCTTTACAAATTCACTTGCTACGAAACCTCTTAATGTGCCTCCAATAGATAAGGATGGATTTTTAAGATATCGACCTTGCAAACAGACAAGGACAATGAATACATGGAAATTAGCAACATGGAATGTTAGAACATCGTTAAAACCGGGTAGAATGATTGAAGTTGCTAATGAAATGCTGAAATATGGTTTGGATATTATAGCCCTACAGGAAGTGAGATGGGTAGGACATGGTAGAATTGATAAGAAGAATTTTACATTACTATACAGTGGACCCAGCCATAGAACTGGATTATATGGAACTGCTTTCATGATTAATGCAAGGATAAGAAACAGTTTGATGAATTTTGAGCCATTAGTGGACAGACTTTGTAAAATCACCTTGAAAGGAAAATTCCATAACATCAGCGTTATATCAGCCCTTTCCCCTACTGAAGATAAAACAGAAGAAGAAAAGCAGGAATTTTATGATAAACTGGAAAGAGAATGCCAAAAAATACCAAAATATCAAACAGTTATCATTCTTGGAGATTTTAATGCAAAAATCGGTAAGGAAGACTTCTTAAATTCTGTAGCAGGAAAGTACTCACTGCATGATGTGACAAGTGAAAATGGAAGGCTTCTCTGCCAGCTTGCTCTGTCGCTCAACATGATCATAAGGAGCACATGCTTTGAACATAAAAATATTCATAAAGGTACCTGGAAAATGCCTGGGGCAGGAATTATGAATCAAATAGATCATGTGCTGGTATCCAGGAGACACTCATCTTCTATATTAGACATAAGGTCTGCACAAAGACCAAATTGTGACTCTGATCACTATCTAGTGAAAGTAAATTTTAGAGAACGACTGGCCCTCTTGGATAAGATCAATAGGTCAACAGGGGTTAAATGGAATAGTAAAATTTTAGGAGATCCTGTGCAAGCTTTGAGGTACAAAGATGAAATAAGTAGAAAGTTAACTAGGACTGGGGAAGAACTGACAGAGCAATATTCTGTGGAAGATCAATGGACAATAATCAAACAATATGTTCTATCAACTGCAAAGGACATTATAGGTAAAGCAAAAATAAAAGGGAATGCAGATTAGTTTGATAATGAGTGTAAACTTGCAATAGAGGAAAAGAATAAGAATAGATATAATATGTTACAAAGGGAGACTAGATTCACAAGAGAAAAGCATAGGCAGAGCAGGAAAGAAGCTGGTAAATTACTGAAAAGAAAGAAAAAGGAGTACTTAAAAAATCAGATGAAGGCTGTAGAAGAGCTCAATAATGGCAAAGAAAGCAAAAAGTTCTACCAAGCAGTAAAATACATGACTAAAGGTTATCAACCAAAAGTACACTCCTATAGAAATAAAAATGGTCAGGTCATTGGGGAGGAAAATGAGATTCTATAAAGATGGGCTGAATATTTTAATGGCCTGTATAATAAGGAATTAACTACAGGGGTTGAAGAGCATGAAAAAAGTCACACAGAAGATCACGAAGTGGTCATTCCAACAATAGAGGAGGTAATTGAAAGTATTGGAAGACAGAGGAATGATTCAGCACCAGAAGAAGATGGTATAACATCTGAATGGATTAAGAATGGAGGTCAAGATTTAAATAGAGCATTACATCAGCTAATTTATTGTATTTGGAAGTTGGAAGAGTTCCCAGAAGACTGGAAGACAGGTTTGATTTGTCCAATGTATAAAAAAGGTGACAAATATGATTGCAAAAACTATCAGGGTATTACATTACTGAATGTAGCATATGAAATTTTCACCAGTCTGCTTCTAAAACGCATAAGCACCTATGCTGAAGACATATGAAAGATTATCAGTGTGACTTTAGAGCTGGTAGAAGTACCATTGACCAGATATTCTTGGTAAGACAAACAATGGAAAAATGCTACAAATATAATGTTGATTTGCATACATGTATACTCTTCATTGACTTCAAACAAGCCTTCGACAGCGTGAACAGGAAAGAGATGATACGTGTGTTGAGAGGTTATGATATTCCAGGGAAACTCATTAGACTGGTTCAATCGAATTTGCATGAATCACAATGTGAAGCCTTTATTAGGGGTAGAGCATTTAATATGACCTCGGGGGGTAAGACAAGGAGATGCTCTCTTAGCCACGTTATCCAACCTGGCCCTACACAATGCAATGAAAGAATTGAAATTAAGAGGGACCATTGTGCATAAATCCCAGCAAGGATTCCCATATGCAGATGATATAGCACTAGTTGCACGAAACTGTGAATGACCTAGGAGAAATGTTTAACATTTTAGGAAACACTGATAAAGAAATGGGGCTCAAGGTTAGTGAAGAGAAGACCAAGTACTTGAAAATGTCAGCTGCTCAGAACAAGCGGGATCTACAAAACATAGTAATTGGGATTTATGAGTTTGAGGGTGTCAAAGAGTTTACCTATCTAGGAGTTAGACTTAACAATGAAAATAAAATATCCATGGAGATCAACCAAAGGGTAGTGGAAGGTAACAAGGCATACTTTGTGAATCTAACACTCCTCAAATCAATGTTACTATCAAGGAACACAAAAATGAAAATCTATGAAACACTTATTAGACCTGTGCTAATGTATGGGGCTGAAACATGGACATAAACAAGTCAGGATGAAGAAACACTTAGAAATTTCGAAAGAAAAATCATAAGGAGAATCTATGGCCCAATTAGAGATGGAGAATTAGAATGAACATGAAGATAAATGAACTACTAGAAGGGAAGGACATAGTTTTGATTTGCCAAGTCGCTGCGGCTGGCATGGTTGGGTCATGTAGAAAGGATGGAAAATGACCAAATGCCCAAACTGATACTTAATAGCGAGATGGAAGGAGTCAGAAGAAGAGGTAGGCCAAGGAAGAGATGGCTACAGGATGTGGAGGTTGTCTTGAAGGCAATGGGAGTTACAAGATCGAAGAAAAAAGCAAGAACAAGAACTGAATGGAGGCATATCATAGAGGAAGCCAAGGCCCACACCGGGCTGTAGAGCTGCAGATGATGATGTATGCGTATTAAATAAATGTGCTAGTGTATATTCATCTCTGTGCATAAGACCATCTTGATCTATGAATGTTCATTTGTTGGATTAAGGGGATTTGTGTAGATTAAATATGTGGATGAACGGTAAGTATTTAGTGTCCCATTAGGTAGGGATTAGGATGGCAGTATTGAATAGGCTTTGGCCCATTGATAACCTACCTTAACCCAGTAAACATGACATAATATTCTTGTGCTTCCTTCCTTTTACTCCCATTATTAATTACTTCATCATTCCACTTTTGCATTTTCACACTCCTGCTAGTCCTATTGAATTTTAAATTTCATAGACGGAACTTTGTCTGAGTGTGATGCTGGACATAGCTTTGTATGGTGTGAATCTGGGCAATGTGTGACGTTACAGGTATGGTTAGGAATTTCAAGAATCTTTAAGTACCATTGTTTTTAAAAGCATCTCGTTTCATATATGCTCTTCTTATGCATTATTAGGTTGCATCACTAGACCATTGCCACCAGGGCATTTACCTAAATGTAACAAAATGTAAATAATAATAATAACATTACAGGGTCTTCCAGTGACCATTTCTTCTTTCAAAATATGGGGCCAAGTGTAAAAAACTAACAGTAGAATGCTATCACTCCATTATGAACAGTCTCTCTTCTATTTTATCAGAAACTCATACCTTCTTGACAACATATCAGTTCATTGTATAAATATAAGTTATTGCCCTATTGTATGTTCCTTAAAAAAATGTACTTGGAGATAAACATATATCAGTTCCTGAAATTTTCACCTCTTTTGTGGAGTTATCCTAATATTCTTCCATCATGTAGTTTTCTTTTGAATTTAACTTGTATGCTTTATCAATAACTGTCAATTAAATAAGTCACTTTTAATAATCAAACCACTTTACTTTTCCACATAAACTTTTTAATTTTTACAACCCAGGTTTCGTTATAGAATAACATCATCAGGTAAAAATGACTGACTGACTGATGCTTCAGCACTGCGCCGTTTGGCGCATTTTACACCGATACCCAGCTATGCTGATAAACGGTTGTGTGATATAAGTGGCTTAAGGGCGAAATTAAGCTAACAAGT
Source organism: Hetaerina titia (assembly GCA_037158775.1). NCBI lineage: Eukaryota > Metazoa > Arthropoda > Insecta > Odonata > Calopterygidae > Hetaerina > Hetaerina titia. The sequence continues at coordinate 52,225,097 of CM073768.1, read as the reverse complement.
ATACTATTTGGTGATTATTAGGATTCATTTAGACTTGTTTTTGCACGTTTGTATTTAAAATGGGGATTATCAGAATAGTCCCATAAAGGTTCTATGAGAGGGTTACCAGTATTTCCTATTGCTTGCTGAAATGACAGGGCTAGGTCTCTTAGATAGGTTGGTACAAGTCAAGCACCATATATATACATATCTCTGGGCGGAGGGGAAGAGGAGGTAGGAAAGAAAGGATTGGTTGAGCTAGGAAGAGGGGGCTAAAAGTCTATGGTTTGAGGCGGAGAAGGAGGATTGGTAATATTGACAAATTAGCAATAATTGGATAATTAGATTAGATAAAAACCAATTAGATAATTAGCAAGCTGGAAGGATATGTCAATACAATGTTGCAAAAGTAAAGTAAAATGTTGTGAAAAAGTAAAGTGGTTTGATTATTAAACGTCAGTATGAAGATTTTCCACCAAGTTACGCCAGAAACTGTTTTATTTAATTAAATAGTCGTTAAATTGAAAAGCCTTGATGCAAATGAAGATTTTGGTCATGACACTGTTCCTCTTCTTAATATAAAAAAATTATTATTCTGCTCTCTCTTACACTTTCTTCATTTTTTAAACCATCTTTCAGAGGTTTTTTTCCCTGAGAGTTTATTTGAGACCAACCATTTGATGCTCATATGCTCCACATAAAACCTAATTGAAGTCGTCTTTTTTTTTACTTTTTCCTGCCATTTGTACCTGGCTAATATTGTTCTCATGAGGAATACTTTTTGCTTGGGGAATCAAATTTGAATGATTGAAGTTTTAGTTTAAAGCTTTTCAAAATAAAAAAAATATTTAAAAATAAAATAGTACATCAAAATCTTAACAGAAAAGTCAATTACTTGAAGGGTTATCCAGAAAATGTTCTCTTGACAAACACGAACAAAACAAAGAGACATATTGATGTTTAGCGCATTACTGCCCCATCCAGCTCTTTCCCTGGAAAGAAACTAGGAGCATGGAACAAAAGATTTAACAAGTATGGATAATGTACCTACTTTAATTTTCTCTGACATACAGCTGTATGAGATTTAAAAAGTCTAAATCAAGATAAATAGCACTTTTAGTATTGAATTATATATTTAATAGCCTTGAAAACAACTATTTAGAGATAAATATGTATCAATATTACTCTCATTAATGTTTCCCATTCCATTTTAGCTTGTAGAATTCTTTCAGACTTTTCTCTCTACAACCCTTGCTTTGTTCATGCCACAATGATGCTCCTTTTCTCTGACCATAAGAGTGAGAATATATTAAGCTTCTTCTAGAGATATTATCGCCTTAATAGTATTTTCTAAGGCCATGCCAAATACATAGGTAAACCCTCTCTGAGAGTAGTATTTAGGATTTGAAAATTGATGTCATACTATGATTACTATTATACTGAATATTCCATATATTGTGCAAATTTTCATGGCATTACTCTTGGCCTATTCAGTTTTCTATTCTCAATTATTGCAAAATTGTTGTGATATTTGTCTTTGTACTAGCTGCACCATGAATGCACTTCTACATTGCTCTTGTTGGATAACAGTTTAAGAGTCCATCAAGAGGCAATATTTTCCCAAAATCTCTGGCTTCACCATTTCCACAAATATGAAATTTTATTTTTCCTGGATTTCACGTCTACAATGATTCAATAGTTCAAATATTAGCTCCGTTGTGGAAAAACAGACCTGTTATGTTTTCAATGGCACTAATGTAGAGGTCTGAGACATTCAATAAACAGCATAGCATTCTTATGAGAAACCCCACCATAAAAAGGAAAAAAACTATGGATAATGGTATTTAAACATCTTGTTTAAAAAAATTGTACATTAGTGCATGCCACAAACAATAATGGTTTCATTTCCGTAATTTAATTAGCTGCTCCCTTTTCACCATCTCATTTTGCATTAAAATGACCAGTTGTGTTTAGATTCACTATTTGCACATTCTTATCCAATGAAACATTTCTTGCTAATTTTGATACATTCTTCAGCTTGTCACATTCATTTGTATCTTATACTTTAACGCATGGATGTGGAGCTACTAATGAAGAATTTTATGGAGGGATATTATTTTGATTTGCCCATTTCATGAAGTAAGTTCGTCTTGAACCAGACTAGTCAAAATGGCTAAACATTATCATAATGGTTTGCAATAGCACACTGGGATATCTCCGAACATATGGGAACACCAAAGGGAAACAACTTCATTCCTTCATTAATAAATTTATTTTTTCAGCACATTTTATTGCATAATTACATTAATCACTCTTAAAACTCACAAGCAGCCTAGCTGGGTAAATGAATACATTGGCATAATTACTACAAAAATTGCTATTATCAGGAATATATAAATAAAGGTTAATCATTATATTTTGTAACTTTAATACTAATTTTAGTCATTATAAAAACCGTGATCAGTCTTATTTGCTCAGGTAAACATAGTAATAGTTGAGGAATCAGTCTTGAAGTAAAAATTTTATAGTGCCATAGTAATGCCATTTCTCAAAGAGTATTTTAGACAGAACGTTATGTGCACTTCCTGGACTTCTCAATAACAGGGTGTTTTGGTGCTTTTGTCTTGATAGCAGGCATTCCAGTGTGTGCAATTGGAATATGTCGTAAATTCCCAGAATCCAGAGCTTGGACCTAAAATGAAAATGGAAGCATCCATGGATGATTAGGAGATTGATTTTTGCAAGTTTATGAGACATATATGAATACATTGGTGAATAATATGTTATAATAAGTAATAAAAATATGTAGGAATACAGTTGATACAGTGTTTGCAGTAAAATTAGCAACTTTGGGACAATCAACCTTCTCAATATTGTTGGGAAAATGAACTACTGTTATATATTTGTGTAAATAAAAAGGAATGTTTTGGCAAATTAGTACTTGCTCAAACAGGTGGTCACCAATTCCATTTTACAAAGATCAATACCGAATGTGGCTTGATATTGATTACACATGTTAAAACTTGAAAATTTTATTTGAGAAATTACCGGAAATAAACATATTCCATATTTTTTCTTGACATACTTTGGGACTTTTTTTGATTCCGGCACAGGTTGGGATCGGCAAACAAGTTTTGATCAGTGGCAAGTGGTCTAACAGAAAGTCGTAAATTTAATAAACGTGAGCGAGTCATTTAAATTAAGTGGAAAATGTTGAAATCTTAAACCAAGTCGGGGCCAAAAGAACGGTTTAGTAAAAGCGGATTAGTTGCAACATATTTACAATTTGCAGATTAGAAGGCATATAATTTTTTAAACACTTCAGATAATAAGGCCTCATTTGTTTTGTTTTTAAAATCGCACAGTGCTCCAAGCTAGAATCGACCGATTACTATATACTCAAAATATCAACCATATTTATCCCAAGTCAATCGGAATACAACTCGAGCAACGGAGTCAATTACTGCGGTAATAGATAATTGTTAACATCACTGGTCTTCGAAACCTTCCGATTGAAAATGGCACCACCTTGATATAGCAACAAAAATAAAATGGCGTGTTACGCGGCAATTTAAAATGAACACCAATCGTAATTTACACATTAATAAGGGTGCGGTTATTCGGAACAACATCTGTGGCAATGTGATTAGGCTGGATTTTTGACGAGAGAACGGGATATACTTTGCATCTTCGAAATGGAATGGAAACTCATTGGTATTACACATTTTTTTGTCAATTGATAGCAAATTTAACTTTGAGGATTTCAATTAAGAATTGAAGTGCGATTACACTAATAAATAGATACTACTTACCCGAGGGGCCGTGACCGTCAGAACTCCATCTGATGAGAGATTTGACGTCAGTGCGTCAGCGTTGACAGTCTTTGGCAAAATATAACGACGGACGAAGTGTCTGGAGATGTAACCATGTTCGTCGGGCATTTCTTCATGTTTTCCCTCTACCACAACTTGATTGTCGACATGTTTCACCGTGATTTCTTCCGGGGAAAACTGCTGCACATCCATCAGGACGTGGAATCCATCCTTATCCAGGGAGACGCTCGATTTTGTGCCACGAGGACTGGCGGCGTGTCTCCAAGGGCGGTAATAATACCCAGGGGCAGGGTGCAAGTGTCTCCGAGTAGGGTGCATTATGTCGCTCCCGTTTATGCCATGCCCAAAGTGTTGATCGAATAAATTTAGAGGTATAGTGACACCGTCCCAAGGGTCGCTTGCGAAGAATGGAAGCAGAGCCATCTGAAATACAAAAGTTAGGCGTTAATGTAATGACATCAATTTTCCTTCGATAAACTAAAGATTATATTAAACGCGATTCTTAGGCGATGAAAAATCACGCTATTAGGTTAGATCAAGACGTGTAGCATCAATGATCATTCTATAATGCCTCGAACTTATTTCATGCATTTTCTTCAAATTTGTCAAAACTTGAAATCCTCGCATAGTACTTATGTGCATCGACTATGTAAATTAAAAACACTGTTACTAACCTTGCTTTGGTCAAACACCGGGCTAGAAGCACTAAAGCAATTTATTAACTTCAAAGCACTGATAATCGCAGGTACGTCAGAATCGGCTTGCTTGTGTTTGGTTGACCCATGGTTCGTGCCAGTGCCTTATAGGGGCGTGATAAGTTCCTGCCTTTGCCGTTAGGTGGCTGCCAACTGCCGAAACATCGAGAAACTTCCGTGGGACCCACGAACCTACCCGATCCCCAGTTCTAAGGGGAGGAAAACAGGGTTTCCTGTCCCACGAAACCCTTGCAGCTAGGTAGAAAGTGAGAAGGAAAGACAAGTTAGACCAATATGCTGTGAGCGGCAAATGCGTTTGCGAACCTCCGTTTGAACACAATGGGACAGCTGTTTTAAACTGCGCCAAAGGAAAATTTTGCAAATCCTCTTAGGGCAGGTGATGGACCTAAGAGCTAAAAAACGCCTATGACACGATAGATATGAGGCAACCGGCCTTTTACTGCAATAGTTTGCATGAAACTTATATTTTTCTGAATATATTGAACAATTCGGAGAATATGCTAATCAGTCACCATGAATGCATACTTTTCACTTCTCGAATCATCTAAAAATCAGATGAAAGATGACACGAGATATTTATGTCAAATATGGACGTTACATTATTACGTAATATACATTTTACCCTGCCAGCACCTACGAGGGCTTGAAGCAGGGGGTATTTGGTCACCAACAATTAGACGGATTAATAGTATTAGGCAAGCTCACAGTGTCGTAAGTAATGTTTACCATTTGATGGTACTGAATTGTGATTGGGAATAATGATCCCTGGTATCAATCAATTCGGCAGTCAATTTCCCTTCTAACTGTGATCGCACCTCATAATTTAATGCGGCGCTAGACTTATTCCTTTTGTGTCACCGTTAAACTTGAATTATTTGTATTTTTCTAAACGTTTGAGTCGTGGACGTTATCTTCGTGCTTCCAATCTCTCCGACGGTGTCCATGTCTAATCAAATGCTTCTTCAATTTTTTAAAGCAAAATAAACTTCTACCTTTGATAGAAAACGTTTTATAAGTACAGGTCTTCCGCCTGCTAGGCAAATACAGACTATCACGTACTAGTGTGCTAAAATCAACCTTAATTACCCATAAGTTCGCACAATTGTAATTGAATGACATACCGTATCCTATTCTGAAATGTTTCCCCTGCCGATAATGTTTTGATATACTTATTTTGAACGATCTTATCTTTGGAAGACAAGTGACTGTAGAGAGTAAAATGAATTGCTTAAACAATTAAATGGAAAATATCATTACTTCGTTTGCAGTAACAATGAATACTTTTAGTATTCGGCTATCGAAAGAAACTTCTGAGGACTGTAACTACGTGTAGTTACATACAATTAATGAGAAGAAAGTAATAGGGCTCGTTCTCTTGCAAAATCTTACATAATGAGGCTATAAAATAGAATATCATAAAGCTTAGAGAAAAAAAACTATTTTTCCCTTTAATTTGCAATCGCTGAAATCCCTGGAAGACAGCACGAAAAAGAATTTAATGTCCAATCAAATGCAATTGATGTAAACACAGGATAATTGCTTTGCATAATTTCTACGAAGTCGCGCCTTATTCATTAATTAAGTTTTCTGTGTGTTGCCTTATTTCTCCTCTCCCCTCTTTCAATGCCCAAACAATGATTTCCTGCAAAATGAGTCATTTACCGTATGCAAACTTCAAATGTTAGTTTCTCGAGAACACAGCAATAATTTTTGTAACCTGACTTGGGTCTTGCTTGGGAAATAAGCCTGAGTGCATGCGCACGAGGCTAGTGGGCGGAGACTGCCTACGTGACATCCGCACGTAGCACCCTAACACCTTTCAACGTTCGGGGAAACCTTGGGGCTCGGGGAACCCTTGTGAAACTTTTCGAGAGAACGAGTGCCCTCGGTAGGGTCGGTAATTTGGTGGGCTGGGCGGGGAAGACCAGCTGCAAGCTACTTTTGAACCCAATTCTTACGACAAAGGGGGATCGGGATGGTGCGGTGGTTAACGTACTAGCTTCCCACCCAGAGCAGTATTCGAATCCTGGCGGCGACGTATATATTTCAGTGGTGTCCCGATCCCTACTTGAGGTGTTTTGTGGAAGGCACAAAGCTAGAGTTAGTACGCCGTCCGTCGGATGGGACGTTAAGCCGCGGACTCAGTGGCGCCTTTTGTTAAGAGTAGGCTAATGCCGACGCCGGGTCTCTCTACCCTTCATCCTTTCCAATCCATCCCGTATGGCGCAAATGGCCTTAGCTGTCGGCCGCCGCCCCTAAAAACTACTACTCTTATGAAAAAGTTGGATAAGATGTTTTTAATTCATTGTTGGCTTGTGAGTATATCGAACAATAAAGAACATGCCAACTTCAAATTAGGATGCTTCTTCTTTACGACTGGAATATAACAAGTTTTAAAGGGAAACCGCCGAGACAGTTTATTCACAACATTTGGATAGCTATTCTAATGACAATATCACAAATCGAAAATGCAAAATATCAGTGAAACAACTGAGTACCCCTTAAATAAATATTTTAAGTGTTTGCCAAAACTTCTTGGATGTAATTTTTCTTTCTTACAGCTATGCTTTCGACGGGGTCCTGACTGAAACCGTTGGTCTCAATAGTACCCAGCGCGTGCAGGTCTACATTTCCACGGGGCAAAAAGATGTTTGTTTTAATGATCACCTCAAAGCTTTCAGTTTTCTCTCCATTCCAAGTGCTGGAATCCTCATGTTTTTCGTGAACACTGGAGATCCTCCCCTTCCCATTATCTCCCGAACATTCCCTTCCGAAATGAATACACAGTCCTCTATTGCCCGTCAGGCCCCAAAGGCTATTGTTTTCAGACTCAATGCTCTGTCTCGGAGTATAGCTGAAGAAACACTGCCAGCACATTTGGACTAGAATAGATTTATTTTAGGTATTCCAAACATTCTTCAAAGTATATCTCTTGAGCTTCGGCACACTTTTGCCAGCGGATTTTCGACGACTAGAAGACCCCCTGGTAGGTGGATTCCAGAAGGTCCATAAGAGTAAGCATGCAAGCTTCTTTGACGGCCCTTAGGGTTTCATGGTGGTCTCCTTTGAGGGAGGATTTAGTAGGAAGAATCTCATCTCGGATACTTTGTGAATTCATCTTAATTTTGGTTAGTGATGTAATATTAATTGCAATGTTGTGTTCATGCGATGCGATGGAGCTCTGCAAGAGCCATTTGCACAAGTCTCCACTCAGTAGAATATTGTTCTTCACCTCAGGCTCCCTTCTGCTTCGTATTCGGACATTTCACATTTCGTCATTGAACACTCAGTATGAGTATTACTTCACATGTACGTTGAGTTCGATTTTAGGTGTTAAGTATTTGCAGCAGTTTGAGAACTTACAGGTCAAATATGCACTATTCTCGATTCAATACATTTTTGAACCAGATTTTTATTTCCAACACTCGAGAAAACAATAATTTCACTCACCTGCGCAAATTATTCGTTCCTTTACACACACTTTTCTGGTGAGTTGCATGCAGAAGTTAGACAGTTTAGAGTAGTAAGTTCGTAAAGAAAGAAAGAAAACACGGCAATTCCACATTTACACTTTTATTCAGCCACCTGAAGATGCCACGCAGTGGTGAAACCATGGTCGTCTAATAAAAGTATAAATGTGGAATTGCCGTGTTTTCTTTCTTTCTTTACGATAAAAAAATTCCACCAAGTAACGGCTAAAACAGTCTCTTATATAGAGTAGTAAGTTCTTAGTTATCCAAGGTATTTTGGCGGCATGCATGTAAAGATCTAAAATCTGGGTCGAGAGGTACATTTTCGGAAAAAGGATTTTACTTTTATGACTAAGCAAGAAAAGTCGAAATGCTAAACTTCAGCCCAGTAATTCAATAGCAGTCGAATGAAGACAACTCTTTGGAGCTTCGGCAACTATTCCACATGTTGTAGTAGCTCATTCAAACTATTGCGTCCACAATATCCAAGCTATTCAGATGCTTCACGAGCTCACATTCACCTCCGTCTTTGAGGTCTGCACGTCGACCATGTCATCCACTTCAATTTCGTGAACGATTTCATGGAAACTCCCTTCATTTGGAGAGATAGCCATGTCTATAATTTATCATCATCATGGAGATGTCTATAATTTGCGTAATATATTTTTCATATGGTCCCAGTGCCCTTCAACATTTCGGAGATCCATGGAGGAAAAGTGCCATGGGATGCGGACACTTCCACAAAAGTTCCTTACATGGTACCTCTGCTAGTAGAAGGATGTAACTGATCAGCATGAGAAGCAAATAAATTGCTTGCCAGCACTCATCACAGGATTTGCTGAACTCGTAGAAAATTCAAAATAAGGTAAATAGTTGTAAAATAAGAATTTATTTCTAGTCTATGGAAATGCCATTCACCAAAAACTTTTTTTTTGTTTGGTCATGGTTTGGTAGACCTATCTAGCAGGCTTCCGGGCTCTAGAGACTGAATCATGATAAGCCTTCACCAGTTATTTGGGTTCCCATTTCGAACCAATACGAGATAACACAACCTTTGGAGTTAGCTTTGACCAGCAGAATAAACTGAGTGCGAGATTATTCACCAGTTTAAATGGTAATGACAGGCTCTAATTCGTGTAAATTAAAAATTCTGAAAAAAATAAAAATTATATATTATCCACAGTGGCTCAATGTGTACGACTCGATTTAATGCCTATATATCGTCATCAGGTACATTTTATTTATCCGGAGTGGTGTGTGTGTATATATAGATACAAATATAGAACACTTAATTAACCAGTCGTTTCGTTAGTTCGTTTGATCAATCTTTTGAAAGTTTTGAGCATAAGCAGGCGTAGCCACGTCTGTCCCCAAGTAGATATCTAGCAAAAATCTTCACGTGTGGCCGGCCAAAATATATATGAACGCATTAGTTTCAAGCAATAAAAAAATATTTTGTAGCGGGTATTTAAAGTTCTAAGGAAATTCACACTTTTACTACTTATGCCAATTAGTTTTAATGACAATTTGTATTGGAATTGAATAGATGACAAGTATGCTAAGCAAACACACAAAGAAGAGTTTATTAAATATATCACTTTGTTTTCCGTCAAAATGTATCGTCTGCTTTAGCAGGGTGGATTAGGTATATTTTTTTCCAAATGAAATATATGATTCATACAGTAGAACATGACCCGAGCAAATTTTTATTTCTTCTTGTTATTCCATCCCAAATAACGGCCGATATAATTAAGCATCAGTTCACACGAGTCAACACTCACCACGAGACGTCGATAATGAACGCTTGGCTCGAGGATCTCCTCAATCCTATAACGAATGCAAATGAGGAAAACATAACGCCCGATTGTTACTTTTCTCGCTGAAAGCAGGGAATAAAATCAATGTGACGGATGGAAAAAAAATTATCGTTTATTCTTGTCGAAAGGAAATTACAAGGAAGAATATTTTTAAAACTTGCAGGGTATTTCCTCTTAATAATGATAGTTTCCGAGCGTTATTAGATTTTACTGCTCCGAATCATCAATATTCGTTATACAATAAACATTTGAGGGACATGACTCACAAGACGCGATCTACTCTACATAAGGAAGCAAATGTTCACGCCCGGTCTCCTATTGATTGATTTGAGCATTTTTCATTTTGCGGTGATATACCATAGAAAGCGATGATTATTCCTCATGCACAGAAGTGGTTCGGGATATCATCTATCGATGACATTGAGTTCATCCATGCGTGCGTATGGGAACGTGACCTTCATCGCTGCTGGGCAAACGTTCGAACTTAACCGAAAACGCGAAGGGTCTCGAAGTGACAACAAAGGGGCCTTTACCCCTCCCCCCCGCCTCACCCTTCCCCCGGCCTTAGGGATAAGGAGGGTTCTCGCAGCGGGGCAAGTAGAATTTTCTCGATGTTTTCGGAAGTTGATGGTTGCCACCTACCGACAAAAGAAAAAACTTCAGAAGCCCTTATAAGATACCGGCATGAACTTAGGTCCACTAGTCACGTCAGAACCGACGCCGGCGTTCCTGTGAGACCAAATTTGAGGCCATCTTATTCTTCCTAGTCGCGTGTTTCACTAAGGTAATGTAAGTGAAGGTAATTTTTAATTTTACAATTAATTTGAACGCTATGTTAGGATTTCAATTTTTGCATTAATGCTAAGGCCAATGAAAGATTAGTTTTGGCCATCAAAATTTAGTCGCCCGTGGCATATGTATACCTACATCTAAAAGCTAAAGACGTAATGGTGTGCGAAGTATTTATCTTGCACTTCACTGAACTCCATAGTGTACTGCGGTCCGGTCTTGAGAATTAAGTCTAATATAATAATCTATAGTTCATCTAATAAGTAAAACCAAAGAACAATTCCAATTTTCATTAAATTCACGGTTACCCTTTTGTGTTTCAGATGTCTCTGATTCCGTTCTTTGCAAGCGACCCTTGGGACTGTTTTTCCGGTCCCCTAGAGTTATTCGATCAACAATTTGGGCATGGCTTAAACTTGAGTGACGTGGTTCACCCTACTGGAGGACACCTTCGTCCTGGGTATTACCGCCCTTGGAGACACACTTCACGCCATCATGGCGGAAAAGCCAGCGTCTCTTTGGATAAGGATGGGTTCCACGTCATGATGGATGTGCAGCAATTTTCCCCGGAAGAAATCACGGTGAAGCATGTCGACAATCACGTAGTAGTGGAGGGAAAACATGAGGAAATGCCAGACGAACATGGTTTCATCTCGAGACATTTCGTCCGTCGTTACGTTTTGCCCAAGAGTGTCAACGCTGAGGCACTTACGTCAAATCTCTCATCGGACGGGGTGTTGACAGTCACGGCTCCTAAGGTAAGTAAAAGTATTTGCTTCGATAGTACATTCATACTCGGATTCTAAATGGGATTTGTATAATTTAAGGAAAATTTTGACGGAAGATGTACAAAAATCAATAACATAAAATTAAAACTCCTATAGCCGTGGTAAGTTAGAACCACTCGTATTTACTCGAAGACGTAATAGTTCCGAAGTGTCTACTCGAGGTCATTAATTTGATGGCTCTATTTTATTGGATTTTTAGTTGACCGTCCATTCATCCAAAAACGTGCACTTTCGAAAATATTTACCCAGTAACTACTAACTTGCCATGTCCATACAGATGTTAATTTACATTTACCGCGTCGCGATAACGGGTGTGTTTTGTTTTTAACAAGCGAAGCTGAGCGCCTTTTTAAAAGCCGTTCTCGATTTTATTGTCATGGAAACTGTTCATCCTGCGTAGAGTTTCTTTGCAGCTGTTTAACTCGAATAAAATGGTCTACAAATTTGGCTTAACCGTTTTATCACTGATATGACTGTGATTCTAGGATGAAATAGTATTTTCCGACTCGAGTACATATTAGATAATTTCCTCAATATATTCCTGCTGTATTTTTTTACTGTGGCTTATACCATGCACTTTTTTGCAGTTATTAAATCAACCAATTTGAATTTATAGCCGAAATTTAACAAATATTATCATTGATTAGTAGCAATGATTTTCGCGTCCACTCAAGCGCCTTTTCCCCGTATTGTGTACCATGTGTGTCATAAGCGAATGCTATAAATAAAATTAATTTTATTGGTCCCAGGATTTAACAAATTAAAACATATGACAAGTCGGAGAACAAACAATGGGCTGTTTCAGTGTTCCGAAGACTCTCGAAACTATTACACACTATAAAATCATTTATCTATTAGAAAATTCTTGATATTTCATAAATGTACCCCTAGAATGAGCAGGTTTTATGCCTGGTGGCAGATAGTTGAAAATTTTGTTGGCCACATGAAAGGCACCCATTTTATGTATATCAGAAGTTTGGCAGAATGAATGTACATCAAATCACTGTCGAGCATTACGCTTATGTACTTGAGTATTGGTGACAGTTGTTTCATATTATCCTTGACATATGTAATAAATATACAGACAAGTTAGAGTTAGAATCTTCGATACTGAGAAATTAATAATATCATTGGGTTGGGTTTGACATTGGTCAAACCGATTAGCACGTTTTCAATTGCCCCAAATTGTGTTATTGCATGTCTTTTTAGTTGCCTCCACTTAATATGCTCCTCGAACGATGTTAATGAAATTTACAGGAGTCTTAATTTACACATAAACAGATTTATTCAGTTTATTACAGATCTGACTGATGTAGGTCTCCCAGTTAAGTTTTGTATCAATATAAATTCCTAGTATTTTAGCTGTTTCAATTTGTTATATTTGATTTAAGATTGTTTACAATGTGCTGGATTTTTAAGTATTTAAATGTAAATGATTAATATAAAACAATTCCTTAGCCTGTCTTTGGGTAGCCCTAGATCATACATTTGCATCTCCTATATGTTGAAATTTTTGTACAAAAGTGTCATCAGCTGCATATAAAACAGATTTAGATTTCATATTACAAGGCAAATGATTAATTATGATGATGAAAAGCACTAGGTCAAGCACAGAACCCTGTGGAACATCACATTTTACTTTAAGGGCTGCAGATTGACAGCCATCAAGTTCAACCAATTGGTGGCAATCATTCCAATATGACTTCATTAGTTTCAGTGGAACACCATTTTTGTCCAATCCTAACACCAATTTCAATATTATCACCTTCCTTATAGACGGCTACTGTTTTGAAATATTTTAGAGTTGTTGGAAAATCTCCTGCCTCAGAACATAAGTTGAATAACATACCTAATGGTTCTGTAATGAAAACAATAGTGTCCTTGATTAGAGAATTAGACAGACCATAAATATTCTGTTGGATTTAAAAAATTTTGTCAGTTGCAAAATATCAAATGGAGTAACAAAATTCCAATTAAATTCTTTGCAGAAAGATTTGGCAGCAATATTGCCAATATTGGCAGCACCAACTTTTTGAGATAACAAAGTCTTTAACAGCTTTTAAGAAAAATTATCCAGTGTTTGTGGTAAAAGTATGATTTCATTTGCATCATAATGACCAACTTCTTGATTGATTACTCTCCATACTGGGTTTTGTTTATTTTTTGCATGGAAAATAAAATCCTTAAAAGCTTTATTTTTTGTACACCTAATCGAGTTATAATAATCTCTTTTATATTTCAAGTAGGCGTCATTGTCATGCAGGCTTCCACTGGTTTTATAAGAGTGGTAGTAACTAAGTAAACCATTTCTAAGAGCTAATAACTCCCCCAGTATGCCAGAGATTATTTTTAGTTTTAGTGGGCATAGAATTTAGTCTTTTTTTAGGAAAGCAATGCTCAAAAAGTCTAGGAAACTACATAAAAAACTTGGAAAACAAAGTTGCTCAACAGTGTCCGTGCAAATACCATGCCAATTGATACAAGATAGAAGCAGTTTGAAACTCTTTAAATCTTCTATCGTTATGGGCCTAATGATTATGGTTTTACCTCTATTTGAGAATATCTTTGGAGTTATTTGAGTAAATAATGTTCCATTATTTGACTGAATTCCAGAATTTTCATATAGCAATGCCGTAAAATTATTCCATGGTGTTCTGTTTCTTGGTTTCATTTCAATTGCAACTAATGCTGAAGTATTGACATGTAATTTGATAGAAATTTCAATGAATAATTGCCTGTTACAATCTTTAACTCTCAGTATTTTCCACACTCAATCACTTTACATGGACCTCTTCTTATCCCAAACCCTCCCAAGTTTCTTTACACCAAATTAATAAGATGTTGATGTTAGAATTTTTCTTGTTCCTTAACTTTTAGCCCTTAAAACTCTTAAAATTTTGCATTTTTAAGGTTTATATTTTCATTTTAGCTTCAGCCTTTGGAGGATGGAAATGCTCGCCATATTCCCATTACTCGCACTGGGGCACCTGCTATCAAAACTGGAGCAGTGGCAGGAAAACACCCAAGCACTGAGAATACCAAGAAGTGAACAGAAAATCAACGTTGCACTTCTTTGTCTATGAGGGATGGCAACTTGTATGATTCTTTGATGTATTTCTTTGAAAGACTGATAATCTTTTTTTGCTTGCACTGTTACGACATTAATATTAATCCTAACTACTAATATTAACACCAGCCCATTTTAAATAATGGCTAGTCACTTTTTTCATCATTATGTAATAGAAGTGGAATTAAGTGATATTCTTGTGGCTAATGATTTTGATTAATATTATATAAGTGAAATGCATGCTATACCTAAAATGAAAAGACTGACTAATGTAACCAAGATCCCTTTGTGACTGAAAATAAAGTTGCCGATGAAGAAACAAATGTGGCATTCTTTTTTTCTTTGTAATTTCGTATAAATTATGCAAGTATTTTCATCACTGTATTCACATGTGTTGTAGAGAGTATTATAAATGTGCTAACAGTAAATTTGTTTGCTCTCTGTAACGAAATATTACAAAGCAGATAAAAAAACGATTGGACAAAAATAAACGACAAATTCATTTACATGAAGAAACTGAACATGTAGGTATTAAAAACAAAGCTACCATACATTATTAAAATTATTATTAAGTTATCTACAGGCTTAGGTAGGCTTTGCATGGACACAACTACCCAATAAAATATCTTCATCTCTGTGTACTTCCTAACTCCCTGCATCCCATCCAACATCCCTATCCCATTCCTGCCTTTTCCTCATTTGCCTAACAATCTCCCTCTATTACATTTTTCAACATCCCACTGCCAATCAATACGCCCTTCATCCATTTTTTCTCTCCTCTCGTCTCCTTAGGATTTCTCCCAACAAACCCCTCTCCTCACCCACCATACCTAGTACTATCTCATTTGTTTTCCTTTTGGTCCATTTCATTATATCTATCCTTCTCCACACCCACATTTCAAAAGTCTCCAATCTATGTCTATCCTCTTACTTCAGTGACCATATTTCTGCACCGTACATACATTAGTTCCACAGGAATGTTATCTACCCCCATGGCCTTATTTGATGTCATCTCCCTTATTGCCCTATCTTATCGTTGATTATCCATTGGCCTAAGATATCTTCCTCTACATCATGTTTTCTTTCCATCTAAACTTGTTGGTAAGTTCTTTACGATACATTTCCTCTATATATTCCTTCCATCTCTCTTGGAACCTTTCTGTTTCAACTATTATCTTTCCAGACTTATCTCTAACTGTTAGCACAGATCTTCCCTTTTCACTTTGTGATAATGATTTAACCTTGTTCTATAGAGCACCAATTTCTCCCTTCTCCAAACTTTCCATATTCTTGCATTTCGCTTCTACCATCCTTCTTTTGCTTTATCTGTTGCCTATCTCAATTTATTATTGA
Organism: Hetaerina titia; assembly: GCA_037158775.1. Lineage (NCBI taxonomy): Eukaryota > Metazoa > Arthropoda > Insecta > Odonata > Calopterygidae > Hetaerina > Hetaerina titia. The sequence goes on along the minus strand of CM073768.1, from coordinate 52,209,285 downwards.
ATTCTTTGTACTTCCTTCTGCCTAGCTCTGTGTTTACATTCTTCCAATTTCTTTTCTATCTTACTAATCATCTCACCCATGATTCATGGTTTCCCTGTCCTTTTCCCATTAACGGTTCATATAGTTTTGTTTTTGACTTCCTATATCCCTTTTTTTGATGTATTCCCATTTTTCTTAAATGGCACTCAGCTCTTTACCAGCATCCATAATTTTCTCGACAGCCTGCTGATACTCCTTCCTTGTCAATCCATTTATTGCTTCTACATTCCATTTCCTAACCTGCCACATCTTTTTGCAGCTGTATTAAACTCCTCTGCCTCCATTCATTTTAATTAAAATACCTCTTATCACTGTTCAATTTTCCCATTGTGCAGTCTGTCTCCAGCATCCAACCTCCTCTCAATATCCCTTGCATCCACTTTTATTGCCTTCTTCAAATTTCTTTCAACACACAATTCCCCCAACCATGTTTAATGCTTATTCATATTTCCTTCTATCAATTTGATTTTTGTTATCCATTCCTCTCTCTCTCTCTTTTAATCAGTGCTTATCTCTTTTAATACAAAGATTCATAATTATATAAGCCCCATGTCAAAGCCAAAATATCTGTTTAAATAAATGTATCTTTGCCCAGTCTTATCACCCTCATTACCTCCACCAAAAATCATTAAGAGTCCAACTGTATTTCCCACCACTGTGTCCAAGAGTTTACCACAAGATGTCAGAAGAGCTTTTGTATTTTATTAATCTGTATTATGATGACTACATTTCAAAAACTGTCATGAGTATTTTCTATGCATATCTCCTTAAGATTTTGGGGCTGTAATCCCTCTGTTTTGGTTATTTCCTCGGCTGATTTCAATCCTAATATTTATGTGTTCTAACAGGGAACCCCATATTACTCATCAGTCATGTGATCATTATGAATCTCTACCTACTTACCTTACTTGTTTGTTTGAATAATATGCATGAATAGAATATATTATATGTCCTATGTTCTCCTGAATGCTATGTCCTCCTCAAACTTATCTTCATGAAGTAATCATGTGTATATGTATGTGGATATATATATATATATTTTTTTCTTGTCTCTTACAGGTTCCCCCCACCTTTCCTTACCTATTTTATAACCCCCTCATCCCTTAACCTTCCCTCATGGTGCTACACCCCCTGCCACACACCTTTTTGGTAGCTCGCAGGGTATTTATGTAGATGTACATCATTAGCCCTCTTTTCTGAGTGTTCTTCATGGATATTACAAAGCATCTATGCTGCTTACAAAATGTAACTAATGGTGTTATTTTTTTACACAGATACTTTTTTTCAAATGGATTTTACATTGATGTAACACACTTGGCTGGCTATGCTCATCCCTCATAAATGCTTTTAATTTATGAAAATGATGGTGGGAGTTTTTTAGGTTTCTGGGCAAGTTTTCTGCAAACCTTCACAATGATATCTTCAATAATAAAGACTATCATAACTGAAGCACAAATGGAAGGGAAGAATTACAAGAGGAAGACATAGGATGAACTATGAGAACTAGGTAATGAAAAATGTTTGTGCCAGGAGCTGTTAGGGAATGAAGAGATTCACAGGGGACCGGATGGCTTGGAGAAGTGTCGCAAACCAATGCTCGACTGGTTAACCTGAGATGACAACGAGGCATAAATAAGAATACATTTCTTTATTTAATGGCTCAACACATTTTGCTAAACGTTAAATTAGAAAACCCAATAACCTTAGAATGCACTGATTAATCACTAGCTGTGAACTATTTTTCGATGTTAATCTATTTTTATAAATATCTTTACTGATAGACTAGGGCTGCAAATAAATTATTTTATTTTTTTGTATAAATGGCAAAAGCATAATGCTATAGAATGCGGAACATTTGATGACACTTCACACAGTATTTTGCTACATATGTACATATAAACACGTATCAACAGAGTAATCATTGCCCTTTCTGAAAGACTATTGTTGTGAACAGAAAAAAATGGATCTAAATAAAAGTGGGACTTTATTTACTTTACTATTATTTACATGCTTTGTACAATTTTGGAATACAATTGAAGTAGAGGCATACAATTCCAGTGAACCAATGCCTAATGCAACCAGGCGAAAGAAACTACAACAGATATGAGTACATTTAAGCTTCAGTCCTTAGCAAATATGTACTTTCCACGCATGTGATTCGGTAATGACACAACACCAGAGCATGGAACTTGACCAGGTATTTCACAAATACAATGTCTTGGGCAACCTTTGCCAAAATTAGCTGGATTATCTTTCTTCTCTAAAATTTCTGCCTCACCGATAAGCTGTTCACTAAAAGAACAGGAATGAGGAAAAATGTTTACACAAAATTTGATAAAAACTCAAGATAATTAATAGCTACATAAATGACAAAAACCGCACAAAACCTTTATTTCTATCATGATATGGTCATTATTGACGAAAAAATGTTATTTGCCAAAAGATCATATTGCAAAATTGTACATTGAATGTCAGATAAGGTATGTACATTAACTCTTGGAAGGCAACTTTGATCAGTGACAAACCTTTGCAAAGATTAAAATATAGACACAAATAAGATTGTAAACCACATATATATTTACATTTTGACGGTCATCAGGATATGCAAGATTCTCTTTCGGCAAAAAAGGCATTATCATCGAAACGTAAAAATCAATGAGATTTATTTATAATGTAAGTGAAAGATACAAAAGGAGTTTCTGAGGAACTGGAACCGGCGATGTTTGATAATAACACGCCAGTTTTGTAATACTCTGCTTTACTTACTCGCTTTTACAGATGATTTTTTTAAGATGATTATGGACTTCTTCCTTTGTTTTGCTATCGATGTCTATTAAAAACTGTGTTCCATTATCCAAATAACATCTAATGAAAGGAGATGGTGTCATATTTTTGAACGTAACCACTTGCACATCTGGATTTTTATACTGAATCTGTGGTAAATACCAAAATGTGAAGTCCCTAAGGTATGAAAGCATGTAGATTAATTTTATACGAATGTTATATCAATTTGATTACAGATAGTCACGATATTATTTACCTGGCTCCTTCGTGGTGGTCGCCCAGTGTATTATAATTTATGGTGAAAATTTTTACACGATCTTTAAACACCAGTTTACCAGCTTCCAAATACTTTAATGTCCTCCTTATCGGCGCACTACCTTTCATAAACGGCATTTTGTCTACTTAAAGAAGGTTGCCTTAATACAAAGATAATATTAAATGATGTTTGTTTCAATCGTACTATTTGCGAGGAATATTAATATGTTTCCTTCAATTCATCAACCAGGATTCGTTTAAAAGCAACACCATACCGGTGAAACTTGGTTCACGTTAAATTATGACCAAGGGAATGAAAACAACGGGATAACATAGGAAATGGAACGATTTGTTGAACCTACGGAACGACTCGTCGAGCTCGAATACATCGATTATTAAACAGCTTAATCTGTATTTTATTAAACAGCTTAATATTGAGTCTGGACCCAGCCGTGAAATCCTTTACTATATTTTTTTATTTCGTCCTGCTTTTATTAGTGAACACTTACGACTTTCTACAAATTAAAATGTTTGGGAGTTGGAAAATATACTATCTCATCCCCCAATTACACGTCATTCAATACCCCTGATGATGATGTTACGATCGCCTCACTCAGCAGAAAATGAAATATTTAGACAATATGTAACTTTCTCGAGGGGGTCATACATCAGGTTAACTTGATTGAAAATAATATATCAGCTATGCTATTTGCACATGGTGAAATATCAATGATTGATTACAAATTCAATCTACAAGTTATGCATAAAAAGTATTGAAATCAACTTTATCCAGATGTGGCCGTACGCCACAACGCACAGGCTCGTTTGATTAAGGGGTGGGTCACCTAATTCTGAATTTACTTTCTTCATTTTCCTTTTCTCATCTACCTCTCAATTCATTTCATCCATAATCCATGGTTTTCTTGTCCTCCTATTAAAACGTCCTAGAGTTTTGTTAGTGGTTTTCGATATATTCCCACTTTCTTCTATAGTTCCCATCTCATCCCCAATAATTTACTTTACAATCCGCCGATACTTATTTCTTATTATTCTGCTCAATGCTTCCGATTTTTTCTAAACTATATGTCTTATTTTACACTTTTAAATCGGATGCGACACTTCACAACCACTAAATTATCATCTGAAACCAATTCCAATCCCCGGAAACTTAGAATTAATAACACTTCCTTAATATGTGGCTAACTATTACAGAGTTTGTGAATTCCTAAACATTTTACATGAATACCTACGCCTTTTGTGACGGCTAAACCAAGCGTTGGTGATGACTAAGCCCTGTCTCTGGCAGAACTCATTCCTTGTATCTAACCCATAGTCTTCCAGCTCATCACCATCTCTTCCTTCGCCTACCGTCGCATTCCAATCTCCCCTCACCATCAAATGTTTTCCTATAGGAAATCATGAGAAATGTATATGCAATCTGGCCAATTAGCAGGTGACGGATTATCTTCTTTTTAATAATTTATGAAATGAGCGACTATGGCTGCTGCAATCACCATGAAACTAATTTAAGATGAGGGCATCACAAAAAAGTTGTGAAAAATAAATAATATGGCAGAATATTCCACTACCACGCAAGAGGTTCTCAGTTTGGTAGCATTTCTCCTATTTCATAGAAAAATCCCGTGTGGAAAAGTAATTCCCTGGAGGCATATGAAATAAGCCATTAGGTAATGCCAGTGCATTGTGTACTGCCTGAATAATGTGAGAGACACAGCAGAACATAAAAAATATATCACCTCCAAAAAATAAAGGCAATATTATTCATGTACCATCTTTAGAATAGTTTAAAGTAAATAATCAAGTATACAATTGAAACAAATCGAAGAATTAAAAGCAAATACTGCATTAATTTCCAGAGTTATTGAAGGCAGGCAATGTAAAAATAATTAATTAGTTCTTTTTATCCATCTCTATACAAAACAGCTTTATGGATACTTCAGCTATAACTGAAAGGAGAAAATATCAAAATCAAGTCTATGAGGGTCATGTGAAAATTTGAAAATCAACTGCTTCAGACAGTTCTGGCGATATTAAATTGGGCACATTTTTCTGGTGACCTAATTGTGTTAATTCACGCCTAGCTGCAGCGACGCATTGGCCTATAGGGGGAAGAAGTTCATCAGAGGGTCAGGTTGTGGATTGTTGGTCATTACATAAAAGGAAATATAAAAAGCCATCCTTAAATATATTAGATTCTGTTGTAAGGTTTATTCTACATTGGCCATCATGTGAACATTCATATATGCAACTGAACCTATTTTTTGTTACTTAATATCAACTCTTTTTCTTTGTTGTTATATAGGTAAATCTTCACATGCAGAAAAGAATTTTCTACGTTTGGCACTCACCAAAACATAATAATAACAAAAAATAATAATTAAAAAAATGTTTATAAATCGATTTGAAATTTCCGGTAAAACCTTGTGGTGCCGAGATTGTTGCGTCATCTATCAAACGGAGGCCAAACTACGTTAGCTTAACTTTCTCTGTAACACAACTTAAGGTTTTGGGCTCTGAGGGTCTCAGGTTTTTGTCATCAGTTGACAGCACAAGTAAACGGAACAATGGCGTCTGTATTAGTCCCCGAGAATGTTGAACCGGGTTTTTCCTTTGAAAATTGCAGAAGGTTAGAAAATTATGTCTTAGTGTATGAATATACCTCTAACGCTTAAGTGGAAAAGAATCAAAATATATTATTTTATGCTTCTCCTAAATGTAATCTCAACAGTTAAAATTGCCTAGTCATGAACTTATGCTTTCAGGAATGCTCTGCTGGTTCAGAAAGGGTTTCCTTTGCCTAAATATACCAAAACGGGGACGACAATCGTAGGAATAATTTACAAAGATGGTGTTATTCTTGGAGCTGATACTCGAGCAACTGAAGACACCATTGTATCTGACAAAAATTGTTCGAAGATTCATTACTTATCGGAGAATATCTAGTAAGTAATCAGTTCGTGTTGTATGAATATTGTTTTGAAACAATCGGGTTTAATTAAAACTTTTTCCAGCATATTTTTCAAACAATTGGTCATATTTTATATAAGGCACGTTATTCCGTTGTTAACTTCAGTATACGCTGTAAATACATGGGTTTTGTACTAAAGTTTTGATTAAAAAACAGCTGCTGCGGCGCTGGAACCGCCGCCGATACTGAAATGACAACACAGATGATTGCATCTCAACTGGAGCTTCATCGCCTTAATACTGGACGAATCGTTCCTGTTGCTACCGCCAATCGAATGTTAAAGCAGATGCTTTTTAGGTATCAGGTATGTTTTTTCAAAATGACAGAAGGCTTTTCTTTTACATTAGTATTATTCATGCTGAAGAAAATCGATCGAAATTTGCAAACAAACTAATTCCTTAAGATGCCAGAAGTCATATAGGTAATCATTATATTCATAAGGTATTGATTTTGACCAACCACAAATTTGATGGATAATTTGGCCTACACATTACAATGAATTTATTTATTTATGTGCCCTGTAAGCCACCGCTAGGGTATGCGGCAGGGGGTGAGTAAACACCAGACTAAATTTTACCCAAACATGACCTACTGCGGTTGGACAATGCTATTATGATCCCCTATCATTCGTGGAAAAAATCTATCTCTTATACACTTAATCTCTCTGATTTTATTAGCATGATCTCCCTACCATAGTATAATGGGGGTAATAATACATTGTCAACATTACTGCTAAAGAGACCTAATTAATGCAAGAGCTTCAACCTGTAATTTAACCTTCGCTCCATGAGTGATTCCCAGCCTAACTGCTCTAATATTTTGGATATGCTACTAAGTTTATCATAAAGTTTTGCAAAGCTAGCTCTTCGACGCTGCATGTGTTCCAATTCTTCAACCAATCCAACTTCGTGAGGATCCCTTATACTTGCAGCATATTCTAAATAAGGCCTGACCAGCTAAAGATAACATTTCTCTTTGGCCGTTTCATCTCATATACCCAGTACTTTTCTGATAAATCATAATTTTTTGTTAGCTTGTCCAAACAATCCCCATATATGTTCCATCCAGGAGATATCGTGAGGGAGGGTAATGCCTAGGTATTTAATTGAGTCTACACATTCCATTTTGGTGTTCCTCAGGCAGTAGGCTTTCGGGAGTGAATTGTTCTTTTTCCAAAAATTATGACTATGCACCGTTTTAAGTTTAATTCTAATGGCCAAGTGTTGCACCAGCATTGTATAGCATTAAGGTCATCTGACAAAGCTGCCATGTCTTCAGGATCCCTGTAAACCATTGCATCCAAACCATGGCAAATAAACGGCAGTATCTTACTAGTGACTATGGAGTCAATGTCGTTAATGCTGTCCATAAGTATTAGTACATTCAGAAACCATTAGCATGGAAAGCCAAGAATTTATTGCGAGGGTTGTTCATTGAATTATAATAACTTTTTAATGTCTATGCCAAGACTTCTTTGAAGTAATTGATCAAAATTTTTCAGGGATTCATTGGTGCTGCCCTTGTGCTTGGTGGTGTAGACCTATCAGGTCCACACCTGTACTGCATATACCCACATGGATCTACGGATAAGTTGCCTTATGCTACAATGGGTTCTGGATCCCTTGCAGCTATGGCCGTTTTTGAGTCCCACTGGAAGCCAAATATGTCTGTAAGTAAATGATAATGCATTATATACAAATGTAAATATTCCTTTTTCAGATAATTACCGTTTGTTTTGAGGGTGAAACGGATCTTGGGTCCAACCATTTTTTGCTGAAATTTAAAATAAAATTGGTGTATTTAATGAGATTTCTTTTTAACAGATAGAACTGACATTGAGTGAAACAATGAATTGACATAATGTACATTATAATTATATATTAGGTGCGAGAGTGCTTTCCATTGCAAAATTTTCCCTTCACACTAGAGTTAATATTAACCATTGGTCTAGATATTTATAGTTCATCTTTGCACTCATTTAATGACCAAGAAAATAGATTAGCTAAATGGCAATTTTTTTGGTGTTGTGGTATCAGTTGAAATTGTTGTAAATACACATGAACCCAGAAAACACCCATTTCCTGCTGACATTTTTCCTATTCCAATTTTTTGCCTTGCTCAGCCTCACCTTCTTTTTCTTTACCCTTTTACCCATATTCCCTTCAGTTTGCCTACTCTTTCCTAACTCTTTGATTTCCATTTTTAATATTAGATTCAGTATACAATCACAAACCAAGATTTGAAATTAGTGTGTTGCACATATGATAACTTGGTGTTTTGATAATACATCTGTGTGTACAGTTGTTCTGGCATTACATTAATTGAGTGCATTGCACTAATGTGTTTCAGTGAAAGAATTTTGAAGACAATGTTGTTTGTTCATGCTTTTTACTGAGAATGAGTTGAGTTTATCAGGCTCATTATGTATATAGGAGAGGCTACAGCGGTAAGTGCAGCTATAGCACCATTGTCAATGGTTGTAGCTGATTCAGACCTGAACCATAGGCATCGAAGGTTGAGATAATTTGTATGAGAGTATATTTTGAGGAGAGACATACTGTTAAATGGTGTTTAGTATGGTGCCTGAGGAGTTGGTTACTGAAGGTAGAGACGCTTATAATAATTTTGGGTATGGCAAGGCAAATTCCACTGGATAAAGAGAGTGGTAAAATCAAAAAGACAGACATCGTGATGAGGAAAGCACTTGTGAAAGGAGGTGAATTCTCGTGGTGGTAAAGTACACATTAATTTATCTACAGGGAGAGTTATTTTAATAATACATTATAAACACTTTTTGTGTGGAAGAACTAGGTATGGTGGGCGAGGAGAGGGGTTTGTTGAGAGAAATCCTATGGGGACAAGAAAAATGGATGAAAGGTGTATTGAGCGGCAGTGGGATGTTGAAGACGGTAATAGAGGGGAGAATGTTAGGCAAACGAGGAAAGGGCAGGAACAGGATAGGGATGTTGGATGGGATGGTGGAAGTACGCAGAGATGAAGTGGGACCTGATGCAGGTTAGGTTGCTCGATTGTGTTTTGTTTGGAGTCGCAAGTTCATTATGTGATAGTTGTGTCCATCCAAAAACCTACCTTCACTAGTAGATTACCTTATAAATAATAAAATAAAGACTTGGAATCAAATGAATAACTTAGTGTTTCACCAATTTGTTTAACATATACAACTTTGGATTCATCACATAATGACATCACAGGTGCAGGCTCTTTTAGGAATGATTCTGTAAAAGAATTTATTGCATTTAAAAATACAAATTACTAAAATTAATTATGACACCCTCGTGCATCAACACATTGATGCCACCACCTCTGCCAGTTATGGTAGACTTACTGGAAGGCATCAATGGGAGCCTCATTCAGGTACCTAACAGTCTCTTTGACGTTATCTAGCATTCCAAAATGGTTGCCTTTCAAGCTCCTATTTATTTTTGGGAACAAAAAGCAGTTCAGAGGCACCACATTGGGGCTGTAAGGCGGCTGGGGTAGCGTTTCCACCTTGTGCATGTCCAGGTACTTGATCGTGAGGAAGGTAGTGTGGAATGGCACTTTGTCTTGGTCTGTCCCTGAGGCACAAACTGTTTGTGGATAATGCCATCTGAGTCTACGGTGACAATGAGTATATTAGTTATATTTTGGGCAGACTCTGTATATATTCTTAGATATAAAAAATACAATAACTTCCATAGTTATTCATTTGTGTAACCTGTGCCCATCCAAAACCTGCTTTAACTGGTAGATTACCAATAATAATAATATGTCCATATTATATCAAAATATTTGATTGTATAAAGCAAGTAACTCTTGAAAACTAGTGTAATGCAGGGCAATGTTGGTGTGATTTAATCTTGCAGCTGTTATGCCATGGGTTTTGATCCCCAAATTTTCCCTTATTAATATTAAATTTTTGGCTAAGTTAATTTCCCTTATTAATATTAGATCTTCATTTGGCTCCAAATGTTTTCTTTGTCAGATATGAGAGTTAGACATAAACATTAAGATGCATGTTAATGTTGTTTTTGTTATTATTTAGCCCTGACTACCAGTATATTTATACAATATTTAATTTTCAGGAGGAAGAAGGGAAAAAATTGGTTCGTAATGCCATTGCTGCAGGTATTTTCAATGATTTGGGTTCTGGAAGTAATGTTGATATTTGTGTTATAAAGCGTGGCAGTGTGGAGTACATTCGTCCTTATGATCAAGCCAATATTAAAGGAGTAAGGTATGTATTTTGTTGATGCATATACACTTGAAATAATTTTGGAAAATGTGAACCATTATAGTAGGTGCTTTAGGGAACTTCAAAGTTGACGGTAGCCAACCTCATTAACTGCAAATGCCATAAGAACTGTTGTGTGCTCCCAGTGGTATGACATGATTTTGAGGCCAATGGATGTGGACTGACCTTAAACCAAATTCCTCCCTTTCATCTTGTGGAATTCTCATATAGCTTTGATAAAATCAATTGACTATTCTATATCTACTTGCAATTGGAGAAATTTACAAATATTGCTCATAAAATATCTCCATAATTACAGTGGAACTAAGTGTAATGGAGTACTGGAGAAAATAATGAGAACCATTAACTTAACTTTTTCCATTGTATGAAATAAACTTTACATTCCTTTTTAGCATAACTATCAATGACATCCTCATTTTTCTGTATGCCACATAGCTTCTTGAGCAGTAAATTTTTAATTTTTGGCAATTTGTTTGATAGTAGGGATGTAATTACTCAATCAACTTATTCCTTATAAATTGATTTTCATAATGCTGATGCAAAGCTTTTAAAATCAAAACCCAAAACTGATTTAGCAGATCAAAGTTTCTGTCATTCATTCTCAAGTGATTTCTCTCAAATGGTTTATGTTCTCACTCCATGCAAAAGGAAGTCTAATGCCTTTGTGTCTTTCACAATTACAACCATGCCTTAGTTCACTTGGTGCCGTTCATTTTTCTTATTTTGTACATGATATGCAGCCACTACCCCCAATGATATAAGAGCAGGTTTTTCTTCCTACAAAGCACATTCTGAGTTCAGAAAAATGGAAAAATCACCATGCACTAAAGCAAAATATCTACAGATATTTCTTGCAAATCGGTCAAATTTGTTACTAAGCAGATGAGATCTTTTAAATTTAGGCCCTAATGATCAGGTTTGTCACTCTGCTGGACATATCAGTCAGATTGAATATTTTTGCTTTATTAGTTGATGAGATATCTCTCCCTTAATTTTGTATAAGTGAGGATGAAATGACATTAGTCTTTCTAGACCTTGACAGATAATGCACTTGTGAATGGCTAGCTAATCTTCTGGTGCTGGTATCTGGATATAGAACTCATGCTTCATTAACTCAATTTTCTCCCAATTGTGACTGTACCTGTAATTGGTCAGAGGGATAAGGGATGGAATATAAGGGAAACCTCCCCGAGTAATTTTTTTCCATATCATTGAATCTGAGGACTGAAACTGTGAGTCCTTTAATACATTGCTGAGTGAATGAAAGTTACACAGAGGAATATCCCTACCATCTGAAGTCCATATGATATCATCATATTGATATAGCTTTCATGTGTATGTCTTCTCTTTCTAATATTTCCTCCTCCGTAGGAACCAAATTTTGGTTACTAATGTTAAAAGCTAAGGATCATTTAAAGTCCTTAAAATTCCAGAGCGTTTTACAGCTAATTAAAGTTGTTAATTGTTGTTTGAAACATTTTTTTAAAATTTTAGTGAAACATTTAAAAGAAGGTTAATGAAGTGGTTGAATATTTATAATTCTGTGTCTGGATTTTACTCTGGGAAATATTTCTCTAATACTAATCTAATTTTTCTCTAATATACTAAATTCTCTAACTAACTAATCTAACTAAAATTTCTCTAATATACTAAAAAATATCCTGTTTAGTGAACTGGCAATATATCCAAAATTTTGATGTGTTCTCCACACAAACTGGCTAATAATAATCCTGGGAAAAGCTTCTGGATTTTAGATACTTATGTTTGTGATTAATTTTTTCCATTTGTTGAGTTGTATCCAAGCATTCATATTATGTTGCAGGCAAGGCTCTTATCGCTACAAGAGAGGAACTACAGCAATCCTTAGCTCAAAAACCATCCCAATTGTCGTTGAAGAGATTTCAGTGAAGAAGATAGAACAGCCAGAAGAAGCAATGGATACATCAATATAATTTTCAATACAAAATGGAATATTAAATATTCCAAAAAATCTTGTTCTTGTGTTTTAAATAAATTTTTTGTCCATTGATATTGCCTCATGATAATTAAATGGCCTGGTGTAAGATTCAATATTTTTCAAAATTCTATGCAAAGAGGTAGTTTTCTTCGTATTTACATAAAAAAACCCACCTAAATACATAAGAATTTTTCTGCTATACTGTTTTCAAAGTTGACCGCCAAGTTGAATTTAAAGTTGTATCACACCTTGGGACTTTGAGAAAGTGCTATTAATAATTTAATAAATTGGAATCAATAGTTTGAAGTTTATTAATACGGAAATATTTGCATCAAGCTTTTAAAGCATCTTTGTGCTGCCTGTTAAGTGTTTCCCAGGAGCACAGGGAACATAGTTCTTTACATGAAACTTAATTTTTGCACTAATGATGTCAAATGTATTAAAGGATAATTGTTACCCTCTCAGGTAATCTCTAATTTTAATAGTTCACTTTCCTTAGTGCCAAGAAAAAACCATAACAGCCGAGTTATTTGGGTTTTGATCCAAAATAATTTTTTTCAGTATTACTGGCATCTTACTTGCCCACTGTATAGGTTACGTATTTATGCATATTTAAATAAATACATAGACAATCTGACAATAATTAAAGTAGCATTTCTGGTTTTCTAAAGAATTTTTCCAGTAGTAATAATAATAAGTAAGTAACTAAGCCTCATGTATGGTGTCAGGACAATGACTTTAACTGCAGTGCTTTTTTAAATGAAATTTGAAACCTAGCAAAAAACAGTGTACAAGACCATCTGGCTGTTAGATCAGCATTCATTTTGACCATTATTTATGATCAAAATAAATGCTAATCTAAGTGATGTTTGAAAGTCTATGCCTCTTAAATCAAGTGCTTCTGTACCATCCTAGAGAGGGAAATAATATCAGCAATCTAAATATTACTTTGAGCTCATTGTGTGTCAGCATAAACATTTCATTAGTGTCAATGTTGATGGGTGAGGGTTGGAGTAGCATTATACCAGTTAGATAATGCAACATGTACTGTTGGCTCACTCAAATTGCAATTGAATAACTGAAAATAGCACCCAGTTGAAAGTGAAATGGTTGGGTTGCTGAAGGAGCTCTTGCAATAACTTCTACATAATACCACCACAATTTTGTTTGGTGGGTGTCGAGTACTAGCCATTTATGCAGAAATATGCTCTTAATGCAGTGACCGTTTCATGCTGCAGAGCGGGAGCCATTTCAATATACTTCTCAACTATTCATTGAAAAAGGTGTCATTGAATGCTGATCTTCTGTTATGATACAGACTATTTAAAGCAATTAGAGTCCTGGTCTCCCCTCTCCTACTCGGTGGTTCATTCCATCACTGACTGCACAAATTCTTCAAGACTTATTACATCATGTAGAATTCAAATCTTATCAAACCAACTAGCACAGCATGGCAGTGGTATTGATTACCATTTCATTGAAGTAATAATCATATCACTGGAAAAGATCATTTTATTACTAGATTTATTTTAATTCCTTTGCATCACCATTTCAGATTTGATTTTGTTGAATTCTGTCTCCAAAAGTTAATCATTAAAGTTAGAGTAATGGAAAAGTTGACATATCTGGGTTAAAATGGCTATAGTAAGAAGGACAAGAAGAAATGTGTTCGTGGAAGAAGGATTTTGAATGAGAAGGAAATAAATTGCAGGAATATTTAGCAAATAATTAAAAATGGAACATTTTACTGTATTGATTTGGAACCATGTCTAAAGGAGACAAAGAGGATGAATATATGCATATTAGAGACGCTGTTGGTGTGGAGGAGAATCAAGAAAGTAAGTTCGAATAAAAGTAAGAATAATGGTGGAAGTTTAAAACGTGATGGAAGAGTAAAGAAAATTGCTGGGAAAAATCTGAAGAAGGCTGAAAAAGTATGTGGAGGTGATATTGAGTATAGGGATACCAAAGGCCATAATGAAAAGGAATATGTTAGGTAATTGGAAGATACATGATTAAGTTTTTAGAAATGAAAAAGGAAATTATATAGGTCAATCAGTTAGAATTCTGCGTAAAGGATAGCACAAAGAAACCATTGGAACATTAAAATAATCATCGGTTATCATGAAATTCAGGCTTGTCCTTTTCTGGATCCATTTTGTTTTTCAATGTGTATTTTGTTTGTTTTGAATGAAATACACAGAGCAGTTGAGATAAAAACGTTTTTCTCTTCTTCAATATGGTCCCTGTACCTTTGTTACCTACTGTCCTTGTACCGTTGAGTTCCCTATCCCAAAGTTTATTGAAGCAGATTCTCTTAATACATGTGTTAAGATGCTACATGTAGTGAATTCATTTAATGGAAATATTTAAATTGCTGAAATCATATGGTGATACAAACATAATATAATACTATAACTCAAAGTGGCAGAAAGCATGAAATTTGGTTGACATGAAAAGTTTTGTGTTTAGCCATTATGACCAGTTGGCCCACAACAATAAATATGTACTGTAGTTGTTGGAGACTTCTAAAACCTACATTTAATATATAGATTTCCTATGATGCTAATAAGAAGGATATAAGGTAAGCATGGCAGCAGAAGGTTTGTCCGATGGCATGAAGTTAGGTAGAAAGGAAATTGAGAAGAAAATGTCAGGGCAATCAATAGCATTAGCACATGTGAGGGACCATCCAAAGCCTACCTTTGATTGCTCATAATTTATAATTGGTGTTACACTCATTAGAAATATTTATTTATAAAATTCACATAAGATGATAAAATGATAAGACTTGGATGGAATTAAATGTCTAGAATAAATTTAATACATATGTAGAAAAATGAACATCACATCAGTATTTCCCACGTATCTAGGCTGAGAATATAGCCTTTCAGCATCAGTTGCTATCAGAAAGTTGATCTTATCATTTCTTATACCTGCATTGTGTGGCAGATAATTTGTCACCAATACCGACACATTTTGGAGATATAATGTACATATCCGATTTATAAAGGGGGCCTCCATACCTATCATGAATAGTGCATATGCATATTGAATTAAATGGAAATGGTATCTATCTGCCTGTTTCAGCATCTTCTGTGTGAACCTATGCCTCTGATCGATTTTCATCCAACTTAAATATTATTAAACCCTTTCCCCTTCAGAACTTATTGGGTTTTTGTGAAATCATTTCTAATTCCTAAAGTTTACTCTCCTATCTCTCTCCCTTCACCTGCCACTACATTTCAATCCCATTTTGCTATTAAGGTGCTTTGTTCCTGAGAGGTTTACAATTATTTCTCATAATTGACAGTACAAGCTACCTATTTTTTCCTACCACTAATTGAGCATACACACCTGGATTGCCTCTAGATTGTTTGAGTCTGCTTTTATCTCTCAGATAGTATTCTAACACTTTCTTGCTCTATGTTCATTGTCCTTCTCCCTAATTTCCTATTCATTACTTTTTACATTAAATAGTATACTGAGAGCCAAACTATTGTGTGAGGCAGGGGATGATTCAATACTCATCTAATACATCCATGTGGCCCTTCTCCCACAGCGAGTTACTTTGCAACTATCTCTCCAGTAATACCTGCTGTCTCTCCATCTTGCCTAATATATCTATACCCTCTCTCCATTTCTTTCCTAATATTTTCTATCCTCATCATTGTCCTAACATTCCTTGCACCAATCCTAAACATTGCGTCCTTTTCTGGATGTTCATTAGATCCTGGAAATACCCTTTAGTTTAGATAACGCAAGTATTTCTTGTAATTACGACGTTTCTTTCTCTTTCTGTTTGGAACATCACCTAAATAAATCCTGGCAACTTCGGGATTTAATATCTCTACGTTTCCGTCCATATTTATCATAGCAATGATATTTGAAGTTTCCCGTTGCCTTTTTTAAGTGTTTTTAACGTGGCATCATCACTGTAAGGCCACCCCAATCGTACAGTATTCTTTGCACTCGACTCATAGTCTGGGATGCTGCGAGGCCAACTTTTTGTCTAGCTCCTAGCATTCGATCTTTCTAGCATGGGAGAAGCATACCAGAAGCAGTTTTCCTTGAGCGTGAATACTTAATCGGCCCTCATGATTCCTGTCCTATTTTCTAATTAGGCTAACAATGGTAATGATCGTAACAATAACGAATACTACAATCGTAGTGATAACTGTATGTGCTTGCAAGTACAACTGTTAAGGCACCTTACGGCCGGATTGTGAACTATGTATTAACTGTTCGCAGATTCTCAAGTACAATGTGTTACATGGTATGGCTGTTTCTATGCCATAAGGATGCAGCACGGACAAAGTTGGCGCTTAGAGCGTGTTTTTAATAATTATATACAATGTTTCTTGAATGGTGGGAGTTTCGTCTTGATGGCAATGTTTCAATTCGCGATTCGTTGAACGAATTTGTCACTTAGGTTGAGCCAGCTAGGTATAAAGATTTCACATACCATCGGCCGTTTTTAAGTCTGCCGAAGCGGCTTGCCCAGACAGGACTGGGAAGTGATGTTTGAAATATATGGTGAATATTTAAGATTTGTTACGATAAGTAAATGGCAGTTACTGTGACAGTGTAAGATAATTGTTAATATGGAGTCAATGGATCAGGAAGTTAAGAGAACAAGGGACCCGATAAACTTTTTTCAACGAGTTTTGATGCAGACACGAAAACCGCGAACTTCAAAGGAAGGTGGTGAAAGAACTCAGGCAGGTGCTTCCGCGGCAGAGGGACATTCCAGTAAATATGTAAATAGCAGTGGTGATGCTGATAAGGGAGGAGGAGTTCGTGGATACACGGAAGAAATGATAGATTTAGTTGTGCATGGAAAGTGTAGTGTGCGTGAAAAAGTTCTTACGTTGAAATTATTAATTGAATACTGTTCAGAAAACCCTACGTTTGTAGAAACAGATTCGTGTAAAAACCTGATACCTTATTGTGAGAATCTCCTCGTTGCTTACTGTGATAGAAATACAACAGTTGCTGAAGAGTTAAGGCTGTTAGTACCTTTGCTGTTCTTATTACTAACGTACACAAATCACGTAGAGGCAAAAGTGTTTGAAGCTACGTTAGTCAGACAGTCAGATTTGATGTATCAGTTGATGAGGTCATGCGTGATGTGTGTAGATGCATTATTATCTAAGTCGGAAGAACTCATGAGGGTTACATGGAAAAAGAAGCTTGCCGGTCGTGTCAGCAAGTTGGCAAAAGAAGATTCTGTATTGAAAGTAACCCGTCTTATTGGAAATCCTTCCATTTCCGCTCATGTAAGCTTTTTAACATTATCCTTGATGTGTAATACAAACAACGGAATAACTAGTTGTTAACATGAAAATACCAAAATCCTCTTTGTGGCGGTTGAATGGCAAAACACAACTGATGATTGCTCAAAATGTGAACATGCTCTAAATTTTTTCCAATTTTATGTTTTACGTTCTGTTGCAGGAGTCTGAAATTCCTAAAGAAAATGTTCCTGTAGAAAGCTATCAAGTGACTCTCTTTGACACTTCCTCAGGGGTTGATGATAAAGATATTAATCAGCATATAATAAATATGAAATTCCCAAAACTTTCAACCTCAAGTTTAGATTTTCCTGGTATTCCAAGTTTTGGTAGTGGATCTAAGAAGGAGCTGGATGGAGATGAACGTGTTTGGACTGACGTAGTTGTGGCCAATGTGCTTCCATATGGGGAACTTTTTGCTTACACAAATGGAGATTGGAATCATTGGTTAAATCTCATAAATGGAGAACTGGTAGAGTTTTTACGGACTATACATTTGAAAAATGAGGACCATGATCAAGATTTGGAAATCAAGATTGGAAGTATTGTTGGATTCTGGTCTGCCGTAAGCTAACATTTTTTAAGTTTAGATTTCATAACAAAAGTTACTAAAAGCAATGATTTATCATTCCAAAACTGGAAAATGATTATGTTCAATGGGAACTTGTAAAGAAAATGATGAAAATGTGAGAATTTTCTATTGGTAAATTTATAGAATCTAGGTGAAAATTATTTTTTATGACACCTCAATAGATAAATGTAGAAAAAGGCATAATTTTTTACTTTAAGCATCTTATTTATAGATCAGGTTAGTATAGCCACTACCCACCTTGAGAGCCTGAGTTCATATCCTGGTGGTGGCTGTATCTTTCAAAGCTCAATCCCTACTGGGATTAAAAGAAAAGGAATTGAGCTCAATGGCCTCGTAAATCAATAAAATTAAACTCCTATAGCTGTAATAAGTTATACTTATATATATTATATGTATATATTATATTTATATATTATACTTATGTTATATACTTATACCTACTAAGGGGGTTTAATGTTATCTACTAGGAGTGCTTTGTTGGGAGTACTTAAAGTGGAATATGTTGAATGGGATGTTAAACTGTGGGCCCCTTGGCATGTTTAAATGCTGATGCTGGATTTCTCTCCACCCTTCCCCCTTTCTAAACATCGGACCTCTACCAAATTATCCCTAATGGATCAAATGGCCTTAGCTGTCTGTTATATCCGATAGTAACTACTACTGCTATTGTTTGGTGACAATAATAGGCAGAATATTAATAAAATTCAGATTTATGGCATGAAAGAAGCATTTATCTCATGAAAGAATGTAATGCCCTCATAGCATGGTCTGCATATGTCCTTGTGGAGATGTTAAACTTTCATCAACTATGAGACCCCAATCTCATACTGTAAGCGCTTGAATAAATTACAATGCAACTATTTCAGAGTTGAAAAAATCATTTGGATTGACCGGGATTCGAACCTGGATTCCTCAATATCCAGCTGAGTGCTTTAGCCAGTTAAGCTACTGAGGTGTCCTCTTACACTCCGAAATTGTTGCATTGTAATACACATTTAGCGAATGACTCTGTCAAAAGTCACTGTCGCACCATCTCCTGCGGTTTCTTAGAATTTGCTTTAATAAATACCAAGTCCAGTGGAATCTGCAAAGTTCATTAATTTAGTGTGAGGCCATTATGTACCAATCTGATACTAGAAGGATTCAAGTTTTCTGTAGAGCACTAAATATGTATGTAGACAGTTCTGAATGTACTTAAATAATCTGCATCCATAATAATAAAGGCTGGCTCCCAGTTTAGGTAATTAGGGAGATACAAAAATCATCTGGTATTGGTGTAGGGGGGGATTTTGCCTTATTTCATTTTTAAAATGATGAAATCATGTTTTAAAGAATACTTTGTAATCTACTGATTCATTTTCTTATTCTTTGTTGTTTTGATGTAAAATATCCCGTAAACACCTTATTTTCTCTTCAGGAAATGAAATTCAACTGGAAACCATTGGTGATGATGCAATGTTTTAGAGGAATTGTTTTAGGTAAAGCTGTTAATGGACTACTTGAAGGAGGAAGTAATGTATCATGGGCTATATGGGCAATGGATATCGGGACATTAGTATTTGGAAAAGCTGTTTGGCTCCTTGGACCACATTTATGTTCAATTCCACCACTTGTTTCCATATGTTCTCTGGAATTGGAAGGAGGTATGCCAAGTTTATTACTTGCTACATTGTTAAAATACATTTTACAAATTAACGTTTTATTAGTGGTTAAAAGTACAATAAACGTAAAGGTAATTCTGCACTTAAGCAGTTGGTACATTCTTTAAAAAAATAAAAGAATATTTCTTGTGTTGTCTGTTGGCATCATTTCATGCCATGAAGATTTATATCTAGGGTGTACAGACTATTTCAATTTACTTAAATTCTTGCAAAATACTTTTTATTGATGGATGTTCAATAGTTTGCCATGTGCGAGCGGATTCCCAGTCAGATCTGGCATGACAAATCAATGCCATCAGTCCATCCCCTTGAATACTGAATGAAAGGAGATATACTTCATCCAATAATAACGTTGAAATATCTGATCTGACAATTCTTTCCCACTCCACGACAAGTCTGACAGTTAAGATGGCCCCTTGGATCTTTCGGATGTGGATAAAGTATCTGTAGATTGCTTGCTGTTTCTGAGCTTAGAAATTGCTTTGAAGGTAGAAAAATCCTTTGTATTTGTGAATAATATTAGGTAATGAATGAGAAAAAAGAATTGTACAAAGTGTACTAAATGGTTACAAGTGGAAAATACATACAGGCATACACCTTATGTGAGCATGTCAAGAGATCATAAACCATATTACAGGAATTACCTAAGAATAAAAACTCAGAATTAGTTCTGCTAATTCAAATTTGGATTTTTGACATAACCATATTTGTATTTGCACTTAAAAGACTGCTTTTAAGAAATGTTGAGCATTGCTTGTTAATAGCAATATTTGTATTTGTGCTTAAAAGACTGCTTTTAAGAAATACTGAACATTGTTTGTTAATAATTAATTTAAGTGGATATTAGATCAAATAACCAGGGGCTCATTTCTAAAGGCTAGAGGCAAGTTCATAACCCTTGTAATATGCATGTGTGAAATCTGCTGATAATAATAAATGCCTCAGCACTTGTCAATCTCTTACATTTTACAGTATATGAATTTGAAAGTTTTACTGTACATTTTCTTCTGTTTACAGAGGAATTGTGTAAATAGATGTATTATTATTATTGTTATAGTTACAAGTTAACCATTTGTTCTGGTGGTAACATGAGGGAGCAAAAAATAAGTGATACAAATATTGCTCATATAGGAGATCAAAAATATGTACCGAAACATAAAAAACATACTCTTGCAAGAAAATACGTAAATTTTTTTCTCAGCCTAGTCATAACCATCCCAACATTACTTGAAAAGGGCTCTAGGGTACTTTTGGGTAGAGCATTCCAAACCTCTCCTGCAATTAAAAAGTAATATTTTCCTGTATTAGAAAAATGTCATTGCAGCTCAATCATAAAACTTTGGCCTTTTCTCTCCAGATTATTCGACTTAATCAAACAACAAAATATCCCCACTGAATAACAAAAATCCCCAACATGACCATTTCCCACACCTTCTCCTTCCACTCAACATTTCCCAACAGCTCCACCCCCTCTAGTTTTGATCGTTACAATACACACAGTATATATAAGACACCACACATGAGACGACATCATTCCTTATCTGAAAAGGACTGCTTGGCAGTCAAAACACTGTCAGTTTCTGGGCACCTCCCTTACCTTTCTGAAAGTACGAGTTATAGGACTAACATCGGAGAGATTCCATGGAAGACCTGTTTGGGCGACTGCTTGATAAGGGCAAGGGTCAATGATATCTAGTGCACCTTAGCCAGACTGTTTCTGTTATCGTATTTTGGTTTAATAATTTGTTCTGGTCTAACCCCCCTCTTATCATTAAATTTTTAAATTTATTTTTATTTAATTTCCTTCACCATATCCTTTGACCACTATTAAGAGTACAGATGAGGTTGATTCTACCCATAATATGGTATATGCACTTCAAGCGTGATTTCTTACTCCTTGATTTAAGCTATTCCCAGCCCAAGTTTTTCAAAATTTTAGTGTTGCTAGTTTTTCTTATAAAATTTCCTGTCACAAATCTTGTGCATAGTTGGTGAACTTTGTGTAATTGTTTAGTCTCTCCATCAAGGTAAGGATCCCAAACTGATGCCCTCCGATGAACTCTAAAACAGGGTTAAAAAAATTTTAAAGACAAAATCCTCTTTTTCTGTGGAGCTTTTTCCCAGAGTTCTATTAAAGAAGTATAAAGGTCTAGTTACAATGCATTCATTATTTGAACTCCATTTTAGAGCTCTATTAAGGATTACTGCGAGATAATTACAGTGAATTGTTTCATTCAAAACTTTGTCCCATAAGTAGTAATCATTGGATCTAGAGGTCCTATGGAGTTCAACTAGTTTTGTTTTGCTAGCATTGATGACCATTCGGTTCTGGGTTGCCCAATTTTCCAAAATATTTTGGTCATTTTGTAGCATGATGATGTTGTCATTAGTTATTTCTATTTCTCTGTAAATAATGCAATCATTAGCAAACATCCTGATGGAGCTTTTTATTTTTTCTCTAATGTCATTCATGTAAATTATAAATAGTAAAGTGCCTCAGTACACTGCCTATAAGCACACCAGAAGTTGATTTAAATTCCTTTGAATTTGCATCCCCAATACTAACCCTTAGTGATTGGCCCAACAGAAAAGACTTACTTAATTTACTGCCCTCCCATCCAAGCCTATGATGGTTACCTTTTTCATGGGAACCTCATGAATAACCTGAACAAATGCTTTTGAGAAATCGATTAGCACTCCCATCAATTTGCTTGCCCTTATTTAGCCTGGCTGCTAAACCTTGACGGAGAAGAATTGTTAATTGACTCTCACAGGAGTAACCTTTCTCAATGCCATGCTGGTTTCCCATTATCAGGTGTTTCTTTTCAAGCCTTTCTTAACATATTTCCCAGTCAAACATTATTTATATGAGACCCTTTTCTATATACAGGAACTATGATTAACTTTTTCCAGTCATTAGGTAACTGTACATTGTTAAATAAAACAGTTTCTGGCGTAACTTGGTGGAAAATCTTCATACTGACTTTTAATAATAAAACCACTTTACTTTTCCACAACTTTTTGAGCAAATATTGTTTTCCTCAGATCATCCCCTCATCAAAAATATCCTCTGTTGGTATAGATATGTTGATGACGTTTTCTGCGTCTGGAGGGGTTCCGAAAGACAGTTGGAAATTTTTTTCAATTTCCTCAATTCCAGAGACAAACATATAAATTTTACCAAGGAATTAGAAGTGGATGGATCCCTCAACTTTCTGGACTTGAATATTACCATTAAAAACAATAGTTTTAATTTTTCTATTTTCAGAAAACTGTGTTATACGGACCATGTCATAAACTATAATTCGAGGCACTATTTCGCTCAAAAATTATCGGCCTTTCACGCCATGATACACAGAGTATGTTCTATCCCCTTGTCCAAAGAAAACACTCTTAAAGAACTAAAGATCATTAAACAAATTGCAGTGAACAATGGGTATAGGGAAGATTTAATTGATACCCTTTACCGTAAGAAACTATCCTGTTTAGCAAAGTTATCCATATATAGTTCACCCACATATACAGAAAACCAGCCAAAGTGGTGGAGATTCCCTTTTCTTGGTCACTTATCATTAAAAGTACAAAGAATTCTTCCAAAGGAAAAAGTGAGACCGGCCTTTTACAATAAAACTAATTTAAGCAACATGTTATGCCACACGAAAGACCACGTTGAACCACTACACAAAAGTGGAGTATACAAACTCCGCTGCAAAGACTGCAACTGGATATACATAGGCCAGACGGGGAGGAGATTTGAAACAAGAATAAAGGAACACCGAGCTTGTTTTAAAAATAACATCTCCGCATCACTATTCGCCAAGCACTTGATAGATTTTGGCCACACCAGCGATTTTAATCCCGAATTTTTACATTTTGAGAAGAAAGGGTACCGTCTTGATGCGCTGGAGCAGTTGGAAATCCTTCAACACATGAATTACGGGGAAGATATTTTGACCAACGATTTTCTTTACCCTTCACATCCCCCGTTATTGTTTTTTCCCTCACCCCCTGCCAGCTCACCTGAAACCAAGTGAGACTTTTTCAACAATGTAGCGACTCCTCCCAACCTGCTACTGAGTCACCTAACTAATTACTAAGTGCCGTTCTCCGAGTTCATAATAATCATTTCCCTAATCCTCTGCCAACTAATCTGATGTCAGGTGGGCTTTTTGCAACATTGTATTGACCATATCCTTCCAGCTAATTATATAATATTATCCGCCTCAAACCATAGACTTTTAGCCCCCCTCTTCTTAGCTCAACCAATCCTTTCTTTCCTCCCTCCTCTTCCCCTCCGCCCAGAGATATGTATATATACGGTGTTGGACTTGTCAATTTTTACCTGATGATGTTATGTTATAACGAAACCTAGGTAGTAAAAATTAAAAAGTTTATGTGGAAAAGTAAAGTGGTTTTATTATTAAAAGTCTGTACATTGTTAATTATAACTGTAAATAAATATATGAGAAAAGGGACCGGTGCATTCCCCAATCTTGTAATTAATTCAGCTGCTAGACCATCAGGACCACTGGCAGCATGGCTTTTTATGTTACTTATACTTTTCCTCATATCCCTGCCCATTATTTTAGAAAGGAATGGTGAGATATCCCCCTCATTTGTTACCAATACCACCTTTATACTGGGAGATACGCAGCAATATAATTCTTTGAGAGTTGAAGCTTTTGAGATGTCTTCATCCAAAATGTAACCTTTGCATTGAAAATAAATTATCTCTAGGGTATTCATCCCTTTACATCTCCTCCGAACATGCTTATAAAGCCCACTCCAGGACTGACTTTTCAGAATATCTTTCAAAACTTTATCCTTGAACCTTAATTTTCAGTATTCATTTTATTAATATGCGTATATTATATGGCTTTATTAGTATACATATTCAAAATTACTTCAACACAGAGTGCTTCGATTTTTCATCCTGTGAAACCTTCTCACTCTCCTTTTCAATCTTCTAATTCTAGCATCATAATATTCTGGATCAGGGTTTGGTTTCCTTTTTTTTGGATGGGGAATAAGGATTCATTCATTTATTTAGCATGATTTTGAAATTTTCCCAAGTTTCATCTACAATGCTCCCTTACTCTTCCCATTCTAAGAATGTTTCTGCAAGATAAATACTAAAGCCCACCCCATCCACTTCGCTATGTTGCCTGCATCTTTTTCCCTTTAGATCTTTTTTTCATGTTCGTACAGGTGGCGGATAATGAGATGGCCTTTTGGTCACTGATCCTTCTTGAACATCCATTTACAAAAACCCCTCCAGAAGTCCTACTAAAAATACATCCCAAGTTTTCTCCTGCAAGTAGGGACAACTACCTGGTGAAAGTCCTCAAATCTGATAGTTTACCCCTGCTGTGCTTCCCCACTTGACTTATTTTATTTATATTTTATATATAATGTGTCCCACTTATTGCAGCTATAAATTGAAATCATTTTTTAATAACAATAAAAACAATATTTTTTTAATAATAGAATCTTCCATTTGTTTTTAAGACCTCGAATATCCTATTCTACTGCTTCTGGAGCATAAAAATCCTGTTTTATGTTATTTTGGACCCTAGAAATCTTAAATAAGATTATTACATATATTCGGAACTCAGATCAGTAGGTTTATATGGTAACCAATCTCCTACTATGCATAATATTTCAAGATTCATTTTTGTTGCATAAACTATCAATTCATTTAATTAATTTTCTTTGTTTTATACATGCATGTACGTTGGATTGATTTTTATTCACTGTGGCCACAGAATTGATCAGCACTAAAATCAGGAATTTCTTGAGGAGTTTTATTCTAGCGGCTTGGCTTGTAGCACATTGTTGTGTGTAAGCAGTTCAAATTCAGTATATAATTCAGACATTGGATAAATTTACTGTCAATTTTTTAATGGGAAAATTTGCAAATGCCATCTTTGATTATCTGAGAACTGTTGCAGTGTAATTATGCTTCTTCGAGGTGACTTGTGATATCTGTAATTAAGTTTTTTCTGGAATTTTATTTGCTCTGGGGAATGTTTACTTTTTTAAATGTACTCTAAAAATGTATGTGATTTTCCTAAAACATCCAGTTTTAAGTGTGCACATATTTTGTCGTAAAATGTACATCTATTAGCATGAAGGCGCTATCCTTTTTTGCATATGTACATGTATGTTGATTCAATAAATATGGAATTTTATTGCCTTCCATTGCATATTATTACTAGGATAAATAGGTATTGCGGAAGACGTTTGATCAAATTGTTTTTTATTAGGTAGCAGCGAAGGAGATTCTTCATTTTTATTCGTGGCCCTAAAATTGCTTGCCAAACTTTTAGCCACTAATCCTAGTGCTGGGAGGCACATGGTCGCTTTTGGATCCAGAAAATTTGAGAATGCATGTGACAGCTTTGATGACAGTGGAAAATTTTGTGATGGTGGAGTGATCCTGAAGCTGATTGTCCACCCAGACATAGAAATACGCATAGAATTTCTCAAATTAATTATTTTACTGGCACGAAGCTCCTCCGAGGTAAGTTATGAATTTTCATTAACCTTGTTAGATTTCATAAATCCTTGTTGCAATCTAATTGGAAATATTCAAATTACTTTTTATATTTAATTGGTAGGGTACAGAAATCATGCATTATTGTAAGACAGTCATGTTTAACTGGCACATTTCTGCTTGATCAACATTTGCCTCTCTTGGAACTGATCATAGTGCATACTAAGTTTGGAGAATGTTCACTGCAGTAATGGAGGTTATCACACTCAGATGACATAAAAATATGATTATTTTGTTGTTAAACTTAACAATACATGGATTTTGAAGCAAAAGATATAAAGAACAATAGTATTTAATGGTTGAAATTAATACTGGCCAGTGTTTTCTCCTTATTGGAATTATCTAATGGATTCTGAAAGAAACCACTGACTTATGACCAAGGTTAGTTACTGTTTGGAATATCTTCAGACTATAAAGTTGGTTAAAAGTAGGTTTATCAAATACTTGATGGACTAAAAGGAGAAATCAGTCCAGCAGTTATGTTAGAATTTGAAAAAAAATAATTACAATAAGGGCAGCCTTCCAGTTACTAGGAGATAATAGAAAAATTTTAAGCAGAAATTAATGTGTTTTTGGATCATTTAGTGTAAACCTTTTGGAACATTTAGCAAAAGGTGGGACAACTAGACAAGAAACAACTTCTATTATTATTATTTTCCATACAAAAGAGCTATTTTTCATCTTAGGAAAGTAATATATTAGAAATGACGAAATGAGTCTGGGTATTAGCAAAAATATTTAAAATTTTTTACTAGGCCTGGGAAATATATTTACCCTCCTTTGAATACTATAATACTCAAACTGAAGGGCAATGGTCATTTGATGCCAGTAAGTTAGCAGTGATAACTATACCATTCATAAATATTCCAGAGAAATTCTAAGTCTAGGAAGTCAGCTGTTGCATTCTCATATAGTTGAGGCAACATTTGAGCAATACATTTTGGAAGCCAGTAGTGTTTGTCTCTTAGTCTATGTCGTCTACATAGAAAGGATATGCATAGTTGTAAAAAAGGCACGTACCCTAACGTGGGCATATAAAGTTTTCATTATAAATCCTGGGTTCTGAATTCCTTCAAGTCAGAAAGCTGTTTTTTAAGCTATATAAAAAGTTGCAGGAGTTCCAATAAGGTTTCTTTATTTCTAATATACACCCCTTAGCTCTTGTCAAAAAAGCCAGTACTTTTTAAAGGAGGAGCAACACAAGTAGAATTTTTGAATGGCATAATAGAGGAATACTAGTTCATCTTGACAG
Organism: Hetaerina titia; assembly: GCA_037158775.1. NCBI lineage: Eukaryota > Metazoa > Arthropoda > Insecta > Odonata > Calopterygidae > Hetaerina > Hetaerina titia. The sequence continues at coordinate 52,181,651 of CM073768.1, read as the reverse complement.
ACTCACCCCTGAAGTAGTGGTGGCACATTTGAAAAATTGTTTGCCAGACACTGTGTACCATTTTCCAGATATAAAAGTGGAAGAATACAGTGCTGTACAAAGAATCCATAGTCCTGAGTTCTTCATATTGTTTCATCCTTTGTGGTTTTTCTTTTACTTTTTCTCCAATTAACCTGTTACTTCTTTGATATCTTATATAAATTCATATAGCGAAGAAGTATTTTCATGGAAGACTTTCTTGAATTCTAATTCACCAATAATCCCAAAGGCATGTGCAGTGGAATATGATATATACCAAATCCTTGGGAATTATGAAGTAATCTAACAGCTGTTGGATATGAAGAATATGCTTACTAATATTCAGTTACATTCAGCCCAATTTATCCCAATGGGTAAGCATGGTCTCAAATGAAGAGGGACTTAAAGCCTGTAACTCTTTTTAGTTCCTTGATGAGGACAATGGTAGAGATCAATTTATTCATCTCAAGGAATTCAAGTTTCACATGCTCTACTACCTAGGAATTGTCCCACATTCTCCCAAGATTATATCCATATTTTTTAGGTCGATCATTTATATATAGGTCTTGAATGATAAAAAAAATTCAGCTGAATTAACATTTCCCAGGAGATAATACATCAGGCAAAAGAAGAACCTAAATTGCGAGGGTTCCTAGAAAAATATTGCTTCAGTTAATATCATCTGTGTCAACAATTTTATAAAAATGTTGGATTAACGTGTGATGCAATGTACAGGATGCAGGAGGACATTGGAGGTTTTAGTATGTGGACATGGATTGAGAAAACCCTTGATGCTCTTGAGCAATACATGGCCAACTTGATTATTGGCATCTTCTAAACCAAGAAGCTCTCCAGATCAGGAAACTACACTACACATCATGAACAATGGACTGAAAATTATGCATCCCAAGGAAAAAGATGCTTAATCTTTCAGTTGCTGCCATTCAGCTGCTTAATGTGTTTTATCCTTCCCTTGTTTATGGGGCATGCATAGCCGTTAAGTGACTGCTGTAGATTTGAAAAAAATTGCACAGGGCCAAACTGTGATTTTACCGTGCATGTCTTATACAAAAGTGGTGCTTTCAAAGCTCTTTGCTTTTTAAAAAAAGGCAAAAATGGGCAATGATGTCTTTATAGGCATTTATAGGTACTGTAAAATTTATTTTCAGGATTAATTTTTCATGAAACATTTATACACATTTATGTATTCAGTTATATTCTTATGAAATAAATAGGTTTTTACGCAAAGAGTCATTGTCTTGTAGGTAGTGTGAAATGTGTTAGCACTGAAGAGTCTGGTAATTCAAATGATAATCAGTGATACCATGGCATGCTTAGGCGAAATGCATTATGGAATCTATGTTGGTCTCATAAACAGAAGGTCATAATAAATATGATGATTTTAGTAATGATGATTGTGATTACTTGTCATATGTGGCTATTGGCATTTAAAGTAGACAACCTTGAAGCTAGGTGCTGCTAGTGAGAGCTAAGATGAAATGCATCATGTTGTACTGCACTGCTTTCTGAGGCAGTGGAGTCAGTGCTTTGGTGTTGAAATGACAGAAAGCGTTAGCAAGTGACAACCTATACCTCAGAAATGTTGTGGTTCCATAACAGAAGGCCAATGTTAGGTTTATATAATGTAAATTAATACTTATAACATTGTTATTTGTGCACAGTTTTGCAAAATTATCACAAAGATTCAACAGGATATTGGATTCTCTGAATAGGATTTATAGTTAACTCTTAAAGCTATGGTTTCTAATTTAATGCATTGGGTATAGCTTTTAAAACATAAGTTTGAACCTAAAATTCTGTGACTTTTATTCGTTTCTATGTCATTCCTTGCCCCTTCCTTCACTTTCAATCCAGTTCATTTCAATTTGTGCTAAAGATTCTAAAGGTGCAATAGCATTTCTTGTGCAGTTATGGATCGCATTCATGACAAAAATTAGTGCATGTTTCTTGAAGTAATGAATAATTCAATTAAGAGGTTATTTGCATCAATGAGTAGTTTCCACATTTCCCTTTTTGAACTGTGTTATTTATTGGATGGGGAAGGCAAATGTTCCCTGGTTTTCATTACAGGTATTAATGTTATATTTCAGGTACTTCGTTATTTGATGGAATGCAGATTTTACTTGGCTATCTATAGCCGCATTGAGATCTATGTGCATTTGTGTAATATGTGGCCATCGAACTGCCTAGCATGGTCTGAGGTCCGCCTTTTGGTCATGCTGCTTTCTACTATGGCGGAAGGAAGTGAAATGGATATGAGTGAACTTCCTGGATTTAATCGTATTCAGCAAGGTAATTGATTAACTTTGCAAAACAAATAGTTAAAAGAAGTTAAGTGAAAATTGTCATGGTGGCCACTTTAACATCAAACTGTAAAAACAGGAATTTACTTTAAATTTGGAAAAATCATGGTTTACGTAGGAATTTAATGTTCACGCCTGTAATTTGACCTTGCATCCTCTGATCCATCAATTATTTTGTCTGGTTTTGAGGTTCCAGAAATCAGTTTTATTTCATCTTGCTGACACATTGTGGAGATTTTCACCTGAGGTTCTTTAACGTTGTTTCAAATTTTTGAATTTTCTCTCTTCTGAGTTAACATTATATTTTGTCACAAGGGGCGTTTCGTGTGCGATATGGGGGCATGTATTGGGGAAGGTCACATTAAATACACCGAGTTTTACCAAAAACATCATGTATTACAACAACATCAGGCACATTACCCCATTTACATAAGTATCAGCAATTGAGTATTATGGATGGCTAGACCCTTGGTAACCTAACACGAGAATGGACAACATTAGTTTGGGGGAACATTACCTGAGACGTGGTAAAGGCAGGATAGACATGGTCATGCAAATTGTTAACACCTCGTCTGAAGGTAAGGTCTGATGAGGAGAGCAGGAGAGGCAGACACTGTCACATACACTGTAACATGGGCAAGGCCCTTATCCGTCGAGAAGACAGGAATAAAGGTAGGATAGACGCGGTCGTGCAACTCGTAACCCCTTATCCGTCAGAAAGTGGTGGATGCTGTCACAGACACTGTAACACAGGCAAGGTCCTCATCTGTCAGGAAGTCAGCAATAGGACACGCTGTCACCACAAGCTCAACACAGCCGAAGGCTCGCGTCCTACCGGTCACCGCCAGATAACCTACTGACCACCTTTTGCCCTGCGGCCAGGGTTTTTATGCCATACTTTAGGATTCAGGGAATGAAAACTATGTCGTATACTTGCAAAAATTTTATTAATTGGCGATTTCAGTGGCACTAAAGGCTAACAGGGTCACAGCATATAGTCTGCTATTTCTGTGCTTCAAATTAATGTTGTATCTGATGTCATTGTAGTGTGACCCATATGTGATCACCCATGTCTTGACATCAAGGGCTATGACATTCAACAGTGTGGTAATATTTTTACAGTCTGTATTTATCCACTCTCCCCTGGTGTTGAATAATCTCCCTGTGGTGCACCAATGTCATGGGATTTTATGTACATGAATCTTTGTGTAGTTCTTGAAGAAGTCACTTAAAAAACTTCACGTTGTCGATGTCTGAAACTTCTAAAATACTTGATTCTGAAAGAAAGATTCTGAACACTTAACACATGAGTATATCAGGTATGAATATATTCATATATAAATAGAACTAACAGGTTCACTGCATATTGTGCAAAGTGAGCTATATATGTACTTCCTACAGTTTTGTGCTACTATATAGTTATATAACTATCAAAACTATCATAGAGCTGCATGGTGATTTCAAATTTTTACATATAGTTTTCCATGCTGTATGAAGTATGCATGGCTTTTTTTTAGGGTCCATAAGAAACTACTAGCTGCAAGCCAATATGGTCTTCTTTTGGGTTGCATATTAGAAGGTATACTTTAATCATAGTATAAATTTATTTGAACTACACTATTTCTTATATTTATTCATTCTTGAAATGCTCATTAGAAACAAATTTATCATAATAACCTTTTGCTGTATTTTGTAACTGAGAAATTTGGAAAAAAAATTCAGTTAGCCTCATGCTAAGCATTGGCTTTATGGGGATTATTGGTTATACAGAAGAATAAAATTTTAAAGAGGGCAGGGATAGGTTGAGGAAATACATTTGCATAGAGTCTTACAGCTTGTTAGCTTTGGGAATACAAAAATACAATCATCTGGTCAGTAGCTGAATTTACTGGCTACAATACTGTAAAAAAATACTTTTCAAAGTACATTGTAACCAGAGCATTGCTTCATGGTATCATATGAGATATAGGTGCAAAATCTCATATGGTGAGAGCAAAATTATTGAAAAAGATTTCAGAATAGGCAAAATTCTAAGAGTTATGGACAATTAATGTTTTTAATCACAAATAGTGGAGAGTAGGAGGAAAAATATTTTTTCTGCTTTATTTTCCTCTGCAAATCCTCGTATAGTAATAATGATTAATCAGAAATTATATTGACCATATGTGGAAAGTATATTCTCAAGTAACCCAGAATAACATGCTAACTAAGAAATTAATTTCATGAAGTACCATAATAATATTTACATACATTTGAACAATAATTTTAAAATCTTGAGACTCATTTTTTTGGTCTTTGAAATTGAGAAAAATCCTGAAAACAGAAGCATAATATCTTTAAAAGCAACTAATTGCTTACATTTTAATGAATTATTTGCTGTAAAAATGTTTTTCCCATGCTGATATTGTAAGCTATTTACTTCCTTATGAAAGTGTGTACTTCTAGTTCATATGACTTTATGTTGAGTTTCATATTTCTTGAATGTGTTACATATGTATGGGTATATCCATTCTCCATAGTGTATTTGTATTGAAGTATATGTTATAATGGTGCTTGCTTTTTATATGTATTCATTAATTATTCATATCCTGCCCCATACTTATATACTATTTTTCTGGAGACTAATAAAATTTTTCATTTGCAAAAAAGCTGATTCAGTACTTGTTTCTTCCAGTTCTTCTAATGCTGACAGAAATAGACAATCATGCCTATGTTAGATTCATGGCAGCAAAATGCCTGGCTAGCTTTGAAAATCATAAGGTAACGAAATCGACTGCAAATCAGAGAGTTGTGCCTGGGTCATCTGGGCAAAGGCCCCGTCACACTTATGCAGCAGAGAAGTCTAATGTGGATGCAAGTTTTCTAAAGACAGAAAATCAGAGACCATCAAGGAGTGGACACAATCATAAAAGTCTTAGAAGTAATTTTAAGAATCTTAATACTGCTCATTTCACTGAAAAAGGCAAAGAGTACCAGGAATGTTTACTCTCAGTGTTGGAAGATAAGGATGATTCAAGCAGTGATGAAGAATCTTCAAGTCTTCCACCTGGTGAGTTGCTAAGCATGATGACAATGCCCTTTCATTCAAAGTAATTACCAAGTAAGGGTAGGTTTTGGATGAGCCCTTAATTACTATTCTGTCCTATATATCACATGTACTAACTTGTGATTGATCCAAATTAGTTCCCTTATTTCTTTGCATCTTCTGCCAAACTTCAAGTTATCCAAAAGTCCTATTCTCTCCATTCCTCTTCCCATTGTACCTAACATTCTCCCTTATATCACAGCCGTCAACATCTCACTACCTTCCAATATTTCCTCCACCCAATTTTTTTTCCCTTCAGATTTTGCCTGGCATCTTCCTTTCTCCCATCATATGCAACCTAAAGCAACTGTCTGTGAGGGCAGTTAAATTAACTGTTCTCAATCAACTTTACCATCAAACCTTACTTAATTTTCTGGTTTCAGCCTGACAGTTATTATCAGTAGCACATGAGTGCTCTTGGTGGAAAAAAATTCAGAATGAAATCCCTAAGTGTTCGAAACAGCCATCATTTGGTTTTAATGGTCATCTATTATGTAACGGGAAGGAAAACAGCAAAATATTTCCATTCTAGGCAAAAGCAGCCCTTGAACTACTTGCTATTCAAGCTACAAACTGCTCATTGGGGAGAGTTTACTCAGTTGGGGGCAAATACTGACTGATAGACATATTAGCAGTTGCAGACATAATGCTGAAACTTTGATTTGGGCTCAAAAGTTCAATAATTCATTGTTGTAATAATTATGAAAAGATATTCAAAGTTAAAATGAAGGTTTTCAAAAGTTTTAAAAACTTCAATGTACCCTAAATACCTTGTTAATTTACATTGTTTAGTTAAATCCATAACTTCATTTCTTGAGATTATCTTCACGGATTGCATTACTTTCAAAGATATGTATTTTTATTGCTTAGTTTTCACATTGTTTCAAGTTGGAACCATTTTCACTAGGTTTTCGAAGGATTTTACGGGATGATGACTGCATATTCCTTCCCTCCGCTACTGTTGGGTATGATATCCAACCCTGTGGGCTGATCCCCACATTTACCCGGATTTGATATTCTTATGTTTGCATCTTTTATTGTAATAAAAATAACAATGGAGGTAGTTTCATATTGCTTCCCTCAAAGTTGTTTTTAATGTGACACCATCATTTAAATGGCTGCTCCTCTGGGATCAGATGCTTTTGCGTTCATCTCACTGAGGAACATGCTACAGGGACTAGCTTTTGCATGGTTCTTACCTTTCAACCTATCTGGCTGGCATAGGTGGCCCTACCAGGAGAAATTATCATTGCTCCAGCCAGCACAGGTCTAGGTCATCAGAACAAGCAACCCTTTCCATCATGTTAATTTGGTACACCATAGAAAGGGAGACACCAATTTCAAGGTTATATATAAACAATTGGGACAATTTTTTCCTGGCGTAACTGTACGTTGCAGCATGGTTAATTGCCTGTGAGCATTCATTCAGGCTAGATCATATTTTAGTGGAGCCCTGTTTAGTAATTTGGTGCCAATACAAAATTCAGCAAGCAATTGAACAGTGGTACGAATGATCTAGTACTTTCCCGGCAAATAATGTTTTCCAAGATTATTCGGGTCTCCCACCAGGTTCACGTTTGTAGGTTTGCCAACGCTTCGATGGCCGAGTCAAGGTATGATTTGACAAGTGTTCAAGGATGAAAGCTTGTCACAAACGGCAGTTTTTAAAAGGTACAAGCTCTTCAAAGATGGCTGAAAGAGTGTGGAGGACAAGCCCCTTGCTGGACAGCTGTCGACATCAAGGACTGATGCCAACATGTGTGTGAATTTCTGTATTCAGACTGTTGGTTAAGTGTGCACATGATCGCAGATTGTATTGGCATTGATAGGATGACAGTGCACACCATTATCACTGAAAATTTGACATTGCAAAAAATCTGCGCGAAACTCGTCCCAAAAGCACCCAGCCATACCTGCTCCAAGGTAACCATCTGGCAAAGAACTGCATTGCGACGATTCCCCAACCACACACCTACACACACGTTGCACATGTACCCTTAAGGACCTTCCAGAATCTGCCTACCAGGGAGCCTTCGAGTTGTGGAAAAGCCACTGGCTAAAGTGTGTCGATGCTTAAGTGGTGTTCTTTGAAGAATTTTGAGGCATTGTTACAATATCTGATATAAATTATGTTTCTGAAGCTTTTCCAGATACTTTTTATTTAATAAACCTCGTTTGACCGTCACAATCATTACAATCAAAGACTTGACAAAATTGATCTTAGTTGTAAATAAATGATGTATGTGCATATTTTTAAACCAATTTCTTATGTCGATGTTTTCGTGATTGTTCCCTTTTTTTCTTCAGAATTTTCTATCTTTTCCACCACCACAAACATTACTGTGAGAATAGAAAGAAATGAGTGAAAATAAGCAAGTGGTCACTTTTCATAAAAAAACGTATTTTTTCCAATGTAGGGTAACTATTGGGTTACTGCCATTCTGTTACCACTTTATTTTCATATGGTAGTATGTAAAGAGATTTAAGATAAAAAGCATATTATTAACTCTTTACCTCCCTTTTTAGTCATTTGTAAAACTCATTTACTACTATGCAGCTCTCTTGAACTATCATGATACACAGTTTTAAAAAATCTTCAACTGCCTTATGCTGTTGAGCCTTTTGCATCAATAGAATCATTTTTTTTTGCCAGTATGTGAAGTTTTAAAAACATAATTTAGTAGCTCATCTTAAGGTGATTAAATTGGGCAATCAAATTACAGATCCATTTAGTGTTAATATTCATTATGCAATTCCATATGATGTATTTTAATGAATAATGTAACATTTATGTTTCATTTCATTACAGTTGATGCTCTAGAAGACATGGCCAGACAGGTGGATCGCTATACTAAAGGCTATAGAGTTGGCATTTGCAATGACATGACACATGAGCTCTCCCAAGAAAAATTTTCAAATCAAATTTCGGAGAATATCTTATCTCAGGTGTGTGTTTAGATAATATTGTTTTTAGTACGTAATTCAGATAGTCTCTCCTTTGACATAATTATTTTTGATGCCTTTAAAATCATTTTATAGAACAATGATGTTTCTAATGTATTCCTTCATGCACAATACAAATACATATACAATAAATTAAAATAATATACACCACACTTGATATCATACTCTTTGCATCCATGACCTACAATACATCACTCATGTTCCTTCATCCTTGAGTTGATGGGACTGCTGAGACTTTCTTTTCCTGCAATTAACTATTTCTGGGATCTTTCGGCCTTTAAATAAAGGGAAAAGCATGCAAGTAAAGCTTGTTATTTGATGCTGGGTTTGACCAAATGGCTGCTGACTCTTGAGTATAGTTTCTTCTAATTGCCATTCTGCTCCATGTATTTAAATGATTATGGTCATCAGATTTAGCTGCATGAATTTTAGAAGAATTTGAAAACAATTATTTCTTGTTGAGAATTATATTTTTGCTGTTTGTGAAGACATAAAATGACTTAGTAGCTCATCTAAAAATAGTTAATAAACTGGGTAATCAATATACAGTTCTGCTAAGAGCTGAAACTTAGCTTTTCCTTGCAGTTGATACTGGTGATAGATCCAAATTTGATGTATGCCAAATGTGAGGACTTAAATGCATAGCTGATCACCTGGTTTAAAGGGACAGAAGCCTAGAATGCTCCAATTTTGGGTCCCGAGTCATAAGAAATAGCTGTTGTACAGATTTCTTCCCTGTGTGAAAAATTGACCTTATATGTAATGGATAATGACAGACAAGTTCATAAGACTTCCTTGTAGGACTGTGAAAATTTTGTAAAGATTTAATTTACAATTACTTTTTAAAGCTTTGATACTGTTATGGGTGATTGATTGCTTCATTTCAGTATTATCCTCACCAAGCCTTCTGTTAGCCAAATATTTTTTGATCATTATATAAAAGTGTCCCCAGCATTTGGAATGTACATATTTTCTCTTGTGAAAGGTAAAATTTGATTGCAGGAACCAGCTTTAGAACTGATTTGAGAATTCTGAAATCTTGCAAAGTTATTTACTAGTCAGTAAAGGAATCATACTGTAATGTACACATGTAGTAATTTAGTGTATGTATTATCGTGATGTAGTAAATAGTTACATCATGATTAATGAGGCTATTATTTTATTGGTTTGATTTGTGATGCGAACACTCTTTCAGATTATTTGTGGATTTTTGAACAATGGTGTCGGTGGTAGTGTTTATTTTGGAATCAATTCCAAAGGCATAGTAGAGGGAATGAGAATGACTCGAGCAGAACGAGACAATTTTCGTAAAGGTAAGTTCACTTGTTACCTTCTATCACAATGCATGGAAAATTCCATGGTTTGTATTTTGTTTAACTAGGAGGGTGATCAGAAAGGCCCTTGAAATCACCACCAGATGTCAGAACTAGTACGAGTTTCCCAGATGAAACTTTGGTCCACTACTATACCCCAGGGACAAAACAGCAGTCAAAGCAGTGGAAACATGTTGATTCACCACCACCAAAGAAAGCAAAGGCAATATGGTTGGCCGGAAAGGTGATACTTCAGTTTTCTGGGATGGGAAAGGGATTCTGCTGATAGATTATCTTCCCACTGGTCAAAAAATTACTGGACATTACTCCCGCCAACCTCCTGGACCAACTACAGCAAAAGGTACATGAAAAAAGGCCAGGTTTGGTGAGGAAGAAAGTCATCTTTCATCAAGACGATGCAAACGCAAACACCTGTTGCTGCCATGGCAAAAATGCATGAACTAAGATAAGAATTATTGCCACACCCTCCTTATTGGGCTCCATCAGATTTCCATCTTTCCCCAAGCTTATAATTTTCCTCGGTGGATGGAGATTCTCTTCAGACAAGGAACTAACAGCCTAAGTAGACAGGTATTTTGCATGCCTGAAGGAATCTAGATTTCTAGATGGGATCAAGACATTGGAGTATTGCTGGACCAATTGGGTTAGTATACAGAGATTCATTAAAATATAAAAAGTTTTCACTGAGGTAAGTAGCTTTTTTCTATCCCATTCCGAGAACTTTTTAACTACCCTTGTACAATTTTGCATGTTGGTCTGGTGAAAAAAATATCCACCAAATATAAAATGAAAATTCTGATTGAAAAATAAATCTTCAACTAAAATTTGAGAAAAAAAAGTTTAAATTAGGAGGTAGAAACAATTACTATTTACTGACATATCTATGAGTTGCACAAATATGAGGTATTAAATGTTAACTTTAATGACAAAGTAATTTTTTCTGTTCTTCATAAACAATGGAATGATAATATTTTTTGTTTTATTGGTACATCAAAGTAGAGCTAAAGTGTAAGTCCAGATACCTCTTTTGTAAATATTCTAGGAACATATTTTGTAATTTATTTCATATAGCATTTGTATATAGAATTTTTCATTTCACTGCCTATTTTATTTAACAAAAAGCCAGGGATGCAGCTGCCTCTCCCTCCTAAATCAAGTAATAAATTTAAATGCTTACCAAAAGTAGAAATAAAACACATGAAGGGAAATATCACCTTTACACCTAATATCCTTCCCTTTTTTGTGTTACTCCATTCATCTGTTGGTAGGTGAAATAGTCCCCTGAGCACCATCTCTTGGGGTAAGAAATGGGGGACTTGGTTGTGTAAATCTCGTGTGGATTTCAATGGTAATTACATTTCCTTGATAGCTTATTTGGTTGAGCATCAGCCTGGCAACTCAAAGGTCTGTGGTTCAAGCCTGGTCAAGGAAACTTTTTGCTTGTGGTCTGCACCCTTCCACCTTTCCCACCAATCTATGTTTGTCTTGTACTGGCATTTGGCACAAACACATGTATATATACATTTTTTCTTATTTTCAGGTGTTGATCGTATGATGACCACTAGCATTTTCCCTGAGGTTAGACCAGCCTGTTATGATGTTAATTATGTCCCTGTCCTTGGCCCTGGAGAAGTAGTTAAAGGACTTGCCACTCATCGAAACTGGGTTATAGAAGTCCACGTCAAAGCTTTGCCGGTAATGATAATGTATTTTTAATTATCCTTACTATTTCAAAGAAAATTGCAAGGTATATCCAGTCAATTATTTTAATGTCGCATGCTAAAGTGGATACAAATTTTAAAAATTCATGTTAAAAAAAGATCATATATAAAAGGCTAATATTGGAATTTCAACCCAGAGTCCTTAGTTTCTGTCTGAGTGCTTGAGAAAGTTAAACTACAAACCATACTAAGTAGCTACTGCAAAGCTACTTCTTTCATTTGGTGTTCCTTCAGGTATGGCTCATAGAAATTCACTTAGTGAATGGATGCCATGATGACCTAAGTGACCAAAGAACTCCACCAATACTTGGGAGGTATGGGTAGAACAAGAATTTCTCAGTTTAAGTGGAACATATACATTTGGATACTTAATATACGAGGTTTATCCCAGAAGTTCCCGACCAAACAAAGAAAATACAAAAATTTTGGAAATAATGTATTTATTTTCAACATAATCTCCTTTCAGCTCTGTACACTTTTCCCAGCAATGTTCAATAAGTTCGAAACCCTTTTAATCATAAGAACTGTCTTGCTCCTCAAAATAGCCATTAACTGCCGACATGGTTCTTCTTTATGGTTGGAAAATCATTGACCACCGAGTCATTTTTTCATGCTTGCGGACAGAAAATAATCCAAGGGGGCTAAATCTGGTGAATAGGGTGCATGAGGTAGCAATTCTAACTTTGATTCATTAATTTTGTCCATTACAATAAAGGATTTGTGAGCTGGTGCATTGTCTTGATGAAACAACACTTCTTCTTAGCCAAATGTGGCGGATTTTGCTTGATTTCTTTGCTCAAAGGTTGCAATAAGTTCGCATAATACTCGCCGTTGATAGTTTTTCCTTTTTCAATACAGTCACTGAAAATTATTCCACGTGAATCCCAAAAAACTGATACCATGACCTAGCCTGCAGATGAAACGGTCTTCGCCTTCTTTGGAGCCGGTTCTCCCTTTTGAATCCATTGTTTTGATTGTTCTTTTGTCTCAGGTGTGAAGTAATGGACCCATGTTTCATCCATGGTTATGAAATGGTGCAAAAATTGTGCTTTGTTGCTGTGAAACTTTGCTAAACACTTAATTGAAACATCTTCACGACACTGGTTTTGCTTGAGCGTGAGCAAACGTGGCACCCATCTTGCACACAGCTTCATCATATCCAAATTTTCAGTTAATATGCGATGTACTGAACCTTTTTGAAATGCCTACTATGTCTGCTAGCTTGCACACTTTCATTTGACGATCATCCAGTATCACTCCATGGATTTTCTTCACCGCGTCTGGAGTCGTCACCTCATTTGGTTGATCTATGCAATGCTCGCCTTGACAGCTCATACAGCCTCATTTAAACTCTGCTACCCAATATGTTACTGTTGTAAACAAAGGAGCAGACTCACCCAGAGTAGAGTCCAGTTCAGCTTTTATTTTGGCTGGGCTGAGGCCTTTCATATAAAAGTATATTATCACATTACGATGACAAATTTTCTCCTTTTTCACAAATTCACTGAAAACGTCCACTATTAATGGCTGCCAAACAAATACGAAACAACATGGCATCTTCAAACTTGAAACATATGCTTTATAGATTCCATACTTTCTAATACACTGATATTTTTCAAAGAACTACTGCCATCTAAAGGTCAGGCGAGGTACTTCTGGGACCATCCTTGTAAAACTATATTCTTGTGTTATCCGAAGGTTTCATAAAATCTGGAAAATATTGGAAAACCCGTGAAAGACATTGAATGTGAATATTGTTTAAGAAAAATGTGGAAAGTTAGGGAAAATCATGACATACCTTCAAGTATTGATTTTTTTTGTAGATTCCCCAAAAAAATCAATTGAACTATGCCTAAGAGGACCATTTTTTCACAGATCTGTGTTCATTATGACCTAGGATACTCCCCTTATTGAATTAAACAAAAAATTGTTACATATTTACTCTGGCAACTTCATTCATTCTTCAAGTGAAGGGTGGTTATTGCTGCCTATGTATGTAACTTGTGGGATATCAAATCTGCAAGTTATTTAATGCTCTTTTGGATTTCGTGTCCATTAGGTTGCACAGGAGAAAAATAATAACCAAATAAATATTTTTGTTTGTTTGCTGCTTGCTTTAAAATACAAATTTTTACTAAAATAAAGCTGTGTATGTGTAGTTGTTACTCATGAGAGCAATTTAGTTATACTCGAGGAATGAAGGGACACATTTGGGATAATAGTGTTCATCCTTTAATGTGTCTTTAGATTCATAACCCGTGAATGTTCTTAGTTTTCTCAGGAGGGTATGTAGGATTGCAAACAATGAATCTGGAAAGTCCCCTCCAGTCAGACCAAGACATGTGCCAGACAGTTATCTTCATTTTATGACCCACTGTTTGCTGAATTTCCACCTTTGTATTACCTTCACTCTGATGCTTAACTCTTTCTTAACTCTGTAATATACAGCTACCCAGAATTACTTGGTTATTACCAAATATTTTAGAACTTATTTTTGGGAGCACTGCAATTGCTCTTTACCTATGGGTATTCCAACAAATAAAATTATGTAATGTGTATTTCATGTATTTTGACTAGAATTTTAGGTTTTTCAATTTCATTTTGTTTAAAGAAAGACAGGATTATATTGTTATGATAATATTGATGTTCTGGCCTGACATGCAAGTGGCACTGTTATTACATAATCCTGAAAACTATATTATAACAGATTTCCTCTGAATGCTTCATCATTCTTTTAAAAATAGTATTAATCTTTGAAATGACTACGTAATTTCTCAACCAGTAGATTTTGAAGGGCTATAAAAGTTAAGGCTCAAAAAACACTTAACCATCTTGTTGTGTCGTCATTCCTTTAAGTTTTAATTCTTAGTAAACAAATTTGCCATTCATGAATACTAATTAATTATTTTTGGTATCTTTTAGCATGTCATTTATACTATATCTTCAAGTCGCAAGTGCTATGTACGTAAAGGATCAGACTGCATTGAATCCATGAGCATGTGCTTGAGGCAAGAAGCTGCTGAGCAAAACAAGAAGGAAATTCTTCAAGCAATTGAAGAGGTTAAAGCCAAAATACCACAAAATAGGGAAAAACTACTTACATTTGTTAAGGATTATTTAGAACGAAGCAAAAATTTAGCCTGAAAATCCATTTTATGATCAAAATATAGTTTCATTTGTTTTCTTTGTTTTTACCTCTGTCTAATAGCATTATTGGGAGGTATAAGCTTTTTTGTTCTTCCTCATTTTAAAACAGTGAAAGACTTGTTTTGTGAGGATACTTAAGATTTTCTCTTATTAAGCAATATGAGCAATACACTATTTTTTTTTATTTGGTACTCCAGTGTTGTTTCTCTGCCCATAATTTAAATGGAATTATTTCCATGACTTTTTCTTGTTCTTTCCTGCTTTCACGCACACATTCATTTTTACATTCCAGAGTATCATATAATTTCTATGATTTCTTCAATAATTTAATCGTTTACTGTTTACAAGGTTTTATGAAAAAATATCTTTCATACATCCAGTGAGATTGGTGCAATTTTTAGCTAAAATCATTATATTATAATTCATTGTATTTCAGTGAACATATTTAAAATAGATCACCTAAGAGTAAAACTCCATATTTCAAGATTTAATAGTGAAAGTAGTTTATTTACATTATTTTTGTTCTTTTCAAAAGTGTTTATTTTGAATCATATTGAATATTTATCCTTGCAGAGAAATATATTATAATTTTCAATAAATAAAATGAAAAATAATTGTTTTGGAATTGATTTACTATCTATTGGTGCATTGTGCTATCAGAGATACTATTCTGAATGGAATTTCAACCCTGCTTGGTAATTGTGTATGTAAATATTTTAATTGAATGATTGTCATGTTCCCAGCAATACATATTTTGCAGTTGCAATTTCATTCAGAATTGAAGCTCTAACCACATCAAAATCTCACCTATTAACATGGCTACGTTTATTTCAACTGTATTTCATTTCCTTGACTAATAAGGCATTACCATTAAATATACATCTCTTCAGAGAATAAAACAGTTTCTGGCGTAACTTGGTGGAAAATCTTCATACTGACTTTTAATAATCAAACCACTTTACTTTTCCACATAAACTTTTTAATTTTTACTAAAAATTAAAAAGTTTATGTGGAAAAGTAAAGTGGTTTGATTATTAAAAGTCTTCGGAGAATGTTTCCTTTTTGCTATCATTCTAATTTTTCATTTCCTAAATTCCATTTTATCATGATTTTGATGAAAAAACATTATTTAAAATTTAATAAAAAATATTTGGCTCTAATTATATTATGCATGCCTGTCAAATATGAAAAATAATCTCAATGGCACTGGAACTACAATGTATTATAACATGCATTTGATGATAATGTACGTCATTGTTACCTAATGACAATATCCAAATCCTCAGATTTTTAGGTAACAGTATATACCAGATGTGTAAGCTTCAATCTGCTGTTTTTAGCAAAAAAAAAACATGTTTTTTCTTAGAAAGTGAACAAATTATTTATTCAAAATATTGTCCCTTGCTAGCTACACATTTTTCGCATATTTCAGGCAATTGTTGGATACCAGGGAAAAAAAATTCTTTCTCTTTCAATGCAAACCATTCGTCAAGCCATTTTCGGATGTCTGCATAAGTAACGAAGTCCTGTTCAGCAAGCCCATCAACAAAAACAGGTGGTAATCCAAAGGAGCCAGGTCTGGCGAATAAGTGGCATGGGGTAGCTCCTCCCAGTTGAGTGTTTCCTAATAGTTATGGACCATTATTGATCTCTGGCATGGTGCGTTATCTGGGAGAAAAATCAGCTTCTCTTGTCTTTGCTCTTATTCCGGTCTTTTTTCATGAGCACAGAGCAACTTGATCAATTGTTGGTGGTAGTGATGGCATTGACAGTTTCACCAAGTTTCAACAGCTTATTGTATATGACACTCTGCTGATCCCACCAAACGTACAACATTGTCTTCTGTCCGAAGTGATTTGATCTTCCGGATGATGTCGATGGTTGAATGGGATCAATCCACGATTTTCAAAGTATACCCACTTTTCACCACCAGTCACAATCTGATGCAAGAACGACTTTCTTTATTGTCTGGCTAGGAAGGTTTTGCATGTGTTTTGACGTCACTCCATCTGCCTATCGTTCAATTCATGTGGCACCCATTTTCTGATATTTTGAACCTTTCCCATGGCATGAAGGCACATGGAAATGGCTGGTTGAGTAACAACACCCAATTGCTTGTCAAGCATTTTTTGCAATTGCATATCATCTTCATTCAATTGATGGTCCTCAACCTTTCAATGCCGATTTTCACACTCCTTTTCAATTAGGTTATACTGGCTCTCTTTAAACCAACAAAACCAATCTCTGCTTATTGTTTCCAATAAAGCACTGTCGCAGTAGGTCTCAACAAGTATTCGGTGTAATTCGGCAGCTGATTTCTTCAAATTAAAGCAGAAAAGCAGAGCTTCTCGCATATGCTCTTTTTTAGGCAAGAAACTTGACATCATTACCGTGTGAAAGATTTAGGGTGTTGCATGAAATTACTGATGATGTGCACTGATTAGTAAAACAGTTTCTGGAGTAACTTGGTGGAAAATCTTCATATTGACATTTTTATAAATCAAACCACTTTGCTTTTCCACATAAACTTTTTATTCTCACGACCCAAGTTTTTTGTTATAGCATAACCTGATGATGTTATGCTACAATGAAACCTGTGTCGTGAGAATAAAAAGTTTATGTGGAAAATCAAAGTGGTTTGATTTATAAAAACGTCAATAGTGCACTGATTATTTTGTTACCAGATGTCAATTTCATAAAAACAAAAGAATGGCACGCACAGTGTAACTTAATAGCTTACTATCACCATCTATGAGTAAACAGCGGATTTAAGCTTATACACCTGGTATAAGTAATTCATTTATAAAATTGGTAACATTATGTAAAAGCCTTCCATGAACCATGATGTGGTGGAAGGGCTTGTAATTTCTGATGACCCCTACAGCTGTGCTAGCAGGAGCGATGATAATTGCATCTGGTCACCCATAGGTTGAAGGTTAGGAGCTGGACAAAAGGTAATCTCCACAGTATCTGTTCCACAGCGATGGCTGCAAATGCATCTGACCACAGTGGAGCGACCATTTGAGTGATGGTGTCACATTAAAAACTCTTATTGAGGAAGGCAATGGGAAACCAACTTAATTAAATATTACATACTATTATTTTGGTCATAGATCAGAGTACGAATCCTAGCAACTATGGAATTTGGTTGGCCTCCTGGGGCATCTATCATGCCCAGTAGATGGAGAGGCAAGCCTCTGGCAGTCACCATCTCAAAAATCCATGCTAAGTGGAATTGGCAGCGCAGAAGAGGACCAAAAGTTAGAATAGGAACTAGGTATGTTGGGACAATGTTGAGGACAGGGAAATTAGAAAATATAAAGGGAAAGAGGAAATTAAGATTTTCTCACCTGGCTGTGCGAGGTGAGATAGGAGAATAACAGGGATTACTGGAATGATGGTTATAGAATAATATACAGTGGAGGGGAAGAGAGCCAGCAAATAATGGCAATAATATTGGACAAAATGGTAGGAAAAAGCATGGTAAATGTAGAGCAGGCAAGTAATAGATTATTTTTAGTAGAAGTAAAAACTGAATCAATGAACTTTGCCATTGTTCAGGTCTACGTGCCACCAAGGAATTGGGGAGGAATTAGTGGCCAAGGTATACGATCAATTTGAGGTAATAATTGTGGATGCTCCTTGGATACATTTGATAGTGATGGGGGATTAGAACACAATGGTAGATTGAAATAAGAAATGGTAGTGGAGTAGAGTTTGGAAATAAGAAATGACCTACAGAACACTTAGAGTTCTGCAGGAGACAGATTAATCATAACATACAATTGACGAACAAAACTTAGACATCACAAAAGGCATTGAAGTTCATAGAAAATGCCTGGGGATTCGAGAAAATTATACTATGGTTAGACATAGATTTAAAAACAGCATGATTAATTTGCAGTTTCCCAGGAGCAGTAATTGATTCAGACCATAATTTAGAAATAATGAAGCGCAATTTCAGATTCAAGAGGATAAAACAGGAAAAATGGTTAAAGAAATGGAATGTAGAAGCATTCATGGGAACAATTAGAAAGGAGTATCAGCAGGCTGTAAAGAAAATCATGAGTGAGGAAAGGGGGCTAGGTACGATAGAAGAAAAATAGGAGCATATCAAGAAAGGGATATCTGAAGCTGTAAATGAAACTACAAAAAAAGTACAAGACAACAATGGATGATGATACAGACATAATGATTAGAGAGATAGATGAGAGAAGGAAATAGAAGAATGTAAGCACAGAGTTAGGCAGTTTTATGGATCAATATTGTCAAAATAGTAGGGACATAAAAAGATTAAATTGGGCAAAGCTTTTACAATGAGAAGGGAATTGATGGCAGGGATGCTGGGTAAAATGTTAAGAAAAGATTATTTAAAACTTTGATCAGGAGTGTGTATCTTTTAAGTCAAATAAACATGGTAATTGAAGTAAGATGATGACAGTATATTGTAAGTTTTTAAATGTGGGTGTGGAGAAGGATGGAAAGGTAAACAAACAAATACTAAGGATGGCGGAGAAGGAAAGAGGATTGCTGTGGGAAACCATAGGAGGCAGGACAGATATATGAAGAGCAATGTAGGCGGCATAGGAATGAAGACTGTGATACAGGGGAGAAGGTTGGATAGGTGATTGAAGGGGAAGAAAAGTATAGGCATATTCCACAAAATTAAGGGAAGCATGAAGTATTCGGAATTGAAGAATAGTTTTATTTATTGTGGGGTGTCATTATGTGTCCTGATAGCCGTAGCTAATAAATGAAGGGATGATCGGTTTGTATCCCCCAAAATCTACCTTAAATACTATACTAACAAAAATAATAATCTTATTAAAAATTAATTACGATTCGGGATACGCCATTAGAAGCAGCGGAGTTGAAGAAAACTGGTTGGATATAATAGAAAAATGTATATTTTAATTATTTAAAAATCTTCGTACATTGTTGAAATGGTTCCTCTTTAGAGAAATTAGAACATACGCTGTACATTTCAATATTTTTACATCATTTAACCTAAAATTATAAAATGAACATTTTTTCACGCAGTCTTGAATTAAAAAAAATAACTATTTTAGATTCCGTGGACTCGGTTAAATTTTCAGCACATAGTGATGAAACGATGGTTGCAACTATTTCATGCTTCATGTTTGTGTTGGCCATTCTGGCAAATTTTCAGAAGAAGTCCGATGTGGCGAGTTGTGAATCGTGTGGTGGTTCGAAGTTAGTGTGTTGTATTCAAGTTAAACTGTAAACAAGTTTAGGGATTTTATCTTTACCAAAATGTCATTCCACAAAGAAAGGAATTTGATATTTGATTATCAAAACCTACTTCGTCGAGTGGAAGAAATACGTAAGAATGAATGACAGTGGATTAAAAGAATTATACCTACACTCATTTCGATGGAACTATGTGGATTAATTTGCATTTTGCTGTTTTTAGGAAAGGAAGATGTTGGATTGGATGCTGTTAGAAAAATTTGTGATGCCATGGATGATGCGGAGAAACTAGTGGATAACGGTATTTACTCCATATTTTGTTCAGGTTTTTGGAACCGGTGAAAGCAAAATAATGGACCTTTCTTGTCATTACATTTTCTTTCATTCCCCCCAATCTTTAATCAAATTTTCAAGAAGGCAATCTGATATTTTACGAATATTTTTGTAAGAATTTGGTGTGACTACCATTTCAGGCTTAGGTATTTTGATGCTCATGAAATTGAAATTTGACACTAAATTAAATTGCCATCATTTGAACAAAATTACCAAAACTGAATGAACACTGTAAACACCATGCGTATGCATTAAACATATTATACTAATTAACATTAAACAATTAATTGCAACGAAGTCTACCCCGGTGTGTGATGTTCAGTATCAACGGAATTTGGGCATATATTTCTTCATATATCTATTTACAATAGTTTGTGTAAACTTTTTTATGTTGCTACTTTAAAATCAAATATCCGTAATTTCAGTATCAACACCCAGAGAAATTGGACTTGATGCAAGGGTCCTGGAACTCACCTCTGTGGTTGTTCAGCAAAACACTGAGAAGATAGATTCAGTGTTCAGACCTCTAAAGTTTGCTGACAAACTTGTGAGTATTTTTAATCAAGCCTTGAAATTATAAAGCCGCTGTCAACCAATGACAAGAATATTTTTTCCAGGCGATATGTGTTTAAAGAGAATATTGTGAAGCAATTTTTTGGTTTGAACATTTTGTTTTCTTCATTAACGATGTCAAATCCAAAGTTATACATCTATCCCAATTCATGAATGTGCTGTATGGTTCCTTTCGAGTTTATCAATGCTGATGTTGAAGGATAAGTGTGTATACCTGTATATCTTGTGGTTTTTTCAGTTTAAACTTTTGGTGACTGGGCATTGTATTTCAGACAGGACGATGAGAACTGTTGATAGTATGCTGTATTAAAATCTCACGAAAAGTACAGATTTCTGAAGGAAACAAGCAACTTCTTGTGAAGTTTTAATGTTATCATAAGTCAGTTTGTGCTACAATCACTCAGTACAAATTCCATTGTTGACTTAAAATTATGTACGAATTATCCATTTCCATCTGAGGACTTAAGGGATTTAACTGATTCTGAAAACGAAATAACCCATTCAGATACTAAAACCTTGGTGTTAACAGGCTTGAGATTATTTTAACATTATCTGATTTAAGTGTTAGTCCCTCAATATGAATTGGTTGTGAATTTTGATAGCGACGGTAATGATTTTGACAGAGCTTAATGCCCTTGGTTCTCTCTTATATAGATTTCATTGTTTTATCATCATATCCTTTCATCTACTGTCACTAGTTATAGTCGGCATTAATGTTTTATCATTTGCACATGAACCTTATTCTAACTCAAGCCGTAAACATTCATTGGTGAATGATACACAGATGAAAACTTTTTCAATTAATTATGAATATTAACTCCAAAAATAGATAAATACAATTATTTACAACCCATTAGTTTTCTGAGTACTGATAAAATAAATCACTCCTAGAAATCCAGGTTTCAGAAGCTCGAGCATATTATTAGAAAAGCAATACTTATTACGATGAAATTGATTCATTTAGTGAATATTGTCATAAATTGAGGAATCATTGTGCGATACACAAAGTTTAATTTGCAACACCGCTGGTGGCAATAAAAAACTGGAACAATGATTTTCAACCTTCAAAAGCCATGGTCACTGGAAATCATTGATCAATTGGCCGCTTTGTTTCCTACATTTAATGTACTTCACAGATTAGACTAGTTGTGTGTCACATGTGAATGGGTATAGATGCAGAATTTTAGGAAATGGAAGTTGCATCAGAGATGAAATGGAGACATTGTGCCTAGGTGAAAATATGTTTGCAGGTGTGTGCATAATAAAAAAAAACCATAAACACAGTAATCAACCCGAAGGTCGGTACAGGTCAACAGTGTTTTTGGTGCCGGAGCTTTTAATGATGATTTAAAGAACAATTGGGGTGCTGATTCCAATTATGACACTAGTTTTTTCCTATCAGCTACAAGATATAGATATGTTGTTACTTACGTAAAAAAATCTTCTACATGATGATATGGGAATATTATATTAATAATTATCTCATTGGCCTACAATATAGAAATATACATAAAACTTATTGACAGTTTATTGAAAATAAAAGGAACACCGCAGAGTCGTTATAAATTAGTATACTTATAGATTTATTTAACTTTGAAAATTATTTTCCGGAATATATCAAATATTAAAACAACTAATCGTAAGATGTGCCATATCTAAAAAAGTAGAGCTGTTAAATAAAAATGGATTTCATATTTGGATTCAGCTCTACAAATATAGTTAAAATCATCACAAAGATTCCCGGCACCAAAAAAAAATTTTTTTTTGTAGGCCTGTGTACTCTATACCTACATATATACTCCACATAAAAATTCTCTACATAAAAGGCACTCTATGCCACACTTCATTGTTATAAATTGGAATCCCCTTGATAACTAAAGGCCTGGAAAATAGCTCTGCTGGGTACTGAAAGTTGAAATGCAGGAAACTTCAGTGGAAATATCATACATTTAGACTGGAATACAAGTCTAGAACCCTTTGTTTCTAAGTGCTTTAACCAGATAAGCTACTGAGGCAGTCTTTTACACCATGAATTTCTAAGGGGTTTAAAGGAGCAAGAAGTTCGTGTTGCAGCATTTCCCACAGTTTCATTGAGTTAATTTGGTTACTTAATTTCCTTGAAAAGGTGGATGTTTTATGTAGAGGTTAAAGGAAAAATATTATATATTAGGGAAGGAAACGTGGTAGAGTTCATCAAGCTGATGGTGTTGCTGAAGTTAGATTAACTTCCAATATTATTTTCTCAGGTCTTGCTTAGAATGAGTACTACCTGGATATTCTCTGTGTACCCTAAGATTTTTTGCATGAAACTTACCTAAGTCAGTAATAGTAATTGCATGTTTGATCAAAAACCTACACCATGAAATTATTAAAAAAACGCACCATTGAAGATGTATTTTATAATGCTGGATTACAGCCAGCCATGTTCAACATTAAGTTGTTATTTAATTCCTTAGCCCTAAGAATTTCAAATTCTCCTTTAGGGTGAGGAAGTATATAGTTTTACTATGCAACCAATAAGTTAACAGATCTGCACTGTGTTATTTTAATCAGTATTATGAATATGAATCCGTGTATCAGCAATTCTTTGTCAATATTTGTCCTTCACCAATCATTTGTTTTTCCTCACTACATGATTGGTTTGACTTTCCGACAATACATTCTGCTACTCAGTTGACCATAGTTTTGTATTCTTGTGCAACCATAATTCCACCGGTATAGAAAATGGTAGAAAAATGTACAAATTTAACTTTCTGTTGGTGAAAAACTTAAATTAGTTACAAGAAATGAAAGAGGAGAAGTCATTTGCATCCTAATCACAGTTACTTGTTTTTTAAAACTATATTTACTTCTACAAATTGAATTTGTTTATAACTGGACAATACTTTCCATGTATTTTGGTTATCCATGTTTCATCCAGATTATCCATGCTTCATCATGCATTTATTGGTATAAATAATGGAGAGTTTACTGTATCTACATTTGTACATATTTATTTTAAATGGTTAATTCAGTTTCATTGTGCTGTGAATCCATTTCTACTTATACCAGGCTCTTATGCTTTAGGAATAAAAGATTGTATGCACAAATCCTCATCGAAGGGTGGTGTTAGAGACACTTAAACACCTCAGATAAAGCTCTCTTTTTGTGAGTCTCCTCAAGGGTCTACTTAGGTCTAAATTTTAACTCCTCAAATCTTCCCGAGGGTGGAGTCCTTAGTAGTACATATTGTGCTACTTATCTGTTGGTATCCCTGGCATCTGTCCTTGTAGACTTAGGTGAAACTAATCTTGATGCCACTGATCAGAGCTGGTGGTTTTTGACCATGAAATCCTTGTTGGATGAAAACATGTTATATTATCATAATTATGTAAACCTTGTAATTAGGCAATTGCCCAAGTGGCAATGGTCAAGTCTGGTAAATGGTCACTCTTACAATGCACATGCATGCATACACATGAAGAACATATATGAGACAAAATGCTCTTATGTAAAATGACACTTTTAAGATTACCAACCATACCTTTACCATCACACAAGGGCGAGGTTCACAACATACAGGGTTCGTCCGGAAAATAAGTGTCTTGACAAATAAGTCTTTTTTGACAAAAGGGGAGTCGTCCACTACGAATTTGTACCTGAACGACAAACTGTAAATGCTGCATTTTACGTCCAAGTGCTCGACAGGCTTCGAAAACGAGTCGCCCGCGTCCGGCCAGCGATCAAAAACATCTGGCGGCTGCATCACGGCAATGCGCCGTCTCACACCGCGCTTGTCGTGTCGGACTTCTTGGCCAAGCACGGCGTGGCAACGCTGCCGCACCCACCTTACAGCCCGGACTTGGCACCACCGGACTTCTTTCTGTTCCCGAAGATAAAGAGGAGTTTGAAAGAAATGCGATACGGGACTTTGGACGCCGTCAAAGAGGCCGTGACGACGTGTCTTCGAGAGGTTCCCGATGATGCCTTCGCGGGAGCGTTCCAGGAATGGGAACGCCGCTGGAACAAGTGTATCGACTCACAAGGGTCCTATTTTGAGGAATATTAGCTTAAGATATGTAAAAGTGTAATAAATTTTTTTTCCTGAGCTCAGTACACTTATTTTCCGGACGAACCCTGTACTTACAACTCTCCGTCCATAAACACGCACTCTTCAATTTCATATACCGTTCAAAATTACACACTGTGAACACATCATTCACTTTTGCAATCCAACTTCTTGTGCCCTGAACATTACATACGAACAATATTTTAATAAGTACAATAGTATAATAATCACTGATCCATTAAGTTTATCACCCAGTGGCTGCCTTACATGTATTCTTAAAACTCCTAAAATTGGATGGAATGGGCTCAAACAAACCTCCAGGCAGCTAGTTCTATTTAACAATAGTTCTATTTATAAAAGAGTATTTTTTCTTATTTGTTTTTTGTGTTCTTATTTTTATTTTTAAACTGTGGTCGTTTTTTCCCTTAAAGTTTGGTTTTTCTATCCCTTTCCATAAATCTTCCCACGCTTTGTCATTTTTAACAATTCTTCAAAAAAAACATCATGCTTAAGCTACTTCTTTTTCTTCTATTTTTTAAACTTTCCCATTTCAATGCATCCAACATATCCGTGACACTCTCTGCTCTTTTGTACTTCCTGAGTACATATCTTGCTGCCTTTCTTTGAACTTTTTCTATCTTTTTAATATGTACCACCTCATATTGGTCTGATACTATGGACAAATATTCTAGGATAGGGCTAACCAGTATCTTATATGCTTTTTATTTTGTGGCTACACTACTTCCTTTTAAATTTCTCATTAACCAATGAAGTACTTTAAATGCCTTTGTGTCACATTATCTACTTGGACTCCCCACCCAAGATACCTAGTTAAGTAAATGCCTAAATATTTGCATGACTGCTGCATGGGATTCTTTCTTCAAAGAGGGTCTAAATATCTTTTTGTGCATTCTTTTTCTTTGAAAAATGTATTTGCTTGCTCTTACTAACAGTAATGCCCATATTATTATTTGTAACCCAGTCATCAAGTCGATCGATGTCATTTTGTAGTATTCTGAAGTCATTTACATGCTCTACCCATCTGTATATAATGCAATCATCAGCAGAGAGTCTTATTTGGGAATGTATATTGTTTTGTAGATCATTTACATTAATTATGAAGAATAATGACCCTAGAACACTGTCTTATGGAACTTCTGCCTGACATTTGCCTCTTTTGAAAATGCATCCCCTATTTTTACTTTTTGAATTCTGCCTGTAAGAAAATTTTTTATCCATTTCTTTACCCTCAAATCCAATGGTAATAACTCCAACTTTAGCAATAATTTATTGTGAGGCACTCAGGCAAAGACAGACAAACTCAGACAAAGCTGCTGAAAAATCAATGATTACTGCATCAATATCCTTTCCTTCATCTATTGCGTCGCTGATACATTGTCTTAATGCAAAAAGGTGCGTTTCACATGAGTATCCTGTTCAAAACCCATATTGGTGTTTGAATAACGATCTATTGTTCACCATTCCCGAATGTAGTTAGCGATTCTTTTTTCCATTATTTTGCAATTGTCTATAATTCTTGGCTAATATTTTATCCCTTTTTTTGAAGGCTAAATTATTGATAGTGTATAGATTGTTGGTAGTTCAATGTATTTAGCCAGATATTACTAATGATAGCTCTCTTAAATTTTAGGTTCATATGCTTGCATCACAGAGGCTTGATTCGTCCCAGTCTGAGGCTAATATATGGACCCAATTTGCAGAGGACTTTGGCTATTTGTTACCATTGCGTCCATCATTTGACTACATTAATGGAACCTATGACAGAGAAGGATTCAAGCCTAAGGAGCGAGCACAGCGCCATTGTCAAAAGAAAAAGGATCAAATGAAGGAGGTGCTTCAGACTCTTTCAGAAAAAGTAAGTTCATACCTGCTTAATATATGGTGAGTGGGTGCTTTATTGGTCATATAAATTGTGAGAAAACATTTATCTTCTAGGGACCAGATGACCAAGTTTTAGGGCAGCAGGACATATTGGACATGATATCAAATAAGCTTTGGAATGTTTACAAGACTACTGGAAATAATCCAATTAATTATTTTGAATTTATATTGAATCCAGATTCCTTTGAAGAAACTTGTCAAAACATTCTTAATGTAGCATTTTTGGTGCGGGATTCATTTGTGAAAATGTTCATGAGTAAGTAAGAGTATAATTAATAATTATTCCTTAAAGAATTTGGCATGAGTGATGTATTTTATTGAATAATTATTTTTCAACTTTTCAATGTTAAGTTTATTAAAGTAATTTGGAAGTTTCATATTCTATATGGGTGCATCAGGTTTATTGAAATAATTTTGTTAAATATAGCCAAATGCCAATTGGCATTGACCAATAACAGGGAATCCTGGCATGCAATGGAAGGAATATACAGGGTGCGGCAACATGACTTCCATTGTCAATCATTGGTAATATTAGAGATGAATTATTAGGTTGTAGACAAGGTAAAACTATATGTACCATCAAGAAAGGAACAGGATAGTTTAGAGTCAGAAAAGATTCAGGGATGGTGAAAATAATGCATAGAAGGCCTTTATGGTAAAGGTATTTGGTTGGCCAGCTTAGAAATAGAAGGAGAATGCGACATAGATGGGCTACATGAATACTAGTCAGCAAGATTTAAAAAGCTCTGGGGGTGATGAAGTTGAACAAGACAGTAGGAATAGATGTAATCCTTGCAGAATTACTAAAGAGGTTTAGAAACATGTAAGGAAACGATTTTATGAACTCAAATGCAGTATTTATATGGAAGGAACATGGCTAGATTTCCTAAGGTCAATTTTAATCCCAATCCTGAAAAAGTTTAAAGTAGCGAACGTGAGGACTACAGGATTATGAGTTTGATTTTGTATGCAGCAAAGGTAGTTCTAAGAATCACCAAAGATTACAAAATAGTGGAAACTACTACCTAAGCAGAGATCATTTTGGCTTTTTAAAGAGAGAGAAAAATGTGATGTCATTGCAGTGATGAGAACATTATTAGAAAGAAACATCGATTATTATGAAGATTTCTTTGTGGATTTTGAGAAGGCATTTAATCGTGAAGAGCAAGCAATGTTAATGAAAGATGCATGCAGAATATAGGAGTAGGTTGAAGAGATTGGTGACTCATTTGAAATGTACTTGAATCCAGAATGGGTAAGGGCAGCAGAGGGAGAATTGGGATTGGCCCGGGAGTAAGGTATGGTTGCTTGATATCACCAGTAATTTTCATTGTATATGCTGAGGAAATGTTAACGGTAACATAGGAAGGACTGGAGCTGGGAATAAAAGTGGGTGGTGAGGTGATTAATTCAGCTAGTGTGCAGATCAAACAATAGTGATTTGGACAGCCAAGAGATTACAGTTACTATTAAGTGCTTTACAGGAACAATCAAGAGTTGTAGGATGAAGTTTAACCACAGATAAACAAAAGTAATGAATTATCAAGAAGTAGGATAGCTAATTTTAACATTAAAGGAGGAGGAAATAAACTAGGATAGGTGTATTGAGCAGTTCATGTACTTGGACATTATTTTAGAGCACAAGGGGCATAGTAATGGGGATTTAAGGAGAAGAATTGCATTAGAAAAAGAGGCATTGGCAAGATGATGAGAATCAATGACAGATGAACTGAGTGAAGATGTGAAAAAAATATAGGTAAAGTAATTGACTTGAAATTTAATCCTATATGGATGGTATATCTGGCTGTTGAGGCATGAGGAATATCATAAACTGGGGGCTTTAAAAATGTGAGTGTGATGGTGAAAATAAGTTGGACAGAGAGGAAGATAAACACCAAATACGATTAATGAAGATGGGAAGTTACGGATAAAAATCTGAAATAGGCAATGAAAGTAAATGGGGGAAATATTGAATTTTGGTGGTTTGTTAAAAGATGTGTGACAGAAGGGAGAAAGTTGGGTAAGCAGAATAGAGGAAGTGAGTAGGTTTTTAGTTAGACAGCGTGAAGTTAGGTTGAAGTTCTGAGGATATGAAGGAAGAAACGGTGTAGGGTGAAGGAAGAGAATGTTTTTGAAATACTTAGATATAAATAGTCATTAGGAACCATCTGAAACCTACCTTTAAATAGGCAGAACACCTTGAATTAATCAGTTTGTCATTGCTGTAAGCTATGATGTGAGGAGGCCCTATCAAAAACTCCATGTGTAGTCAGAGTGACATCATAGATACCAGTGACATATGAAATGTTAAAGAATGACCCACATAAAAATACCTAATGAGATTCCAAACACTCATGATTTTTCAGAAAATTAGGAAAATGTGAGGAATGGGAATCCACAAAAGAGTGGCTGCCCTATTATGTTTAAGACTGTGGATGGGCAGCCAGGCACCTATACAAATTTGATACCAGTGCTTTAAATGCCTATCTAGGACCTGGAATTTTGAGCTTTAATTGTGTTGTTGTACTTTAATATTTTGATATCTACTTCCCCTGGACTTTCTACCTATGAAATGGTTGTCTTTTTAAGAGCTAGATTATACTTGGTAAGCTGGATTTTCCCTGCCAATAGTGAATTTTTCAAAAATTATTCTTTAAGTAAGTACTTGTAATTATTGAGTAAATTGATTTTCCACTTGTGAAACTCTCTTTCTATATTTATTTCAGAGGACAATGAACTGGTTTTGGCTCCTTGTAAGCCAAAAAAGAGTGAACTGACTGGATTGCAGAAGGAAGAGTCAAAAAGACAGTTTGTAATCCAAATAGATAGGAAAGACTGGAAGGTAATAACCAAGAAAGGCATTCAAAGTGACCATTAATGATCAAAATCAAATACTATTGTATACATTTCCACAAAAGTAATTGTTGATATTGTTTTTCTTTGAGCGAAGTCTTCTTAGAGCTTGTATTGAGTCAGGATTTATATTTTTCCTCCATGTTTTCCTGTCCGACTTATACAAGCATCTGAATATAACCTCTTAAATCCCTGAATATGATCAGAAATTCAGATATTATAGTACTGGCATTAGAGGAGAGGAAGACCCGAGAAAGCTTCACTCAGAATGTAAAATGATCATTTCTCATCATAAGGAGAGTGTGCTATTATTTACATAATGGATATGGAATATTTTGTCAGTATTCTTTATTTTTTGCTACAAAAAAACCTATATAAAGTCATCCCCCCCTGTCAGTATGAATAATTGGTACTTTGTAATTAGATCCTTGATCATTAATTAATAATATCATCATCAAAAAACAGGGAAAATGGCATTACAGATAATGATAACATACAAGTCTATGAACACTCCACGAATCTTCAGTCAGCCCAGAGTCACTTTTCTAGGAAGTAGATGGCTGTACATTTATAATAGAAAGTTCTGTAAGAATAAAAGTACACCCTGGTAACATACAGTTCATCGCCCTTTTACTGTGTGTGGTATGTTCCAAGACCCTACCATTGGTGATTGACACCACACCCTATGTCTGCCATTTTACATTTACATATTGATGAAGTTTCACTGATTAGTTGTACACAATAAGATCTTAGAAAGGCATTGGCAGTACAAGCTCATAAATTCTATATCAATACTGACTACTCTACTAGGAACAACAAAAATATTGCAGAAAAGGACAATACCATAATGAATGTTGAACCCGAAACTTCCAGAAAACTAATACTACCACTAATTGATATACATACCACTTCAGAGTTCTATTGTTTTACCTCAGTTAATTAAAAATCTCTTTTACTGGGATGTAAAAATTTAACTAAGTTTACATTATTCCCTTCTAACTATTGCATGGCACCCTCTTCCCACAAAACTTTTCCAATGGTGAATTGGTATTATGTTCTATGTTTCAACATTCTTGCTGACTTATTTCCCCCATGTGAAACGGGGAAATAAGAGTTTGTATTGTATTATAAAAAGTGCTCTGGAGATATTGGTGGTGGTGTATTAGAGCATAATTTGTGTACAAATCCTCAGCTTAAGTAATATGTCTAACCATAAGAATTAGTTATCATACTCTTTTGCTGCTTAATAGGTTGAATGAATTTTCTATTGATAGTAACAACCTTCCAGTGCATTGGCATTTCCAAATTATTTTATCTTGGTTTTGTTTTTTTCAGGACCTTGTTGAGGCCCATAATGTGACAAAACCAATGATCAACATTGGCCGGGTTTCCCAGAATATAAGTACAACAAGTAAAAGGAATAAGCTCATGTTATGAGAATATTTATTTTAGCAAAATTTATCAACCTATGTCAAACAATGTTTTAGAAAAACTTGATTTCTCTCTACCTCATAGCTGTTCAACATTGTGGAGGCATTGGCCATAAGTACCATGATCATTGATGGCTAGATGCCAATGATGTTGGATCTATTTTTTGAAAAGTATTTAATATATGATATTTCTTAAATATATAGTTTATATTTTGAAAAGTTGGTAAATTTTTTGTTTATTTGTTTTGGTACTGAGCAATTAGGAGTATTGTCATACCTATTCAGGCAGTAGAATATGGCAGTAATTTCTACAAACTGACTTGATGTACAAAATAATGAGAGTTGAAAACTTCTTAGAAGGAATTGTACGTATGTGCATACACATTCCAAGCAATGGTGATAATGCAATGGCATTAAAATTTTTTTTTTATGTTCTTGAAATTGCAGTGCTGTGAATCACTAGCAATATTTTTCTATTTCTACTTTCAAAGAAAGTTAATGATCATGTTAGTAATATATGTATAAAGTAATTTCATAATAGATGCATACAATAACTTCTGCATATGTGTATTTATTTATATTTTAAGCAGAATCATAATCATCAAAAAAATATTGAATAGAAATTCTGAAGAAATATATGGAGCTGTGAATAAATCAAATACCCATGTTATTACAAAGAAAAATTCCAATTATCTTATAAAGGGAGTTAAACAGAGGTGAATATTGGTCCACTTCACCCTATTAGTGGAAGTGAAGTGGGTCACCCCTTATTTTTAGTTAATTTTATTTTGAAAACAATAGGATTAGAATGGATTCAAAATATTTATTGGAAATTTATGTAAAATGCACATTCTTGTTAAAAAAATCTCTCAAACTATACCTTTTTTAAGAGATTTAAAAAGTGCCTCATCAAGGGCTGGCTGCTGTGTGTTGAGTTAGTTGGAATAAATCTGATGCACTTTCACATGCTTGTAGAACCAATCACTTTAAATCACTGAATCAAATCATCCACTCACGTTTTTGTTAATGCAACACCTGGTACATCCCCTTCAGTCAAGCTTAGATAAAAATGTTACCATTTGAGACATGGTGGGAGGATAGTGATGTAAATGTATCACCTACCAGTGCTAGACATCTTTATTATTCTACTATGTCTCTTGTTCAGGCAGTTATTTGGAGAATTTTTACCTCCCTGTTTTGAAATAAGTTTCACTACACTAAGACATATGTCACATTATTTTCATTATAAATCATTTTGATGCTTACTGGAATGTCAGTAAATAGTCTCTCAAGAAAAAACTATTGATGTTTTCAGAAAATCTGTCGGTCAACTCTCATTACAATTGTTTGTCTCAAGATAGTTGAATGAAATCAGTTCATTCAGGGGTATTCAGAACTGTCATGAAATTTTACAACTCTCCCTCATTTATTTGAATAAGACTGGACCATTTCCCTTCCTCCTTATTTTGGCACGGAAATTGTCATGATGAACAAAGAATTAATCCTACCACAAGCCTTTTATCCTGTATCGGAGTACTTTCTGATTGCCATAATGATTTGGAGCTTCTCCTCCCTGACCCATCAATTAAAGGGCACACTGAACTTGATTCCCGCTTTCCTTATCAATATCCACACAGCCAAACAAACCAAATCTCAGATAACAACCATAAGATACGGTTTTCCTTCAATATTCGAGGTAGTAGTTCGGGGCCTAACTGCTTGTTACACTTTAGAGACATGATCCAATTCACTATTGCTTAAACCAATTGTTGATATTATTGTTCCACGCCTGTATTAATGCAACAAAACTAGGAAATATCGCACCAATGTAACTGCACTGTCAACTAAAGATCATTTTGCCATTAATTTTTAAAAATATTCTCTCTGTAACAATATTTTTAAATTGATTATTTTCACATCAATATTCTTACTATGCAGTAACTATTGAGTTTGTCGACGAAATAGGTGTCAACCGCTCTCTCACAAGTTGTCTGCTAGTTGAACACGCATCGAAAAATAGTTCACATTTTTGCCACATCATAGCAATACACGGCATTTGAAGAAGGCGCGAAAGATTCGCTTCGCCCTAGCATTTAAGGCCTTTATGCAGTGTAACTTTAGTCTCGAATCTTCTCAGTCGTCCAGGTTCTTCTCAAGTTTCTAGTCTTGAAAGATAAAATATAAGCATCTTCTGCTTATGAGCATCTAGACTGAAAATAATCGAGACTTCACTCCCACAGCGAAATTAAGCATCTCTTGATTTCTTACAAAATAAGGTAAGACTGGACTTTCGATTAGAATAAAGCACGGCTCTTGGTTTTGATAAAAGGTGGTTACATTTTATGGAATCGAAATTTTTAAATAAAGTTTACTAACGTATTATATTATTTGTTTCGCAGAATTGTGTAGATGGTAACCTTATGACGAATTTTCATTTGTAAAGCTTGTGGTTTCTAATAAAAATGGAGGATATTTAATGAAGAAATTCATCACATCAGTTAAGAGTTGAGAGTCCACAAACAACGGAGGGAGAAGCCAGTGTATAAATTTGGTTGGGTCGTGATGCGATAAATTATGAGTAAATACTGGAATAAATAAAGGTATGGATCCAATTGAAATTTAATAACCCTATGGAAAAAATGCGCATATCTGAGTTTTGCTATGTAATTATTGACTAGATTATTTTAGATTATGCATGCATGTCAAATTCATGGGAGAGCGGTTGTGAGACATTCACATAATGTTAAAATTATTAAGACATAATGTTTATCTACAATATAAAAAGTAAAAATTTCCTTGTAAGGATAACATTCTCATAAAGTATTCACTGAACACATTTTTGGCAAAACATTACTATTTATTTTAATCTTCCATGTTAAACTTCCCTGTCCTAGCTTTCAGCTTATTGTTTGAAAATAGATCTTTTATGAATTAATAAAAATATATATCTGTTCCAAAGTTGTGCCCATCCAAAAACCTACCTTAACCAGAAGATTACCTAATAATAATCTGTTCCAATTGATTCATGTATAAAAAATGATTTTCTTAGGGAGAGACAGCTCTAATTTCAGTGAGCCCACAGTAATTATGTAGCTCCAATGATATATCACCTTCGTTTTTAATGAAAAAAACTGCTTAAATTACTATTTTAGACCTGTAGATGTCCTATCATTTGATAATTTAACGTCCTATCTCTATATGAAGACCATAATAACCGGTGACTACTATAATACTTTTTTCAATAACAATTTTGAAATTCTAGAAGTCCCTATCAAGGTATATCATGAAGATTATAGTGGCACCATATATAATTTATCAGCTTATGCATAATGTACTGTTATACTCTTCACATATACCATGTTATACATATAATAAAATCATGGCCTTTCTTGGTATTATAATAATGGTCTTAGAAAAGCTAGATTTTAATTGATTTAAAGTAATTACAGTAAGAGATTTGCATCAGAACAATACCATGATATTTGTTCTTGAATAATGACCGAAACTCATTGGAAAACATGCATTAAGCTCTAAATAAAAACAATTAGTTACAAGGAAAACAATTAGGAAACAATAACATGAAAAATGTTTTTTCACTTCAAATCCACTCTAGCCATCGTCTTGTTGTTATGATGATTTTTCTATTCCTATGTCTTCATTTTTTAATACAGTCTAATTATCCTTTGAATTTCAGGTATCACAACATCTATTCTTGGTATATCATTTGAATTTGGTGAACTTTTTAGTGCTATGGATAGTGGTGTATGGGGACAATGGTTTATCTTTTAATTACATGGTGAGTTTAGATATTTCTCAATATTTATTAAATTTTAAACTTATTAAAATCCGTCCAAAATTTTAACATATTATGATTTAAGTGTGCTTGTGGGTGTATAACCTAAAGGTTTATAGGAAAAGAGAGGGTAATACTCACCTTATGCCAACAATGTGGAATGTGAAATTCACATCAGGGGTGGCCTATTTCTTTGTCTATACTGCCTGCGGTTACCCAAAAGGATATCTTACTTAAAATTTTGCACAGCTTGGGTGATGCTGGGGGTGACTTTTGCTACCAGGAATCAAGCCCAGGACCTATAATCAAAAGCAAAACAATTACGACAAGTCCCATTTGTTTAAAACAAATGTATGATTCCAGTTTTTATATTTCCTGTGTTACTGCAATGATGCAGTTTTGACTAGCCACTTTTTCAGGGGTCTAGCATTTTGCATTTGTACTCATATTAGAAATGAAGAGTGAATGACTTAAAACCTTCCATAAAACCATGAAGAGCTAATACCTGAAGGCGTGATACTTTTTAGGTACTATTCAAGTGTCTTTTGCATTTATTTTTCTAATTGTCTGCCCTCTTAGCTTCCTTATTTCATTTCGTCTCATCATAATAGCAAATAAAACATGCAACTGCCATTTTGAAATCCTCTCCGTTTTCATTGTCTCCAGTCGTACTTTTGATTAATTTCATTGTACTTGATATGATGCTTGCTTGACGTAGTACACCTGAAATTTTAAATGTGGCTAGAAAGTGGCAACAAATATTTGTATCAAAGCTACTTGCTGAACTGAGCAGCAATATCAGTTTCAGTTAAAAATTGTATTCAACATGCTTTTAAGGTTCTTCTAAGTGTGGCTGTGGGTTATGTATAGAAATTTTTTAGTCGATTTTTCTCTCAATTTGCTGCAAGCATCTTCAGGAGTGAAATGACTACTTGCTAATTTCATTTTCCAGTGTTGGATTATAGGGAGGAGTATAAGTAGGTGATAGGCCCCCCGAGGAATGTTTGCATCTGAAAAATATTATTTTATTATCAGACATCTATGACTAGTTTCAAGCCAATACTTACTCAAGAATATTACTCGATCAATCCAAAATAATTTCTTCAAAATGGATGAAAAGGGAATGAATGAATTTGTATATCGATAGTGTCTCAGGACCCCAGACTAAGTATCTGATTTCCCTTCGGCCCAAAGTCTTAAATAATATTTTTGTATTTCTCTTCCTTTTTTGGGATCTCATCGTAGTTGTTTTAGTTAATATTTTCGCCTTCGTCACTGTTCATTTTACAATGTGAAAATGAAAGCTTTATGGCTAATTTTGTCCCTAGGCCAATAAATATATGTTTCAATTCAATTTAGCTTATAAGCCAATGGCTTCCGTAGGGGTGTTCAAAACGCTGTTAATTTCTCCCAACCACCCCTACGAGGAGGTGCTGTTTAGTGGAATCTGTCTCGGATGAAATTCTGTTCCGTTTCCTAATATCTAATCAAGTAAAAACTGAGCCGTGGGAAATTTTATTCTTTCTCGGCCAAAATCTTTGTATGTTCGATCTATATCATGTGCTCCTGTTCGGACATTGTGTATTTCGTGGTCGCTGATGTTTTCGGTTGTTTATTCTTACCACCGTCTTTTGATCTTGGATTTCGACTTCCACGTCCCTGCTCGTTGCTCCCTGTTGCGACACGGTGGTGTAGGGCACCTTCCTGGTGTGTTCCTTCCATCAATAGAGGATATAATTTGTTTCTTACTAAGGGGGATATGTCTTTCGGCTGCCTTGCTGTGCCAAAGTGTGTCACGATCACATCTCTCTTCCTAAGAATTCGAGATATGCGTTCAGTAGTTACTTTCACTTATGGAAGCACGGCGAAGGTCGCAGATATTTGTTTTCTCTTATTCTCTTGAGATTCCCCCTCCGTGGCTCATCTGATGCAGTCATCGTGGCGAGCATTATTTTTCAAGTCTCCGATGAGGTTCTTTTTCTCTTCTGGGAGCGATTTAGCGTCGGACGCCTTTGCCGATCTGGAGTTGAGGGCCTTGATTGCAATCGTGTTTTGCTGTGGGTGGCACTGTGATGGTATATGAAGGTAGCGATCGACGCGGGTCGCTTTTCAACGCACTGGAGTCCCCGAAAGTTTTGCCTTTTCGTCGGGAGTAAAATTGAGGAATGATAGCCACCCATCCTTCCCAAGTTCTGTCATTTATTTCATGACCTGGTTGATCCTGTTTAATCCCGTTAGGAATCTTCTTGTTTCCTATTCACATGTGGTCAGATGACGAAGCTATCGTCCACGTAGCTTAGAATTCGGTTAAGGCAGCCGGACGAAGGCGTTTTTAAATTCTTCCTCGAAGGCAATCGCGATAAAAGCGTCGAGGCCGGCGAATTGGAGTGGAGAGTTCATTACGACTTCTGTTGTCTGTTGGCATGATAGGTTTTACCTATTTTGTAACTTCGAATGTTACAATACCATCCTCGTGGAATTGTGTCGTACTATTTGGGACCCTTGATCTAGGTCACATTCCAAGATTCAAAAGATGGTTCTAGTTATAGTATTCGGGCGGCTTTGTGAACTCCCAGCTCCGCCCAAGCTGTATAATTTATCGGGTCCCTGATCTCCCTGGGGAACTACGGGCGGCGCAGGGAAAGGGACCGCCCCACCCGACCCTGGTTTTTGTCAATTTCACACGTCATATAAGATATACACTCGCCTAGAAAAGCAAACTTCGGGTTGATTACTGCGGTTTTAAGGCAATGGACCGTTCAATTTTTGAATGCTAGTAGATTGAAATTCATGAATTAAGGAAGATCACAGGCTGATAATATATGAGTCTATCCCCAGAGTTTAATGGTAGCGTTAACAAATAAATTGAACCCTGTCTAGCTTGACTTGGTGGTTCAGCATTTTGTCTAAAATGAAATACCGGCTGTGCTGTCCACTGTCTCATCTTATCCAGTATGCATCTCATTGCCCAAGTGACGTTATTTGGTGAACACAGTTATGCATTGTACTGAGCGAATGCACTTGAATGTGATGATGCTCAGTAGTCGAAGTTAAATAGAAATATATAATGGAAACATGAGGCGGACTACTATTGTTTTATTTAATCTGTCCGTGACGTTATTCGATGAAGCTCACTCGATCATAATTTGTGAATTCATAAGAGAAACTCAGAATATGTATTAAACATTTCATGACCCTTCTATAAGATATGATTGACCAGTAAGATGGTTGGCGACCAAGTCGAAACGACCGCAATGCTCTGAAGGTCAGAGACTGTCCGTGGCACTTCCGGTCTTCTTAGAATCAGAGACCCAAGATCCCGCAATACAGTACCGCTGGTGGGAGCTGCATCTACTCGGGGGTAAGTGCTGAAAACAATGGGCGGCGGAAGGAACGGCTATTCAATGGAATTACAAAGGTAGCCACGACAGTTCAGGGAATTTAAATATTCTTACGCAGGCGACATTTTTCAATTCCTTAGAATTATTTCCCGAAAGATGAACCGTTTGCCCGAACATGGGGCTAAGTTGCATGGGGCTTGCGTCTTCCACCAC
Organism: Hetaerina titia; assembly: GCA_037158775.1. NCBI lineage: Eukaryota > Metazoa > Arthropoda > Insecta > Odonata > Calopterygidae > Hetaerina > Hetaerina titia. Next base: position 52,143,361 of record CM073768.1, on the reverse strand, counting down.
GCTTCTTTCGCCCTATTAGTTTCCTGCCTATTTAAAATTTTAGCTTTTTGTACTTTCCTCTACCTAATTCTGTGTTTGGATTATTGTATTTAATTTTTTCGTCTGTTTTCCTAAACATCTCGTCTGGAAATCTTAGAGAGTCAGGATTTACTTCGTGGAAGTTTTGTACATCCAATAAATGAGAGAGAGAACGTTCTTTTCATAAAATTTATTTGGCTCGGTAGAATGCCTTTCACGCCATGTTTTTGGCAATGATACGGCATGTTTTTTACCTCTTTCTTTCCATCACACCTCCTCCGTAGTCGAGTCGTCTTATTATCCCATCATCCGTCATTGCCCATAACTCCCTTCTCCTTGTCTTGTCAGAATTGCCAGAGTTTTACCTCCTATTGATCACTCTTTCCTACGAAATAACGAATTCCGTTTGGGCTCCAATACGTCCTTCCATCACACTTCTCGTATGTACGAGTATACGGTACATCTCATGTGCCTTACGAGTATTACAAATTTGTACTAGATGATGCCGTATCACGGTGAAACGCATTGTACGAAACCAAATAAATTCTGTTTAGAAGTACGTTCTCTTTCTCATTTCATGAATCTAATCTGGAATCCATTTAAACAATGGACTTAATATTCTTCTACTTACTTTTCCTATGTTTTTTTGCGGATTTCGATATCTATTTTTTCTTACGTTACCATTTTTTTAAAATCATTGCATTCGTCTTCATTTCCTCACTCCTAATTTTGTCTACAGCCTGCTGATACTCCTTACTGTCACCGTTGGTGCTTCAGCATTCAATTTCCTCAGTCGTCTTGCCTGTTTTATCCTCTTGAATCTGACGTTGGATTTCATTAATACTGAATTATGATCCCAATCCGTATTCTCTGCCGGGAAACTGGGAATTAATCACGCCGTTCCCAAATCTGTGCCTAACCATATTATATTCTGATATGCTTCCGAATCGATGGGAAGTTTCCATGTACACATGCTCCTATTATGGTGTTTAAAACCGTGTTGATTGTGATTAAACCCTGTTTCCTACAGAAATACGAGTATACTGCTTTCTCTCCGTGGTTATTCATTGTTCATGCACTGCGCAAGTACCTTAACACAAATTAACTACCTTGTAGTCCCCTACGACAAATCTGCAAACTCTATGAGCTTTCCGTTGAAAAATAAATATCCTGTAAATAAATATCCATTCCAATAGAGCGTTATATTATTATTAGGCAATATACCGGTTAAGGTAGGTTTTTGAATGGACACAACTATCAAATAAATATTTTGTAAGTCCAAGCAAAACCCAATCCAGCAACCTACTCTACATCAGTTCCCTCTTCATCTCTGTGTACTTCTTTCCTCCCTTCATCCCGTCCAACAAAATGAGGAAGCACTGGAGATGGTGGGTGAGGAGAGGGGTTTGTTGAGAGAAATCCTATGGAGGCAGGAAAGATGGATGAAAGGCATATTGAGCGGTAGTGGGATGTTAAATAAGGTAATAGAGGGGAGAATGTTGGGCAAACGAGGAAATGGCAGGAACAGGATAGAGAGCGTTATATATGGGATAAATAAAGTATCCTAAAGCGGCCTTCCTCTTTGCAGGGCCGTTACTGGGATTGATAATGTTGGGAAAGTAAGAGAGACGTGCGGAAGAAGAAAGTATTTTAAATTTCCCCATGTTGCACAGTGGTTTCAATCACTGATCTAGCGAGAGAAAGGCCGTTTGGTGAACTCTAAAAAAGGAGTGTTAAACTGCAGTTTAAAAAGATGGTATTGTCATGATTCATGCCTTAAACAAGCAAAGTGTAAGAAATGGCAATGACATGACACGATAACGGCAGAAATCATGGGTATCGTGTGTGCCTCTCCCCTTCCTAAACCCAAATTGATCATCCCCTAAGTAATCATTTGCCTTGCTATCCATCCTTTTGTTGACGATCCTGAGAACATCTTTAGCTGTGTGGGAAATCAAACTGATTGTTTTGTAGTCGTCAAATGATGTAGCCTTTACCTTTTTCGGAATAGGAACTAACACTGATTTCACGAAGTCTTCCGGCCAGATTCCTTCCTCATAGATGCTACGAATCAATCCATGTAGGCTCTTCCTTCCTCATTTTCCTAAATCTTTTCGTAGTTCTGCAGGAATATTGTGCATCGCCGCGGCCTTATTTGATTTCATCTCTCTAAATGTCCTTTCTATCTCATCGTGGAGTATACCTGGACCTAAGCTTTCTTCATCTACGTCATGTTCTCTTTCTATGTCTTACCTTGTTGGCCGGTTCTTCACCACACAGTTCTTCTATATATTCCTTGCATCTCTCTTGGATGTTTTCTGTTTCAACTATTATCTAACCCGACTTCTCTCTTGCTGTTAGCTCAGATCTTCCCTTTTTACTTCCCGATAGTGATTTAAACTTGCTGTATAACCCACCATTTCACTTTCTTTCACTTCTGTAAACTTTCCATATCCTCGCACCGCGTCTTCCGCCATGCTTCTTTTTCTTTATTTGTGCCCGTCTCAATTTATTATTTAACGCTTTATACTTCCTTCTGCCTAGCTCTGTGTCGACATTCTTCCATTGTGTTCTCTCATCCATCTTTCTAATCATCTCATCCGTGATCCATGGTTTCTTTGTCCTTTTCCCATTTATGATTACTTTATTTTTCATTTGCGGCTTTCGATATCCTTTTTTGATGTATTCCCATTTGCCATCGAGAGTACTCAACTCTTTACCATCATCCATGACTTTCTCTACAGCATGCTGTTACTCCTTCCTTGTTAATCCATTTAATGTTTCTACATTCCATTTCCTAACCCGCTGCCCCTGCCTTGTCTTTTTGAAATGGACCTACAGTTTATTACAACTAAATTGTGATCAGAGTCCGCATCCACTCTTGGGAAACTGTGCGAATTTATCACACTTCCTAAACCTGTGTCTAACCATAATATAATCTAACTGATACCTTTCTGACTCACCTGGCATTTTCCATGTATACCTACGTCTTTTGTGGTGTCTAAACCAAGTGTTGGTTATGGCTAACCCCTGTCCCCTGCAGAATTCAATTGCTTTCTCTCCGCGGTCATTCTTCGTGTCTAAACCGTAGTTCCTCACTTCATCATCATCTCTTCCTTCGCCTACCGCCGCATTTCAATCCCCCATCACTATCAAATATTTTCTTGCAGGTAAACATGCGAGTATATTCTTTAACTGATCTTGTATCCAATCGACTTCTTCCTCCTTATGGTTGCTTGGTGGCATGTACGAGTATATCTGTTCAATGATTAAGTTCGTCAGTTCTGCTTGTACCTCTACTATTAAATTCTGTCCGTTGCTTGCTCTATGTTGACTACGCTTCTTCCTACCTCTTTATTTAATATTACGGCAACCCCTCGTTGGCTCTCGTCCCCTCCGCTGTATATTACTCTATAACTATCACTTCAGTAATCCCTGCTATCCTTTCATCTCACCTCGCATAGACCTAAAATATCTATACTTCCTCTTTCCATGTCTCGCTTTATATTCTCTAGTTTTCCTATCTTCGACATTGGCTAACATTTTAAGCTCCCATTCTAACTAATTCGGTCTTCTTCTGCATATTGATTTCTGCTGTTGTCAGTTTTGCTTTGCAAGGTGTGTATGTTTATATTTATACACATTCAACCACGAAATCCCGCCATATGGGGAACACATATTCATTCACATGGAAATAGATATAAGGAAATAAGATAGGAACATATATAAAGAACGAACACAGGAGAGGTGGGGAAGGCGGAAATGAGCAGATCACGAATATAAAAATACTTTCTTGATCGGGGCTTGAACACCGGATCTTTCCACTTGCCAGGCGGATGCTCTAACCAATTTTTGAATGCTCTAAGTATTTTTACATTCGTGATCTGCTCAATTCCGCCTTCCCCACCTCTCCTATGCTCGTCCTTTATATGTATTCCTATCTTCTTTCCTTATATCTATTTCCATGTAATTATATATATATATATATTTATGTATATGTGATATTATATATATATATATATATATATATATATATATATATATATATATATATATATATATATATATATATATGCAGCTCCACCCAAGCTAGTTGATTTTTCGGGGTACCAGATCTTCCTGGGAAACCATAACCGGCACAGGGAAAGGAACTGGCCCCCCTACCCTGATGTGTGAATATTCACACGCCGTTGGGCTTGGTACACGGGTGAGCTCTACCATCACCTACTAAACCGACCTTCGGGTTGATTACTGTGTTAATGGTTAATATATATATATATATATATATATATATATATATATATATATATATATATATATATATATATAATCTTGAAAATGACGCTCTCCGGCGACGCACAAACACACAAACACTAAGATAATAGATATTACACACACAGAAACTGATCTGATGACGACGGCCGTGCCGTCGAAACGTAAGTATATATATATATATTCATACACACTATAACACTATCTAATTCTAATAGATTCTCAAAAAACAAAACAGAAATTTGTCTTTATGTAACAAAAAAATCTGCAAATTTTCATCTCGTAACATGCCCAAAATGCTTCGTACTATCCATGGTGCACGAGTGATTTGTGGATAAGGATTTTTACCCGCTCACATTTATTTAAAAAAATCTCAAGAACCAAGTACATGGGAAAATTCCGCGGCAGTCATGTAAGGAGAATTCAAAAAAGTACAATGCAGGATATTATTGTACATGCAATCCTAGTAACTTCTGATTCTTTTATCCAGAACTTGTGCTCTTCAGAAGAAGAAGAAGCCCTTCTCTGCCTTTCTAAATTGACAGTACCTCTATGAAATGCACCTGCTTGAACCCAAGGAAGGAGAGGAGAAGAAAATTCATTCTAGTCAAGGTCACTCAAGAAAAAGTGGTTGTCACCGACGATGAGAGTGAATAAATAAGACTGGAAATTTCTGCCGTTTCCAATGTTTATAAATGATTATCATAATTGCATTTTTTAATGATTATAATGTCATAAATTATCGTAATCACTCATCTAAACCTTAAAACATTCGATTTTTTCCATTATATATGATATAATGTTTTCAATAAGGCGGATAAATTATTTTAAAAGTGATAAATATTTTATCAATGCTGTTACGAAACGATAATTTAAGTACATTTTTTTCTATCAAGGTTAATTAGAAAAACATTTTTTGTCTCGTTTTTACAGCTTATCATCATGTTAAATATGTTTATTGACATAATTTCACAAGTGTTGCCGTCCACCTTGTATATTGCACAAGAAAAATTAGTTAAATTGAAAATATAATTGTCCTCCAATTGATTCGTTTTTGAACCCTCTGGGATTGGTACCGAATTAGAGAGGTGAGGTATTTTTTCCTTTTCAATAGTTATAAATGTTTTAATTGTGGGTCAATAATAACTAATAAATATAAATATCCTGGAGTAATCATTGCACAATGAATTTTTTCCAATAAATTTCTTGAATATTTTTTACGGAAAAAAGGAATGCTGTCCCGGTACAAAAATTAACATGTTTTAATTTTTAATTGAGTCAGTTATGACATTAGCAATCGAACGGTATCGATATAACATTCAATAGTCTTTGATCAAGGAAAATACCATAGCTGTAATTTTGGTTAAGCATTCATTAACCTTGAGGTATAGAGCATATATTACTTTTAATATGTCCTACGTTTTTCTCGAGAATGAATTGCATACAATTACGAAGAAATTAAACAAATTACAAATAAAAGAGCCATCAGATCGTCATCACACTTCAGGGATTCAATATTTGCTATGCATATAAAGTAGAATTATTTTTCTCTCTTGATAGAAGAATTGTTATAGAATCAGGACATTCACAGCAATTTTATCTCGACAGCTTTTTGGGTGACAAGAAAACAAGGGTAAATTAAAAAATTAAATATACACTCAATCTAGATGGTTCCTCTTTGAACATATAAAAATAATGTTCTTTTATTCATTTTACAAATATTCAATCCTTGAAGCGTAATAACTATGTGATGACATTATTAAAGAAAGTTTTCTATTTTGCGAGGAACCTCGTCTACGGCTGGAGCCCAGCCTCAGATATGTACTAGTATGGAGTACCTACAATTGGAAACGAACAAATGAAGTTATCTGATAACCATGATGCTAGGAAAGCGTTTCGCCTTATGCTGATATCTACGGAATTTTGCGATTTTATTTTGTTTATTTCGTTGCAAAATTACACTTTTCACTACTAGTAATCATATTTTTAAAAATATTTTTTATATCTCTGAGAGATGGGTAGCTATAATTGATTTTTTAATTTTTACGTCATAGAAAGGGAAAACATAATTTCTGGTTAGTGGAATGGTTTTTTCAAATAAAATTCAAGATAAAGAGCAAATATCCGAGTAAGCGTTTAGCAATAAAGATTAAAATAAATTTTCACTTAATGTTATCTTAAATATTTTAATGATGAAATTGTCTTCTATTGAAACTTTTGGTAATGTTTGTTAGGCTCTATGTTGATTTCTTCGAAGTAATTGCTGATTTAGTAGGCACGAGTGCCTTTTCTTTAATTTTAGAGGGTTTCCATAAAAAAAACAGGGCCGGGACTGAACGAATACATAGATGAAATCACAATTTTTTGAAAATATTACCATGAAATTCCTAAATGATTTCCAATTTCTAGATGACAAATATTTTCAATTAATCTGCTGTTTTCGGCATTATGACCTTACTCATAACTACAAGTATTCTTGTATGAATTATTTTCAGCTAGATTTTTCATGAAGTATACGAGGGAACGTAATTATGGAGAAACAGCCATGACATACTTTATCAGAAGTTTTTTGTATCATTAAAGTATATTCATAATCATTAACAATTTATTTATTCATTTCTACAAGCTGTTTCACGTATATATCTATAAAAACTTGTACAATACAGATTAATTATTCTTTGGCACACCATTTTGCAAAATCATTTCCAAATGGGTTTATGAAATTCAATCGGAATATATAAAATATGGGAATTGGTAGTCCAGTGGGTAGAACACTGGGATACTGACCAGAAGACCCGGGTTCGATTCCGGGTGACATCTCTCAACTTCACCTAAGTTGTGTGATTTTGCGGGTTTCAAATATTCTTAGGAAACCATAGGTGGCGTAGGGGAAGGAACTGATCCCTTTATCCTGACATGAGATATTCACATGCCGTTGGCCTTAGTATTGGGTGCGCTCTAACCTTCATCTATTAAAACAACCTTAGGGTTGATAACTGTTGTTTTATATTAAGTAAGTAGGTAAATAGTTCGGTAACAATGGCTTGACGTACGTTTCAATATACAGGGCATAAGAAAGGAAACACACTAGTATTAGTAGAATTTCAACTCTTCAGCGGAAGGAAAGAGAGGGCTGTAAAATTAATAGATAAGTTATCTTTATTTTCTACACCAAAGTTTTCAAGGAAAAGAAAGATGTTATCGCTCAATTTGTGTTATCACCTTTTGTTTCTTGACCTTTTCAAAGAAGATCATGGACTTTTAAGAAAGTTTTAATGCTTATGCTCGCTTTTCTATTTCTCGATCATTCATAGCCCCCAAATGCGTATAAAAATGCCAGGAGTAAACGTAATATCCGGAGGTTGAGATGTAAATAAACAATTGGATTGCACATTGTTGAAAACCTACTGATAAAAATTTCATATTCCATATTTTCATATTCAAAAGTTAGTAAATGGCCATTTATTTACTGAATTATTACCATTAGATTTATTGACCATTTTATTCGGAGAAAAGGAATATCTTTCTGATAAAAAAATTAATATGTCACTAATTATGCCAATTTTGACAAATACATTATTCAATTGTCAAGATAATGCCATGGATCGAGGAAAATTCCAAAACTGTAATGACGGTTTAGTAAATATTAACCTTGAGGTATAAGGCATATTTCCCTTTCAATATGCTTTATGCTTTGTCGAGTTTTCATTGTATTTCATACAATTATAAAAACAAAGATGTTTACCTGTCTTTCTTTCATGTGATACTTAGCATGTCTCAGAATTGTGAACTACATTACCATTCGTTGAAGAGAATATTTTCCCCATATTATGCACAGGGTAATTTATGAGGGTAGTACATAACTTAGGTTTTAGTAGGGCATGCGATATTGGTCTTTTTTCGTTTCGATGAACATGTGATCTAAACTCCTTATGTACGCTATGGCAACGTAAACATTCCATCAAGTAAATCGTGCAGTTATCATACAAACGATTAATTGCATGGGGATGAATTCATAGAATTGAGCCTGCCTTTTCAGGTATTCATAAAATATGTGTCCTTGTTAATACTTATCATTTCGTATGGACTGATCGCATGGAACAAGATGGCACCTGAAATTCGCAGAAACTTTTTCGCATGAAAGGTATTATTACCACAACCTGTTAAATTCAAGAATTTATAACTGTACTTCTATAGTTACAAGAAATTGTAATTGTCTAATCCATAGTTAGAAGATTTATACTCTCTTAATGATCTTATAATCTTTATTTTCGTCTAAGCTATAGTTATTTTGTAATAGCCGGAAAACTGAACAGTGGGACTGAATATCAATAATGGGATATACTTAATCAGTAATGAGGGAATGATATACCAAAATCAGAAGTGCGAGGGAATTTATGAGAATTTGAAAGTTAACTCTAATTCTTAGGCTGCTATTTATCTTGAAAGGGACAGATCATAGGGGAAGGACCTGGTCCCTCTATTTTTTGATGTTCGCAGAAGAAACTTTCTAGCATGAATTCATACTCTAATAATTTACTTTCAATTGCCTTTTAGGGTGATATGTTATTTACAGAATCACAGTAATTCATTCTGAATGAGAGGCACAAAAGAGCCCGATAAAAAAGCTAGATGTAATTTGGTCGTTACATAGTTTATGAAAATAATATTTAGTTTAAAATTAGTTAATTTCAATTTTCACTTACAAGAAAATACATACAATAGTGAATCAGAAGTCAAAAACAGAGGTAAAAGGGAATTTTCAAATTTACAGACCGCGAAGAAAAATGCAGGATGCAACCAAATAAATGGGAACTAGCAAAAAGAATTATTCAAGGAAGAATCTGTCCAATTCAGTGTGTACAGTATCGTTATAACATTGGATATTCGATTCAATCTTAAGACCAATTTTTCTTGCCTTAGGTTTTGTTATGTCGCATGTTACTCCAATGCATGTATCCTTCCATGCTAAAATAACGACTTGTCCTTGCACTTATTTTCCTTGGATTTAAAAACTAATGCAGCAGCCAAGTACTCATTAAATAGCAATAATGGAAATTGTTCAGCTTGCCCTGAATGTTCAAATTTTCACTTACGCACGAATATGACTCTAAAGTTTGTAATGCCCTATAAAATCGAGAAATTATGTGTTTGTCATTTTTAACTCTATGCAAATATCGAAAACATTTAACCATAATCGTCCGTCACGTAGATTCTTTGAAAAATCCTTTCGTTAAATAAAATGGATAAAATTTTAAAAATTTTCGTTGGTCTTTTAATAAGTAAGGTTACACATTATTAAAATTTAAAATAGAAAGAAAGCTTGAAATTACGAGCGAATCAAATTAGGGAAGGAGACGAGGTGCTGGAAACATGCTCTTTAGGCGTCATTTATGAGAAAATATTCTATTTACGATTGCAGTGCGCAGAAAAAAAAATAGATGATGTGATTTTATGCTTGTGATGTGTGATTTTATGTTTGCTAGAACTCTGTGAGAAACTGGTGGAATACAACGAAGGGATTTCCTTCCCCTTTAGCCACACACACACCATATAGGATTAAGTACACATGTGATATCCTCCTCCCTTAAGTACCATGTAGCTTAGAAAAACTATGCGGAGGCGAGAAATAGTCTAATATGAAATTCTGAAATAGGTTCAGCCCAAGATCGAATAATAATGCTGTGCACACTACATTGGACATGTTATTCCTTAATACTATATTCCTCTTTGCTTATTCCCATTTATGTGGATATATCCTGCATTGCTGCAGTTTTCCTGAGACAGTGGGAAAATATGGAAATATATCTCTAGCTAAGTTAATAACTTCTCCCCAACTATAGCATTTATTTTAAAAAGAAAAGCGAAAGCATTTCATTAAAAACTAAATATTATTGTTATTGTTTTATTGTTATTGTTTTGTATGAATTGATACGAATTAATATGGACTGATTCGTAGTATCTATGAAGAAGGAATCTGGCCGGAAGATTTTGTGAGATCGGTGTTAGTTCCTATTCCAAAAAAGGCAAAGTTTATATCATGTGAGGATTACAGAACAATAAGTTTGATATCCCACGCAGCTTAAGTTATTCTCAGGATCATCAACAAAAGGATAGAGAGTAAGGCAAATGATTACTTAGGGGATGATCAGTTTCGGTTTAGGAAGGGAAGAGGTACGCGTGATGCCATTGTAGTAATGAGATCACTAATTGAGAGGAATATAGAATACAACCAGGACGTTTTTGCCTGTTTTGTAGATTTCGAAAAAGCGTTTGATAGAGTGAATTGGGAAAAATTAATGCGTGTATTGCAGAAAATAGGAATGGATTGGAGGGACAGGAGACTGATCCGCAATCTGTACATGTCTCAGACTGCTCAGGTGCGAGTGGGGAACGGAGAGTCCGGATGGACAGTGTTAGGAAGAGGGGTGAGGCAGGGTTGCCCATTGTCACTGGTGCTGTTCAACGTATATGTGGAGGAAATGATTAAAGAGGCATGGGAAGAACTGGAGGTAGGAATGAAAGTCGGAGGGGAATTCGTAAAATCGGTTAGGTTTGCTGATGACCAAGCATTAGTTGCTCAGTCAGCCAAGGGGTTGCAAGCATTGCTGAGTGAATTGGAGGTTCAGTGCGATAAATATGGGATGAGAATCAATATTAATAAAACAAAGGTTATGCGATTTTCCAGAAAGAAAAGGCTAAGTTAGATATTAAAATAGGCGGGGAAAAATAGAGCAGGTAGAGCAGTTTACATATCTCAGAAGTGTTTTGGACCAATACGGTCAAAGTGGTAGGGACGTAAGGAGAAGAATTGCGCTAGGCAAGGAGGCTTTCTCAAGGAGGAGGGAGTTGATGACGGGGACGTTGAGTAGGGATGTTAAGACAAGACTCGTAAAAACTCTGATATGGAGCGTAGCTATGTACGGCGCGGAAACGTGGTCGCTGAAGCAGGAGGATAGACGTAGATTGGAGGCTTTTGTAATGTGGGTGTGGAGAAGAATGGAGAAGGTGAAATGGACCGAAAGGAAAACAAATGAGGAAGTACTAGAGATGGTGGGTGAGGAGAGGGGTTTGTTGAGAGAAATCCTATGGAGGCAGGAAAAATGGATGAAAGGTGTATTGAGCGGTAGTGGAATGTTGAAGAGGGTAATAGAGGGGAGAATGTTGGGCAAGCGAGGAAAGGGCAGGAACAGGATAGGGATGTTGGACGGGATGAAGGTAGGAAAGAAGTACACAGAGATGAAGAGGGACCTGATATAGATTAGTTTGATAGGTGGGGAGTCACAAAATGTTTATTTGATAGTTGTGTCCATCCAAAAACCTACCTTAAACGGTAGATTACCTAATAATAATTATTATTTAAAACTAAATAACCGAGGTATTTGATCGCATAGAAGTAATTTTGTTTCTAGTATACATTTTTCGCCGGAGATAATCATATTTTTCGTAATTCTTTTTACCACTCTGCAAATGATTAGCTTTAATCGAGCGTTTATTGTTTATGCAAAACTCCAGATTACACCGTTGGCTGGGTTGAACTGTATGATCAGATATGCAAATATTTTATGCATAAAATACAATCATATTCTGTGCGTAAATGAAAGATATATATTTTTGTCATGTATCGAAACCAGTGATTTAAGATGGAATTGTATTTACCTTAAAATTATTCTCGCTCTCATATAAAAGATAATCGAGAAGAGAACACCCGGTAAATTTAATTTTACTCAATATATTAGCATTTGTTTTCTGAGTTATCACTTACATGTGGTGAGTATTTCAAATATAGTTTAACCCTCGCAGATAGCTAGTTTCTTTAAGACTTATTGTTATTTACTAAGTCTTTAAGGTATTATTTTTTTATTTGTTTCTCTGTAAAAAAATTACTTTTGGTTAATTCATTACTTGTACCTATAATTTATTTACAATTACCAAGTTGAAGAGCAGTTTAAATTTTGGATGTTCATATTGTGGATAAGGACGTCTTTATTACGAGTACTTTCTGATATTTACACGTCACAAATACATTACATAATATATAAATTCTCTGAAAGGCTTTTAACTCCACTTTTTCAAGGGAGATTAAGAGATATGGTAAAGAGGCAAGCGATTAAAATATTTCACCAAGCGCGATTCAAATGTTAGATGATGTAAAGATTAGAAGACAACACTTTATATATGCATTTTCTGTAAGGTTTTTATTCCACCATTCCGAGAGATATGAAAAAATATGGAAAAGGGGCAATTGATTCAAAGGTTACAGCGATGTGAAGCGAAGGCAAAAAATGTAGGAGAAGATACTATGGAAAACCTAGAGAAATCAAGGAAATTAAATTAAACCTTTTGTAACTAGTCTGTTAAAAATATGTGAAACGGGAATGTCTTAGAAACTTATATTTCGAGAATACGAATGCTGTGTTCAACCCTGTAAAGTAAAAGTGTCCGAAAAATACAAATACCCACCAGTTAATCAGTTGGTAGTATCAAGTTTGCTGCGGTAATTCTGCCCAGCGATAAAATAAATGTATTCGAATTAGCTTCTTTAATAGAAAACGAGGAGCACAACCTTGCTATTTACCACATATCAACTTTCACCCACCATGGCATTCATGTCTCTGGGCATAATTTTTTTAATGAGTGCATATACGCTCATTAAGCAATTATCAGCATTTCATGGCGTACTAAATCATTTTTATACTATTGCCAACGAATAATGCGTGAAAAGATTGATCGTCAGAACGGTTACACGGAAGGTTTTGTTGACTACCTATTAGCCGATAAATAGAGGAAAATAGCTTCGAGGTGATTTTACCCCTGTTCTCAATGGGTAGCTGTGTCTAATTCGCATTGAAAATCATGGGACAACCCTCAGGTAAAGCGCATAAACTTCGCGAAGACAATAGTCTAAAGCTAGCTTCTATTAACAGCCTAAATCCTAAGAGCTCCTTTAAGCAGACGACCCCTTTGGCTAGCACGATCAGAGCTGAGTAGGTACATCGTCAACAATGTTGGATGGTTGCGGAGAAGTAAGGCTTATCGGGTAAAAGCCTTCGTGCCCAGGAAACCGAAGGCAAACTTGACGTTATCAACAGGAGGGGTAATTCCCATCTGCTAGACGAAGGTCACCACTCGGACTTCCATCCGGTAATTTAACCAGGAGTGAGAAGAAGGAAGCGCGCGTGGGCATCTTAGAGTAGATGGAAATCTTATCGTACATGAAAAGAAAGAAAAATATGTATCACCAATGCCTTGTTTGTTGCCTTTCCACTCCCTCGGAGACCTGCCGCACGCACTAACGCGCACCGCCATCCCCCCTCTTGTTACTCTCTCTTCCCCGTCCGGCACTCTGCAAATTCCTCGACCCTCTCCACCTCCTTCCCTTCCCATGCTGGACTTTGTTTCTTCGTATGACCGGCTCTGACCCCTTCTCGCCCTTCAACAAAGCTAAGAATCGGTGAGGACACATATACTTGGGGGAGGGCGAAAAATTTCTTGGAAAAAAAAAGTATTTTTCGGAAAGTCCGATGGCCCCAGAAACGTCCACCCAAGATTGCAAGCAACAAAGCTTCTTTCAATTCGAAGTCGTTTTTCCTGCATAATTGATATTTAATGGGTCGTTCTATTCATTGGAAAAAAATGGGTTGTCTTCTCGCTTGATGGAATCGCTGGTAAATATCATTGGCAAAATTCGGGCTCGGTTGGTGATGAGATATTGGACTCTCCGACTAAGCCATTGGTCGCGGGTTCGATTCCCATCTAGGTGGGTTTCCTCCATCTAGGACTTCGGTGTTTGTGATTCTTGTATTTTGATATCCTTATTTTAATAGGTGTTTAAGAATACGATGTAAACGGCCAACTTAACCGTTTTCGGATTTGTTGTGAAATAAAAAAATGTGAATCTTTAAGCCGAGTTGACCATTTTGGCCTATGGCCAATGCAAAACACTTCGTAGTATTTTAGACGCAACATTTCATCTGATTCAAAGCCTGAAGTGGACTTTTTTGTCATTTCGTGGGATTTAATCATCTTTAAGAGCACTTGATACGGATAAAATTAATATTTTTTATGGCACGATTCTTTTTCAAGAGAATAAAAAACTCTCGCGATCCCTTCCGATATTCATCGGAGCACAAGTATTTTGCTGTTTAATGCAGGGGAGAGGAGAGGAAGGAAGGAGCTATTGTGAAGAGACGGAGGAGGAAATAAGAGCGGATAACTGAGATCGTTTTTTTTTAGATGAGTGCAATTCTAGCAAGAAGAAGGGCGAGACGCAGCGACTGGTCCATCGACCGCACCAGTCGTCCTTGAGGGGACCGTAGTGAGGTGCTTACAATGCAATGCACCCTTTAAGGTAGCAGTTTCGTTCATCCTAACATTTGCCATCAGGTAGGAACTCCTTAAACAACGAACTGAATGGAATGGGAAATACGAAGCCCTTCCTCTGATGAAAGAGGGCGATGAGGTGAAAACTTACCAGGCAGGAAAACGCAATTGAATGCAGTCGAATCGCATTTGAAAATTACGTGCATCGATTGCATCACGTGTGTGGAGTTCCTGCGGCCCACGGGCCCGACGGCAATGGTTTCGTGCTCAGTAATCTAATGTTCTATTCAGCCAGGATCATATTTTACTCGGATGTTTGTATTTTTCCAGTTTTGCGTTACGCTTTGTTAATATAGCAGAAAATAAAATAATGTGAAATTTCAAGGTGAAATCTCTGGTCCCTGCGCGAGCTTGATTTCGTTTCTGGGAGGCACGCAAAAATGCACACCTCAAGAACTGAATTAGCTATCCCATTCATTTTACTTCTGAAGGAATAATTAATTAAAAGACTGAAAACTAGTACATAAATTAATTTGGGTCAATAGGTACACTGCGATAATAGCTTGTATAACTACATTTACCACCATGTTTTATATTATTAACTTGAACTTAATAAATGTGGCTCAAGGAATTGTGATTTGAATAGAATGTCACTTGATAGAAGAATTCAATTAGTAACTTTTTCTTTTTTGCGCATCAAAATTCAATTTCGGAAGAATAAATGTTGGTGGTGCCATATGGGTCATTCGGTGATGTAGTTCGAAAAGGACTTTTAGTGCAACGTGCTGGATATGAACAAATGCTGCCTTTCGTGAACCATGTAGGCTTAAATGTCATGTCTTCGCATTCGCCCGTTTTGGTCAAGTGACGGTGTTTGCCGATGTTCAAAAGCCCTTTCACGGATTTAACAAGAAATTCTGCACAAAATGAATTATAAATGCAGCACTTAGAGCCATCATTACAAGACCTTGCGGTTTCCAGTGGACGCGATTTTTATAGATTTTAAGAAAGCCTTCAACAAAGTACCTCTTAGTGAACTACTCGCGAAGCTAGAAGCAGGTGACATAGATAAAAAATATTCGGGGTTGGATATTTGTCGGTCTGTGCTTTGAATAAGGTGGTGATATTTTGCGACTTTGTTTTTTCAACTTCGGCAATTTATTACCAATACAGATAGTGTTCCCTTGACATTACGGATTTTTGAATTTCGCGAGGATCGCCTTCTCATTAGTATTGAATCCCTCATAAAATTTTCCGTCCGATGCTATCTGATTGGTATTAAATGAACTATTGCTAGCACTGAACCTCACTTCATTTAAAGCTACATAATTTGGCAAAAAAGACCTTAAGAGACCCACTAATTGACCTACACGCTGACCTACACTTTAATCTAAAGAAGCCCTGTAGTGCTCGAATATCCTATCCGCCAGAACGGTTCAGGTAGTTCCTACACGATTGGATCGCCGGATGAAGGCCGACGAAGGACGCCCCAATATCCCTCCAGAAAGCACGCAACCTCTGATTGATGTCTTCCACTCGGCTCCAACCCAGAGGTCCACGATCGATCCTCGGCCCAAAGCTGGAGATCGAAAGCGTCACATCAACCCCCTCGACAGCACCCACCCGCCCCTCTAACCCATGTCAAAGGGAGACTTCAAAATTTTAATATGACACCTATAATTCCGTCTTTAAAATTCATATTTGTAACATGTTTTCTCCATTTGATCTATTTTGATTTGATATTTCAATTGTTGCCGAGGAGTCCTGTCTGTAATTTTAAAGTTTCCGCGTATTAAGTTTTATTGTAATCAGGGAATAAGAGAAAAGAAAAACGCTTCCCTTATGCCATCGCAATCATTCAAGGGCAAGGCAGGTTTCCTATATTTATTTTGGTTTTCTCTTTATACAGCGAAGCCGAAATTAATGTGATCAACTATTCATATGAACTTGATATACGTATAAAGTGGCATAGTAAATATGTCGATTATGGCTCTAGTTATATGAACCAGACCTTCCAAATTCCAGATTAATAAAGTAGCAATTTATCTTAATGACTTGGGTCTTGTCAATAAAGAACATTTGGGTATTTACCATGCAAGGTTCCGTGCCCTACTTATTGCAGCATCACTTTTCCGTACATCAACGGACGCCTCCCTCCTCAACGTTTGTGACGTGGCGACAGAACTTAAATGTCTTATTTCCTCGCTTTGTGTTGATTAGTTAAAAAAATCAAGCTCTAAAGTGACCAATAGAATTCCCATAGGATATAATGCATACGTATCCCTTCAACGCATCTCAGCATCCCCTTCCTATTTTCTAGTTGTTAGGAGTTTGTATACAGGTTTCAGAGAGTACGCTCAGAGGGTATCAGTGACCCAAGAAGATTACGTCATGAGAGGGAAAAATCGGGTTATTTTTCTGTTTCAACTCAACGCTGTCCTAGTGGAGATAGTGGTCATTGACGGAGGCGTTTGCCCGGATAAATATTACGCGGTCGCTTCACGCAACTTCGGCAAATGATTTCTATCTCTCCTTGCAACACGCGCATCGCTGTAATTCTGGGTCGCCTCGTAAGCCCATAGTGGCGACTTCTTTCATATTTCACTCGCTACAGTCCATTAACCTTTTTTCATTATGCCGCGCTAATTTACCCAAATAAATTCAAGAATCACCTGATCCGTTAAATAAATATATAACATTTTTGATCAATATATTGTAGTGGACGAGGAAGATTTATTCTACTCAAAAAACATCTGATAACTGCCAAGTCAACTTAACTCCAGATCCATCAAAAATATTTCTCCTTTGTGCTTAAAGGGTCATGATTGGTCCAGGTCACATGTTTTTTGGGGAAAATGTAGACGTTTCCTCGGCATCTTTCCTTAACCATACGAGTGAATTCCGTCCTCACTTTTCCCCTCCACTTTAAGAAAAATCAAGTTTTTTTGCAATCGTGTGTATCGGACTTGATGAAAATTATTTTAGAACCTGATAAAAATTGTTCAACAAGAAAATCTTTAAATTATCATGACCTAAGTTAGATTTTTATTTGAAAAATATGGATGCCAAACTCTAAGAATACACTTTGTATTTCCGCATTAAATATTTATTCATGTTGGTCATTCGCGGATATTATAGAGGGTGGAGGAAACGGCGGGATAGGATGTGTTACGGTTGACGTTGGAATGTAAGGAGGAAGTGGGGGAGGAGGAACCGTGGTGTTTAGGATGCAGGCACTCCCTTGTGCTGATTGACCTATGGAGGATGATTGGAAGCATGGGAGGTTGAGAAATGGTGAATTGGAAGTAAAAATTATGTCATAAAGTATTACACATTTTGAGTTCAAACTTTCCATCATCTCTAATTGCTCGAGGGCGTTGAGCCAAGGCCCCTTCTTTCCCACATGTAAAAAACTACAGGAATGAAGTCGCTCTCGTGCTTGGTGCCCAGATTTGTTTAGCGAAGTTGGACTTATGGTTCCCGCTCACGAAACAGGTTTTATACTCCTTCGCCCTTTTCTCGAAATCCCTTCCAGTTTTGTCCACGTATTTATACTTGAGTTTATTTACACAATTTATTCTCGAAAAATGGAATTTTGTTTCTACAGTTGGAGAGAATATTTTTAAAATTGTATTTGTTACAAAAACCGCAAATTTTATGTTCAGGTAGGGATTTGGTCACCCACAGATGTCTAGATTTTCCCCCGCAAGTCACCGTAAGGGCGTATGGCAGAGGGTGTTAAGTCATGCATGCACAATCACAATTATTACGCCTCTAGAAAAATATCAGTTCGGTCATGCGTTTGAACAAAGTTAATCACACGAAGGAAGGTACTTGCATTAAATAATATTCGTTAACAGGATATATTAAAATTATGTAGGTCCAATGTTATAAAGTTGGGTATATTTAAAGACCATGCAGTATATCGAAAAAACCTATACACTAGCAATATTAACCATCTCCTTCACGCCTGCGGTCATATCTATTTTGGTCACTGATGGCGCAAGGGAAAAACGAAATTTTTAAATCTCTCCGTTCTACTGTCTTATCTCTCTGATTCTACGTACGTGATCTGATCCACCATATTAAGTCGGCACCTGTAGTTTGTTTTTAACATTCTCAGATAAGGGACCTGCCTCAAATTTACCGGCAGACCTAACCACGGGCAAAATCATCGTCTACGTACCGGAACCAACAAAGAATGTTTCTCACTAAAGCTTCCCCGGAAGAAAATTAATCCTGCTCCAGATTCTTCACGTATATTTCGGCTAGGAGTGGGGATAAGGATGGTCCCATTATCCAAACCTTCCTGTTATTCGAAAAATTTTCCATTGAATTTGAAATAGTTTTGTTATGAATTCAAATCGCAGCACAGCTCAGGGATCGCTGGTGTTGGAAGAACCTTCTTAATGAGGATGTCTTTTACAAGATCCTTTCTACTTGGGCACTTTGAAACAGGTTACATATATAGAAGAAAACGAGGGCACACTTGGAAGGGAGAACTATTGTCATCAACCGACGGGCCAGGTCACTAGAAACTACGTCGTTTTTGGATGCTAAAATTTTTATTAATTAAATGCAGGAATTTCACTGTGCAAAAATCACTCATCTTAGCCGGGATTTAGATCGACCAGGACTTGAATTATATCAGTAAGTGCACTTAAAATGTAACAAATGGACATGAGTGAAAAAAACAAGTTCTAAATAGGGATTTGATGGGGGAATTCAAGGTTATATTCCGATTTTTTGTACTTTGAAATTTCTGTGGCGTAGGTTCGTGTACTGACAACGCTTACATTTTCTACAAGACGTAGGAAGGAGTAGAATTAGTTGTGAGTACCATAAAATGTTAATATTTTCATCCCAAAATTCTCAAAACCTACGCGTATCATCTTGCTTTAACCACGCAAGTTTCCGTTTCGCACGACACAACCCTCCATATCAAAGTTTTCTCTGGTTTATTCTAAACATCGTCCCTAGACGCTCGTGTCATCAACTCCCTAATGCTGTAATCATACCACATACTACCCTTGCATCCAATCTGATGTGTTCTTATAATTACTAAGTGCCTTTAAGGCATCCCCTCCCAAACATTCCCAATAATACCCCCAATCAACTCTTTAGCATGTGATGGTAATCAATGGTAAGCACGAAGTCAAAATGGAGGAACCCATATGCAAAAGGTTGCATTAATTTTTGGCGCACGTGTTTTATCTTGAAAAAAATTTCTTGTTGCTTCTTAAACATTCCTTCTTTCCTTCCCAATGCATTCATCACAATTAGCACACAAGGGGAAGGGGAGGCGAGGGCTAGTCGACTTCACGAGCTTGAGACCATAAAATTAAAATTAATGTGATGCTAATACATTAATTTATAGATCATTGGGTCGACTAATGAGGCCTCGTGTAGCGTAATGTGTAGCTTGAGTGGAAGATTATGACTAGTCCCTAATGGTTAAGTATCCGTTTAGAATGTTTCGCGTCCCGACTTATGAAATACTTGTATTCCATTATTATTGAGTGATCGGCCTTGCTGGTCTCCAGTGGATTTTTTTCAGGGTGGAGATATAAACGGGGAATCGGAAACTCCGGTGAAATCTCGGGATATTTTTTAGCTCTGGAAAAAGTCGAATACTCATAGAAATTTGTAAAATCTCAAATTCTATCTGGGAATTTCATGGGAAGGGCACAATCAGACCTCCAAAAATGTCAATAAAAATCTTTTGGTACCTAGCCGATTAAATATTATTCTCTCTTCATTTTGCCAGTATATTGCTATAGACATTCCATTTAATTTTATATTTAGTGTTACAACGATCTTTTTGTAACTAATCAATAAAATGTGATGATCGCTTCACCTTGTGAGTATTTGTATTGCTGAAGCCCATGATGTTTATTTTTAATCTCAACTTCATTAAATGTCGAGGTATACGTTAACACTCCCGAATATTATCATGTCATTGGCATAGTTTTGCTTACAGGATCCTACAAATGTTTCATGTGATAGTGATATGTTCATCAACTCTATTAAGAAATCAAGTCGTGGAGTTTTTTTATTCAGTCGATAAAAATATTTAAACATTTTGTAGCCTTCTACTTCCATCCATGTGTCCCATGTTGAAATTCATTATTCCTTGATAGTTTTTGGGCTAGTAAAAATGGATAACCTTTGCCGAAGGACCAGTTCGATTAAAGATAATAGAACATGCATGTGGCTTTTTAAATAATTTTAACCTCTCGGTTGAAGTGTTGCACATAAAAACTGTTGCTTCCTAGCACGCGGTTATATTTTAACCCCCCCACCCCTATCTATGGCTCCTATCAAGAGGTGCGTATCTAAGGTCGACTTCGCCTTTGCTTGTGAATTACATATAAAAAAGATGACTTTAGGCACTCGGTCTTACGATACAGGCCTTCACCCTCCTACCCCAAATTTTTCTCTCGCCTCCTCTCCTACCCTTCTCATCCTTTCGATTTTATTCTTACACTGTTTAAAACGGCCGGGACCATCGAGGATTTCAAAACTCAACACTATTGTGTTCTTGTTTTTTGTATCACCCTCGCGCCATTATTTGCTAATTCATGACCCTAATTGACCCCGAGGGAGTTTCATGTTAGAGCTAAGCGAGAGAAAACGGCCCTCACTCTAGGTACTTTTACAAGGTCGACTCTTCTTCGCCAAGGAATTGCAGCGCTTTCAAAAATCATTTTCGATTAATTCCATTGATTTCTCGTCGTAAAGTGTACGGGGTTATTATTTCATTGCATGGACTTATGGAAAATAAAGAGACTCGATCAATATGTCGTAACTTTATCGCAAAATGACGTGTTTTATCTCCAATAAAAAAGTCGGAGAAAGAATCCCTCTCTGAAGGCCAGAATAATTTGCCTTTAATAATGAAATTTTAGAGATGTCCCAAGTATGAGGCCTATTTAATAAGAGTGACCAAACATTTATTATTCATCTGATTTATTGTATTAAAGTTTATTTTTAATATTGCTAGCTTTAGTTGTAACACAAGCATATGTGCTTATTTATGTAGATGTGTATATATTTTTTATTTTTGAGTTTGGCCAACTATGGACCGCAATTACCTCAAGACTTCTGGTTTTCCTTCTTTCTTTCGTCCCAGAACTTCCTTATTTTCTCCCCTACTGTTCGTCGTTGTTCTTCGGTCCACACCTTCTTTGTTTTTTGTGTTGGTTGGTCTTCAGTAAATGTTGATTTGTCTATTAGTTTTCTGCACCTCTCCCTGCTGTGAACCACTTCCTCCGTTATCCCAATATTTCCCGCATCCATCCTGGTCTCCTCTAACCATCCTATTGTGTGTTTTAATTTTGAAATATAGTTGAATATTTTTTTGTTAATCTATTTTCATCCAATCGCTTGGAATCGCTATCGCTAGGTGCACATAGAATTTCAATCTTCTTTTTCTCATCGTATCTGTGATTTTCTCCGTAGTCCTATATAGATCCTCATTTTTTCTCCAAATCCAAATATTTTCTGTGTTTTTCAATGGTCCTAGGATTTGATGTATGTGTATGTGTGTGTGTGTATATATGTATATATCCTCGAAGTTGACGCTCTCCGGCGACACACAAACACACGGATACAAAATATTCAACGCACAGAAAAATAAATGGAAGAATTATCTCAATAAAAATATCATCATTGCCAATTAAAAACCCCTTGTACTTAGAGTTGCTTATAACTGCCACCAACTCAACCCAGAATGAGGATAGGCTCCTGTACCATACTACTGGGGGTACCCCGCACTCACAAAGCGGATGCGCGATTGTCGTACGTAGATCGGATGCTATTGGCTGGCGCGGAATTTTTCGGCGTTCTTAGAAGCCTCTTTTGCCATCGTTTCTCATAGAAATAAAATTAATTAATGAAATGTTCACTAAAAATTGAGTATATTGGATCATTTCTCTTGTGCAACATTTCATATTTTATGCAATTTCATTCCTAATTGTCGAACGTCATAATAATACTTTGACTCATGAATTGCGGTCTTTCTAGCCTACGTTGAATTAATAAATGCAGACAAATGAAACGAAAGAAATGAGGAGAAAGGATTAAATTAATTTTTCAATTTTTTGGACTAAGTACATGAATGAAAGATATATTATGAAACTCGACGCGCGAATATTACGCCACCTTTCCGCATTCTACATTGAAAACTGGTTATAACATTTTTTATGTACATTTTGACTGCATGAACTCGATATCTGGTTTGCCCTTGAGTAAAACTGAACTTAAATGTATGGATAAGAAAAAAATGCACACTTGCATATACATACATGTGTTAAACCTTAAAGTGTTTCGTAATAGCAACTACACGTGTATAATTCTCATAACTAATATGCGATTGGCACCTTGATGCGCATGCTTTTTTCTTCATAGGGTCCTACATTGCAAGTATAAATTTCCCCACCACATGCAACAGTGGCAGTTTTCGGTTTAATTTAACAGCACCTTGATCGAAGTAAAATGTCATTCCCATACCCCGCCTCCACTCCGATTCTAAAATGTTCATGAAAGGTTTAAGACAAGGAAAAATATGAAACAACCAATATCGCCCCTGTTTTTATATTCTTAATCTGCTCGCCCACCTGATTTAGAGAGATTACGTACAGTTGAGTAGTGGCTTACACGAAAATATTTGAAAAGTTTTTCAAAGAATATAACAGTATATTTCATTATATGTTCTCTGCGTCGTCTTTAGGTGAAAATTTCATCTGTAATACTTTAATTTTAACGTACGAGGAATTAAAATCTTTCGTAATCGTAAGGCCTTGACTCGAACTCAGAACCATCTCATTGTCTCAATGCCACGGGTTGGCATTCCCCCGATAAATTATTCGCTACAATGCTACATCCTGGACAATTATCAAGATCTCGCAATTTTTTTCCAAATGCCAATCGTCAATTGATTTGTTAATAATTTCTTGACTCCGAATCATCCTCAGGGAAGTGCCACTCCTTTTCCCTTCCTCTCTCTCCATTGTCCTCGATCCAAACCCCTTCCCCACCACCTCTTCACCTCCACCGCTATCTCTCCTGTTCCCCAGCCCCCGCACCTCCTCTCATCTCCCACTTCCTCGCACGACACCCGCGACCTGTCACTCCCCTCTACTCGATATCCGGCCCGCGATCTATATTTGAATGGCATTCCTCCGTCAGCACCCAGTCGGGCGAGATCACCAGCATCGTCGGATCCTGTCGTTCCCCAAGAAGGACTCTGTCTCTCGCTCTCTATCTCGTTCTCATCCTCACCGAGCCGCCGACCACCGCACCGTCCCCACCGCAGAATGAACGCCGAGGAGTTTCGCGAATTCGGCAAGGCGACCGTCGACTACATCGCCGACTACCTAGAGAACATCCGAGACAGGTGAGGAAGGTCGGGAGGAGGACGAAGAGCCCCCGTGGTTCCTCTTGTCCTCGGCCTAGGGGAATGTGTGCGCTTTGGGGTCGACGAACCTGGTCCTCCGTGCGCATCACTGGGCTCCCCTCCTCCTCTCGGCTCGTCGTTAGGCGACCCACCGCCTCGTCCGCGTTGAGGGAGATCCTGCGTCGGGAAGGTTACGTGCCCATTGACCCCGGAACCAGGGTCAATGAATTTTTCGAATTAGTGTGGAAAAGTTTAGCCAAGGGATTCTATTCTTAGTCTACTATCCTTCAGCAAGTGTTGAAATTTTAATTCGTTTGGCGGTGTCTGTAAAATGAATCTTCCGTTATTATCAATAAAATTTCGTCAGAAATTTCATCTGATGATAGACAAATTATTATTATTGGCAGCAGCCTACTGGATTGGATTGAGTGTATTACCACCAAAATACTCCAGCGATATTATTGAGAACGATCCATATCTCCACTAATTTTTACGACCATACGTCGTTTTCACGACCTTTATTATGACGGAAACTCTTGGCCGTCTTTTGAGTAGGTTTCCAATGTTACCAGGTCACCCTTTCATTATCTCCTCAAAGTCTACTTGACCTGCCTTCTTTGGATTTCTTCCAACGGTCTTACCTACCTTACCTGTTGCTTCTTTGTTTATTAGAATCTTAATTAGCTGCGTAAAACTCCGTAGCCTTATGAATACTTTAGAATTTTAAGAATTTTTTTCAGATTCTGCTTATCAGATATTGTCATCACAAAAATATTAGTGTGCTTCAAATGTGTTCAATTTAAAATTTCTGTTGAAAAAGGACTTTGCATCTATCACTCGGAGATTTTTGATCTGGCCAAGAATTCCGTCAAGAGATTGTGTGTGTCTGCCAGTGATGAAATTGTGAAAATATGACTTTATTCCATGAATGGAATTGAAAAGGAGGAATCCATTTTTCTCCAACAAAATTTTTCTCCATTATCATACACATTAAAGATATTACAGATCAGTCAACAAAACTAGAGTGCTGAGGTATGACTTTTAATAATAAAACCACTTTACTTTTCCACATAAACTTTTTAATTTTTACTACCCAGGTTTCGTTATAACATAACATCATCAGGTAAAAATTGACAAGTCCAACACCGTATATATACATATCTCTGGGCGGAGGGGAAGAGGAGGGAGGAAAGAAAGGATTGGTTGAGCTATGAAGAGGGGCGCTAAAAGTCTATGGTTTGAGGCGGATAATATTATATAATTAGCTGGAAGGATATGGTCAATAAAATGTTGCAAAAAGCCCACCTGACATCAGATTAGTTGGCAGAGGATTAGGGAAATGATTATTATTTTCCCAGTTATGATTATTTCTCCCAGTTCATAATAATCATTTCCCTAATCCTCTGAATCCCTAAAAATTAAGAACGACAGAGGGTAACCTGTGGCTGCAGTTCCCTGCATAAACTCTTAGATTGATTATCGTTTTTACTTGCTTGCTTACATATTTTGTATCTCTTCTGCTGTCATTGCAATAGGCAAGTGTTACCTTCAGTGGAGCCAGGATACTTACGGGCTCTGTTACCAGATGAGACACCAGAAGAACCTGAACAATGGCAGGATGTACTGAAAGATGTGGAGAGAATAATTATGCCTGGGGTGAGAGCCTTTTTTCTGAAACATTATATGATTATAATATATGCATATATGTTCCATCCATTAGTCAATTAAAACATGGATTATTGCTAATCATGATACCATGTGTAAAAATAAATAAAATAATGGACGCTAGCCATTTAGCATTATAGCCTTTTTTAATTAAATTTCTTTAAGCTTCTACCATAAAATAAGGTAAATTTTTTGGCCAAAGAAGTATTTCCTCATCAAGTAGATTTTCTCGTCTTTCTGAAAGATTCAATGAGAGAAAATGTTTTTTATTTTGTAGTAACTTATTAGAGATATTGGATGCCACATTAAGGGGACTCTTTTATCATAATGTTAATTTAGACCCCATTAGATGTATATCATGTTTCCTTTGTGTATTTAAATTATCTTAGTTGAAAACATTTGCTGTGAAAGCTGAAACAGAGAGCTTAAAATACATGCCATTATAGATTATGACAAATTGGGAACAGTTTGGTTGTCTTTCTAATATAAGAATTAAAAATGAGTGAATAATATATGTTTAGCAAGTTTAATGATTCAGTGAATTGATCAGTAAATTCTTTTCAGGTGACACATTGGCATTCACCCCAATTCCATGCATACTATCCAACAGCTAATTCTTACCCAGCCATTATAGGGGAGCTTTTAAGTGCTGGCATAGGATGTGTGGGCTTAAATTGGGTGAGTATGTTTCTCCCTTTTTTAATGTCTATTGAAAGACATTTTGAATACATGCTATGTTGAGCAGGTTGTCAAGGGTATCTAATAAAACTAATTTATTAGGTACAACCTTCACCTCTAACCTTAAATTGAGATCCTTTAAAGTCATGCTGGTTGATTATGGAGCTACATTCTCCCAAATTCTTGAGATGACTCTCCAGAAATCAAATCGTCATTACGTCATTTCTACTTTATGATTTAAAAAAAAATATTTAGGTCTATTAGCAAATATTGTATGGAAATATTTATAGCTAATATGCTGTCAAATACTCATTTGGAAATTGTGTGTATGGCATTCCAAATGCATAATTGAAACAGTGACTTGATAGGATATCAAAATGCGCAGCTATAATTCATTTTTAGGGGGCTAATTCTGTGTATTTTTTCAATTTCATTCAATTTGTTAATTTCTTAATTCAATTAGGTGACTGTTTAAATAGATTTCTTGATTCTGCTATGCATGTTAGTTTTGAAAATATTCATAAAGGATGTTTTTTTTCAAAATAACTCCTATATGTATTACTCTAAAGTTTCAAAAACAATTTCTTAAACATTCTCTTTCTGCTTACCAGTATTTTTCCTGGCAAAAACTTTTTTTCTTACTGGGTCTTATTGTCGTTTTCAAATATGTAAGGGACTGGTCCTTAGTGCATCCTTGTAATTGCTGCTTGGAAGTGGGAGTTTGCTGCAATGATTGGCAGATGAACATTGCCACATGTATTGTATTTTGGATGCACATGGTAGTAGAGACTATTTATGTTTTTTGTAATATTCCAGGGAAAGCTCATGAGTAATCAAGCCAGTGGTTCATATGATGAGTCACACGTACATGTATGCTATAGTCATGAAATAATAGGAAGAGTCTTCTCCTGATTGCCATTATTTTCTTGGTGGGGGCATATCTTAGAAATTATCACAGACCTTATAGAGTACTGTGTTGTCCAGAAAATTGCCACAATTATTCCCAGGTGGACATTTAAAAAAATCAAGTTTCAATTTTCCCTGTTAAACAGTTATAATAAAAAAATATCATTATCATATTCCTTGTGACAACCTGGTTGATTTGAAACCAAATAGCACAAATTTGTTGTCTGTCCCCAATTTGCCTTAAAACGTTTTTTGAAGTTAATTGGTAAGCTCTTAAAAATATATGCTTGTGAGTAGAGGATGAAATGGATAATGACAGCGAAGGTGATCAGTGGACAAGGAGATGGAAAGGTAACAGAAAAACAAGGAAGAGAGTAACTGAAAGAAACGAGAATGGAGGAAGAGATGAGAAGGTGGAGGGAGAACATTAAACAAGAAAAGGATGAAACAGAGGAAAACACCAGGTAAAATCAGGGAAATGAAAACAACAAATTGTGACACCATAGCATGTAGATTCACAAAGTGAATACAATCAAGGTTTGGGAGCAACAAAATTTTTGAGAGGCTAGACACCCTGCTTACTAAATTCTAATTGGTCCATGCTTAGTCATATACTGAGCTTTCCATTCCCAAAGTAACCTGGGTCAGTCCCTGTCCCAAAGATATTTGAAAACGAAACAAAGCTATTAATCATAGCATCTGATGAGTACATAATATGACTTATTTTTATTCTGATTTACTTCATAGATGGCTAGTCCAGCTTGCACTGAGCTGGAAGTTGCCATGATGGACTGGCTTGGCAAATTGCTGGACTTACCCAAGGAATTCCTTAATTGCTCAGATGGCCCTGGAGGAGGTGTGATTCAAGTAAGAGAGGCTATCTTGCTTTATCTTGTGTTTTTATGAATAACACTAACAGGAAGTTTTTTTTGCATTGAAATATTTTTGGATTGACACAGAGATCAGGTTATTTTGGGATTCAGTTCAATAGTAGTAACACTACATTAGAATTTTAATATTTCATAATTTCTGATAAAGTTAAGAAGTAGTGTTTTAATGTCATTTTATGAAAATTATGAAAAATTAAGATAACTGTTTGACTTTGGTAAATGAGTTATGTTTGTTATATGCTCACATGCAATACTCGATGGCTTAGTTGCAAAAATCTCAACTAGACCTTAGTGGGATGCCATTATAAATTATTGCCATAGTCATATATTCTTGGAAATTCCCTTACTCATCCCAAATTATGAATTCTTTGGCATATATGGCAAGTTTGTGAAAATCCTCAATAGCCAATCATATTGATCTATTTTTTCCTATCTTGTTATAAACATTTCTGGTTCTTGCATTATTTTATAATGTATTCTATTCATGTATGTCCTATTGCTTCCTAAGAATGTGTATCAAGATTGAATCAAGAGTTGTTGATGGAATAAAGACAAAGGTCGTTTATAATTGCTAATTTTCTTTACATTACAGGGCTCTGCAAGTGAGTCCACCTTACTTGCACTTCTGGCAGCGAAAGACAGAACAGTGAAAAGGATCAAAAAGGAAAGACCAGACTGGGACGAGGGGATGATAAAGGCGAAGTTGGTTGCCTACTCATCAGGTGAATTTGAATTTTGTTATTGACCAGGCTGGGTTAGTTGTTTCAAGTGGCAGTATAAATTTATTAGAGGTAATGCTGCTCTTATTCCTTTTTTAGGTCAATCTTGTTTCTAGTTCTTGCTAATGGCATAAAATTTTGATCAATGTTACTTGCCATTTCATTATATTGTCTCATCCTTCTATTAATGGTATTGAATTAGAAGGAAATAATTCTGCAAAATTTTCACACTGAATAACTTACTTCCTCAAGTGTTAACTTTTGGCACACTGAAACATAATGACTCAAGGATATCAGGGTAGTCCACTAGATTGTTACAAAGCTTATGTAAGAATATTAAGTCAATAACCTATCTCCTATGGAGTGTGGTAGTTATGTTTATTAATTGCATAACATCATCATACGGTATATCATAAGAAAAATGCCTTAGTTTTCTGTATACTAATTTTAAGAATTTGTGTTGAACTCTCTCTATAGAGTTAGCCATTAAAAGCCAAGAGATTTGTCTCAGTCAACAGACGTGTTCTGAAGCAATACATAGAGGCACAAAGATACTTTTTATTGAAGGAGATAATGTACATTCCACTAAATTTTCAAGAATGTTGGTGAGGTATACCTGAATAGTAATTGGGTGAGTTCATAATATAAATATTACCACAATTATGAACAGAAACAATATAATGGGGTTTCAGGCATTCAGGAAAATACCATTGTTAAAGGATTTTAACAAACTTAGTATGAGATGAGCCCAACCAACACCCATCCCATGAACCTTCAGGTTTGGAACAGGTTTTGATAAATGCAGAGAAGACATAAGAGCAGTCGCCGATACATCATGCATTTCATTGCTATTTAAAACTTTGCCTTAATTTTGAAATACAAAAATTGATTATGAAAGACAAAGCTTTATTGGATTTTGGGAGTTCCTCCTTGGAGCAATGTCCATTGAAGATAACTTCTCCAGCTATCCTGCTGGAGTCTTCAGGTCAGAATTGGTGATTCATACTTTTATTGTCCATCTTACATACAGGAGTGTGACCCTTCAGAGGTTTGGCTGTTTCCACTGTTCCATATCTTTGGGTTAAAAATCCTTTTCCACATGCTAGATAGTGTATACCCGTCTTTTCTGTTGCTTAGTTATCTCTATTGTTTCTCAAATAAGCCAGGGCCATATCTTTCAGAACAGTTTACCTACACTTTCTCTAAGTTTTTGGCTGGGTACCAACCGAATGTGCTCTGAGATGACAGAGAGGCAGAAATGCTTTCTCTCCCTGGTCCATTGGTGTTCTCATAATCTTCATTGGATTGACCTTCCCGTCTGGGTTATGTGCAATCTGCCACATGAGCATTCTAATCATTACACTTCCTCATAGTGTTCACAAGGAATTTTATTCTTGGGCTTATTTATGTGGTGACCTGTCTTCAGGTGAAGGATTTCACATAATGCTTCAAGGGAACTCTAGTGATATTTTAGTGGTTCCCACGACAAATCTGCTCTTGTGCAGGGGTTGATGGTAGGAAGAAGCTGGCAGGTATCAGTCCAAATACCTTAAACTTCCATCTACTCTTTCTTTCTGTCATGCCTAAGGCATACAAGAAAGGAAGGTGGCCATTTTCTTTTATCTACTTGGTGAATTTTGCACTGGAGTGTTGTGTTTTGAGGTACTGAAGGAATTCATCTAAATCTGATCTATTGTCCCAGTTGACAGATGTGTTGTCCACATTCCTGGGGCAGGGAGAATATTTCTTGGCAGAGTGGCCTTCTATTCACACTCCTCCATGTAGGTGTTTATCATGTCAGTCAAAATTGGAAATCACAAATTTGACCATTCTCTCTGTTCATAAAAGCAACCATCCCAAAGGAATTCTTTAGACAGATTATGAAAAAGTATGGGAAATCCTTGGGTAAGCCCTTGTTCCTGAGTTATTTGATCATTTTGATGGACTCATTGATTGGATTGTTCATTTAGAAGAACCCAGCATTGACGTTCACCAAGATATTGTCTCTTTTCTCCTTTGTTGATTTCAAGGTGTTTATTAAGCCAGTGAAATTCTTCAGAGAACTGATTGTGCTCACAATCACCCTTCCCTGTCACTTGATTTTTCCTGCTCAGTCCAATTTCAATTGTCTTTCTTCAAGAAGAGCTGCCATTTTTTCTTTTTACGTAGCATTGGTATTAGATATTTGGGTCAGCAGGACTGCCAATCATTATCACAAAAATTCATGAGGGCCTGTCTCTTCTCCAGCATGGTGTTGGGTTTCAGTGGCTTTGCTCATTCCTCTTCTCTCACTCGATTTACTATCTACCTTACTATCTATATTTATATATATCTACATTTACTATCTATATTTCTCATGGTAGCATCTACAGCTGTAATTACAGCTCCCCTAGGGATAGTCCATGGGGTAATGGCAATATTCAAACCCCAAGACTTTCTGGAAACAGCGACACGGCTAAGTTGATGCTTGGTCAAGTTGACACTCTCCTGGTTCTTCTCAGGACCAAGAAATGCTCCTTTGTTTGGTGATCAAATGGCCACCAAACAAATTTTTTTGCAGTTAAATTGATTGAGAGTCATTTTCAGGGGGGGATAAGACCATTTGCTTGGTGTTTCCTAATTCATTAAATTCCAATTAGCATTGCTATGTGGAGAAACACTCAAAGCCCTATGAATTTTATTTTAATTGACCTATTATCGATAACTTTCTACATCTGATGAGTGGTGGTAGAGGAATTAGTCCTATCAATCTGAAGCAATATGCAGCATAGACTATATCACATGTGACATCACTGCTTAAAATTCATATAAAACTGGCCATTATGAAAGTAAGAAATTGTGTGTGTTAGAGGGATTTATTTGGCAGATTCATGAAAATACCTGTGTCATAAACTAAGTTTTATATTATAATTTCAGGAAGGCAAAATAATTGTTCATATAAGTATTTCACTTCATTGGTTTGGTTTATTCATAAAACATGCAATGGGATATGAGGTAGATGCCCTTGATGACAATAACTAATGTGAATGTTTTTCAATGGATTATTGCATTGGATTTTAATGTGCTGGTAACTGTAAATTTTCTTGAAAACAGATCAGTCCAACTCTTCAGTGGAAAAAGCAGGAATTTTAGGATCAATGACTATGCGGCTTCTACCTGCTGATGAGAAGTGTTCATTCCGTGGCTCAACCCTCAGAGAAGCTGTGGAGAAAGACAAAAAACAAGGGCTTATTCCTTGTTGTGTGAGTAACACTGATATATATATATTATTCATAGATCAGAATTATTCTAATCAATACACATTTATATGAAAATACTGTTGTATTCAATGGCTGTTTTCTAGCTAAAATGTGTATAGAAGTTAGAAAACTCTTTTAAAGACAGTGATGTGGTTATTTTAATAATGGCTGTATAATTTAAAGATACTATATATTTTTGAAGTAAGTATGTTTGTGAAATGTTACCTTTGTTCAATCTGTATTGGATTTTTTCATTGATGGTCTATATTTATGCAAGGTAGAGAGAAGGAAAAATATATCTTGATAATCATAAATGTAATAGTATTAAAAAAATACTAATGTAAACCTACATAGCCAACAGATAGACCCTACTTTCTGTATCATATGCCCACCGAGACAGACTGAGTCACTGGCTCACCCTTAAAGGGAAAATAAAACCAAATTATAGACATCAGCCTTTTTCTTCATTAACTCTGAAACTTCTTCAAACTGAATTTTTGGGTGAAACCATAGTTACAGATATCTACACAATCTATGATATAATGTTTTCAGCATATAAAAGCAAGGGATCATACTCTTAGCTGCATACACTTTTGACAATAAAAATTCAGCTAGTATACTGCTGACTAGAGCAACCACATTAAATGGATTCACTACCCAAAATCAGTTAAAATTATAAAGATTTTACATTACCATATGAATTAAATTTTTTAAAAAGCTTTTCCTTAGAAGGATCACTCTATTACTTTTCAGCTTTATATCCCGAGTCTGTACCACTAATATTACTTATAATCATCATCAAAAAGAGCTTAATAGTGCCTGCAAGGTGGTATGCAATATTTTTTAGTATCTTTTAAATTATAATGAAAATAGAAAATTTATATGGTGGTGTTGTTTAATTAAACATTCATGCTATAAATCTCCATTTCAACACATATTACACCATTTTGCCTCCACTTCATTTTTGGCTGAAAATGATTTGTGTATTTATTATAATCCCATCATTGAAATTGTAATATGTAATGACAAACATGCATCATCATGTTCAGGGCCTTCAATTCCAAGCCTAGTTGAAAGCTTACCTCAGCACCGTTCCCCTTTCACTAAGTGAAAGAAAAATAACTTATAGGCTAGATAACATTGCGGTGCCCCATGATCAACTAATATTACATTATGCTGTAAAGACTCAAACAATGCAATCAATTGATTTGTGATTAATATGCAATGTATAATGCCTACTATCATTTTCACATATTGAAGTGATATTTATTTCTACAAACTTCAACAATGATACATACCAAAATTGCCGATATTGAAAATAATACTATTATATGGAGACTAGGAGCTTTGCAAACCAGTTTCATCAAATTCCACCAAATTCAATAAATGTTCTAATTAAGGTCCTTTAAGATTTCTTTGGTTTAGACTGAACAGTTGACACAATCCATTGAATGCAACAAAGCATAATCACAAAACAAGTCTATATCTACCTTAGCTGGAATTTAAGCCTGTGTCATTAGGGTCAAGTAGGAAGATAGTTACCCATTTCACATAAGAATTTATTTTCAGAATTTTCACTCATTTTATGATTTAGTAGAACAAAAGCTGAAGAAGGCTATTTGTTACAGGTAATTGCAACACTGGGAACTACAGGAACCTGTGCTTTCGATCATCTTGTCGAGCTTGGACCTGTTTGCATTCAAAATAATGTCTGGCTGCATGTGGATGCTGCATATGCTGGTAGGATTCTTAACAATTTTATTTACCAGGTTTAATTACTTCATTCAGGATATTAAGCATATTTTAGGGTAGCCAATTGATTCCAAAGTGACAAACTCAAATTTTATAATCATTGAGTAAAATCAGTGTAAACCAAAGGGAAATAAAGACATCAAAAGCCTGCTCCATGGCCATTCATACAGGTCACTCCCACCTCACTTAGTATCACTTGTCGCAGCAATTGTTTGACAGGTGAATTCTGAAGATTCTTGTAAAAAGTTATTATTGTACAGTATACCATTATTCTTAACAGTATTATAATGGTTTATGTTGCTGTTTGATTACCTCAGGAACTAAGCATGGCTACACTTTCAGAGGCATGGTAGCCTCATAGGTAGAACATTTGGCTAGAAATCAGAGGATCCAAGGTTTTCCAATTCCCAGGAGATTCCTTTGTGCAACCCTGACAAAGCATCTTAGTGATGCAATTTTCTGTTTAATTCAACTTAATGGGAAATAGCAGTGGTATAGTGTTAGAATGGGGATCCATACCTGGACTGTATGAATTTCATATTGCTTACAGTTTAGTTTGGGGTGATAAAATCTCACCTCTCTGTCACATGTCCCTCACCTGTCAAAACCAGCCATTATGTTGGATAAATGGGCTAGTCCTTATTGTATTTTGTGCTATCAAATTGTATTTACTATTATGCAACATAATTATACTGTTTTTATATTATATGTTACTACTAACATGACTTAAATATGTGTCTTGTGATTGTGGGACACAGATATATAATGTGTCCTACAATCACCAGACAAATAATCTTTCTACATTTTATGAGAAAATATTAATTTGTGTAGGAGGACATTAGTTTGCTACTGTACACATTTTAATTACTTATGATAATTTAACTTAAAGGTGCAGCATTTATTTGTCCTGAATTCCGTCATCACATGGCTGGTGTGGAATATGCTGATTCTTTTACTTTCAACCCCCACAAGTGGCTCCTTGTCAACTCTGACTGTTCTGCAATGTGGTATGTGTAATTGAAAAGTTTTGACAAATACTGCTGCCCATACCAGTTGATTTTGTTTACCACAGCATATTCAATTACATGCAATCACAAGTAACCAGAGGCCCATAAAAATCCATGATTTATGATACAATTGATTTAAGAGATTTTTTAACCTATGACTTATTTTAATACCATTTGTTTAATTAGTTACTACGTTCATGAATATAAGTTTTGTTTTCCTTTGTTTTATCTGAATTTTTACCAAATCTACCAACCTCTTCCTTAGGGTTAAAAATTCGAATGACTTTGTGAATGCATTCAAGGTGGATCGCATTTACTTAGCCCATCAAAAACAAGGACTAGCACCTGACTTTCGTGTAAGTATTAAACAGTTATGTGTTTCCTCCTAAATGGCCATTAAAAAAAATACCAATGATATCCTAAAACGAAAATCCGACATAATGAAATTTCCTGTGCCACCCTTGAAATGAAGTCACATGATCCATTATTCTAAGCTGTTCCCTAGGCCAAAATTGCATTATCTTTAGTAGTAGAGACAAAAAGCAGACTAAAAATCCAAAATCACACCTTAGAATACAAATGATAGCTGTAAAAAACCCATGATAACATACTTGCAAGTTAATTTTAACTTTGTCAGTACATGGTTCATGCAGATAGTGACAACATAACAGTATTAGTGATGTGTGATAGTTCAATTCTCATTATTGTTCCAATATTATTCAGTAAAGAGTGAGAAAACGATTTAGATTTCAACTGAGTGATTTTGAAACTGTAAGTTTCTATAGTGTTTTGACAATTGGTTTGATCAGTTCAAATAAAAGGATAACTACAGAAAAATGATTTCACTGTTACCTCTCTTGATACTTTCCTTGTCTAACTGGTTGTGGTGGAAATAATAAGAGAGAATAATAGGTGTTACGCATCTGTCATATTAATTCTTAGTACAGGTATTTATTCCTGGGAATCAACATATTTTCCTTATTTCCAAGCCAATTTAGGTGCTTGGAAATGAGATGGTATGGCTTCATTTGCTAATTCTGAAATTATCAAAAGTAGTAATCAGAAAAAACTAGTAATTAGTATTTAATAATGATTTTACTCAGTGACTCATGTAATACATGCATTGCATTTTTTGCTAAAATTGAAATTCAATCCCATAGCAATTTAATTTCTTCATAGGGGCTACACACCACTTAGTCTGGAAGATATAAAAAACTTGCAGCTCCATCTCCATCATATAGCCTCATATTATGTCAGTTTAATAAGGAAATTTTGATTCAAATCTACTGTTAATTATTGAGTTTTTCACCTACTGTTGACTTCCAGAAATTTCTACAATTACAATTAAGTTGTTAAATAGTTATCAGGAGAGTATTTAAAGGAATCGAAGTACAAGGGCATGCATTTACCCTGCTACTGATCTTTTGGGCATCAAAAATAAACAAAGGAATAGTACAAATGCTCAACAAAAACTAAATGACATAAATACTAAAAAATAAAAAAAACACTATGAAACTTAACACGTTTCCAAAAATAATATGGCACAAATCCATACCAATTTTGGAAATATGAATTTTCAAGCAAAGCAATCCATAAAATGCGATTCACATTGAGTTTTTCCTTTACCCTTCCATACTGAACACCTATGCTCAGATTTAGACAGTATCATTCCCTTAGTACTGGATTTATCTAGGGAATTCTGGTGTCCAAGGGAAGAGAATCCATTCCACTGGCCCTGAATATGTGATTTCAATCATCCCATAGATCTTAAAATGAATTAAGGCCTATATTTTCATTTATCAAATCCTGTTATAGCTTAGTTGTCCTTAAAATAAATCATATAAAGTTTTATTTGAAACCATAAATCCATAACTAATGTTAACTGAAGTACACATGCATGCATTGGAATCATGCATCTGGGAAAATTCTTGTCTCTCAATCATTTTCAATGGAGCAGAAAATCTTATGCATAGCTGTGTTCATATTTTTTATGGATATGTCACTTTTGCAAAGCTTAAAAATACAATGAAGTGGATATGAAATGAATTTCTCGCATGTTAAATGGTTTTGTTCTTTCAGAATTGGCAGATAGCATTAGGTCGTAGGTTCCGATCACTTAAGCTCTGGTTTGTGCTGAGACTGTATGGAGCAAGTGGCCTAAGAAAACACATCCGTAAGCAGGTTGCATTAGCTCAAATATTTGAGAAACTGGTTGTTGCTGATCCAAGGTTTGAATTGGTTCTCAATTCCTGTATGGGACTGGTTTGCTTCAGAGTCAAGGTAAATATATGGTGATAAACTTCATTTAAAAGAATCAATATCATTAGAGAAATATATGGGTGGTCTGAAAAGTTTCTGAACTAACAAAGATGCAAGACATTTTTTCTGAAATTTTTGTGGTCTGAAAAGTTTCCGACCTAACAAAGATGCAAGACATTTTTTCTGAAATTTTTGAGGTTGGAAACTTTTCAGACCACCCTTGTATGTGATTGTTATCAGGGGTGTTTTATTTTGTTGCAGCTTTTAACTCGGTTAATCATGTATTCTTCCAGGGTCCAGATTCAATCACCAAAAAACTCCATGAAGCTCTCTCACAGAGTCATAGGATCTATGCATCAGCAGCCACGTATGATGGCAGTTGCATGATTCGTTTTGCTGTATGCAGCCGGTTTACTGAAGAGCAAGATATTCTCTATTCATGGAAGGAAATATGTGATCAAACAGAGCGCCTGATTTCATTTGAACAAAATGGGCATGGAGAGATTCTTTTTCAAAAGAAACGTATTGGAAGAATGTTCAGAATCCAGCAATCATTTAATTAAAAGAAATGACACAAGTGTCTTCAACTGTACACTAATATATGTGGATCAAATACTTTGTAGATAATTGATTCTCTTGGTGAACTTGTTTCTTAGTGCCTAAGGCAAACTCAATATTTTTGTACAGATGACAATTTAAGTTTAGAGCAATGAAAATCTATGTGAAGACAACCAATTCGTGAGAGAAGACATTAAAAGTAAGTTTAAAATTTCAAGAAAAGATAAATTAAAGATTGTAAATAGAGTTTTGTATAAATGGATGTAATATATTTTCATGTTAAAGACATTTGCCATTATGCATTTTTTATTACACAATGTTTAGTAATAAATATGTATATCATAACTGCACCACACAAGTTCCTATCAGAATTTAAATCCTGATTCCAAACATTTACACTTTTATTCTTTTGACTGAGTAGGGGAAAGTATTTTGTCCATGATTGCTGGGCCTGTTCTAGAGGATTGATGAAGCAAACAAATGCAGAGGCTTACAAGCTCATATTCCCCAAAACTACTATCAATCTTCAGACTTGAACATATGGACTGCAATTCCAGTTAAGCCATCATCCAGTTATTTGGATTAAGGAGGGAGCATCCTGAAAACTTGGTATCATTAGGACAGTACCTTGTTCGCCTTTGTTACAAGTTGAGTAAAACTCCAAAAAACTATAGGAGATGCCGCAACAGTAACTTTTAATGGATTCATCCACTAATATGCATTTCCATGCAATATTTCAATCTAAAAATCATAAATTATTGCATTGACGAGTTGAGTAATCAAATAATCATAGAGCATCATTTAAATGGAGAAATGCCCTCATGGAATAGGAGTGACTGAATTGACCATTACAAAATATCTCTAAATGTCAATATCTCACAGTGGTAAATTCAGCCATTTCAGAATATTGTATTTTGTTCTCCAATAAATCATATGGAGTCCTTTATTGTCCATTTAGAAATTATCTCTCCAGTGATATTAAACCTTTGATTAACAGAAAATAAAAATCTCTTGGGCTTGGCGCTTTTCTTCCATTGCTAAGCCAGGGAACTTGACTTGTTGCCACGGATGGAAGATGGTAAATGTTCCATTCTTGGAAACTATTTACATGCATCAATCCTGCCAAAAGGCTTGTTAACTGACAATGAGTTTCAGAAAGAACACTGTTCAATACCTGTTACCATGCCAGTTATCTGATAATCCATATGTACCACTCTACTCATGTA
This sequence comes from Hetaerina titia, assembly GCA_037158775.1. Taxonomy (NCBI): domain Eukaryota; kingdom Metazoa; phylum Arthropoda; class Insecta; order Odonata; family Calopterygidae; genus Hetaerina; species Hetaerina titia. The sequence continues at coordinate 52,104,452 of CM073768.1, read as the reverse complement.
TACTTTTATACAAAATCCTGAATATTTGGACTTTGAAGGTGCTTTGGCTGTGTTACCCTTGTTTCCATTTGTTTCTCACTTGTTGATTGCCCTTGTTGATGCTTAAGTACCTAGGTACTTCCTAAATATAATTAAATCAATCAGTGATGGAAGGGTAATATCACATACACTTATATCTTCCACAAAATATGTGAGCTTCAGTTAAAAAAAATTAATCCTAATTTTCTCTCATTTTGAAGGTACATATTATCTTAATCCATATATTGCTGCATCTCCCCTTGGGTATTCAGTTACCCCTTCATCCCAATACAGACATTGGTTGCATAACACAACTTAATAATTGATGTTTTCTGTGATGGAGTTAGATCCTTAGCAAGACACCTTTAACTTGAGCCTATTGCATAGGGACTTTTATATGGTTAGGTGCTCAAAATAAGTTTCATTATCTTTGGTGCCGAAAAAGGGAATAACATAATACCATGGCTAAATTCATTGCACATTGCTATGGACATGAGCTGGAGTATCAATTCTGGTATTGGCACTCATAGTACCAATTCATTACAAGTTTGATGTGCATTAAAGCTTTTAAAAGTTCAGCATTTAACAGCCAAAAATGTTACCTCAACTTTCCAAGTATGAATACAAGGTTAATTGGGAAATGAAATCTAATAAATTAATAATCTCCTAAGCATGTTTTTTGAATTCCAAATTATTTATATTTTAGCAAAACAAGGACTAATGGAAGATAATTTGAGTAATCTGGAAATTTGAAATAATTATTATGCTAAATTTCACTGAACATTATCATGATAACCACCATTGTACTTCATTATTGATTTCCTACTATAGCATTGTATTTCATGCTGAAAATACTTCAAACAAAACTACTTTAGAATGAAAATGACTTCTCACTTATACTTCAGTTCTCCTTATTAAACTATAGGAAATGTATGTAACCACAGCTTTAAAATGTTTCTTGATTTTTATGAATGACATTAAGTGGTCAGTGGGAAATTTTTTGCAGGTTTTTTCTAATATATTTGAAGATAGGATTTATTTATTTTTTTAGGTTCCACAATAAATATTTTAATAATTTAATCCAATCACCCTGGCTGGCTACACCACTATCATGTAATATGTGAAATTCAAATTTTTAAAGTGGAGGGCAGTCCTTCTGTAGGTACTCTATACCACCTGCGATGTACTGCATAGAGAAGATAAAGGCGCCAATTTTAGCTGGATTTGTTTATAGCTTTATCAGACTTTAACTCTATCCAGTCAATTTTATCCATTGTTATATCTTTATCTTATCTATTCTGTGATTTACAAGTGTACATCACCATTTTATAGGTGCAGGCAGGCACTAATGATTCTGTCAGAAATGTTTTGTATCAATGTCCCTGCTGTGAAAATATATGATTTTGAAACATTGCTTTTTAACAATTCGAAATGCACTTTATAGGGAATTATTCTACTATTTTTTCTGAAAAATGCTTCGGGTACGAACATTGATAACGAATTTCCCATGAAGATACTGTATTAATTTTTTTCGTTCAACTCTTATAGAGAAATACCGCGAGTGTACTCCAACCTTTTCCCTCTGGGTTCTCTATTTATCGAGATATCCCCCAAAGTTTGCGGATTTCAAGCATTTTTTCCTGATTCGGTACCTTGCCATTTTTACTGATTTCACCGGATGGCAGATGCGGAAATCGTCGCGATACAAATTAGATACGGCTATTCACACGCAATTATCACTCCCACAAAATAGTTTTACGTTTTCGTGAATAAGAGGATGTGCGCAATTCGGGAATAAAAGTTTCATCATTATCAGCCTCTTCTTTGATTTTATAACAACAATTGTAACTGCGGATGGAACCTTTAGATTCACAGGTTTTCAGCAAAATATTGGCATGGTTAATTTTCTTGAATATTATAAAATTATCAAATTCTATACGCATTTTGCAGTTTTAAATTATTATGTCATGGAGCAGTTGTACGCTGTGACACGCTAGACACTACTCATACTTTCCTAGGAATCTTCTGGCAGCGCCACTATGCTGTTATGTCATTCAAACTGTTAAAAGCACTCGTTCGCAAGTTATGTGGACTTGAATTTGTGTGAACATGCTCAGTCTCGATTAAATTATAAGAATATGGGTCAGTATTCGCGGGAAACTAGAATTACAATGATAAGTTGTACCACATCCTGGCTAAATATAGCTCAAAATTCAAATGGTGATTATTCAGAATTGGCAAAAATATTCCAGTTAGCGTTATTGCATTTTCGAGTTTTGTACCCTATATATCGGAACTTTTCGCCGAATCCTATCAAATACAGACTAATTTATTTGCCTGTGGTGAGTTGGTAGGAAAGTGAAACAATAAAAAAATGTACATAATATGTGTTGCATGCAAACTGTCATCTATCTCTGCGATTGTGATGGTGTTTCCATTGTCACATATTGAATGCTAGCTAATCTTGCATAATTGGACACTACGAGATCACAGCGACAGCCAAAAAGGGACAATCTTTCGAGTGTGCTGTCTTCTTTAAAAATGTTAGAATTTCATGCTTTAGATGTCATACATTGATTTCTGATATGTTTTGATTGTTCCCATAGTTCTTGTGTGGATGTTTCACGGTACTATGTATAGTCATATATATTTCCATTGGTAAAAATCTTGGCTTAATCTTTATGCATGGGGTTTATATTAGAAAGATGTTAAATGCAACTTTTACAAGTGAATGAAATGTGTAACTAAAATATGTATGCCAGGTGCCTACGTTGTGAGAATAATTAAACTTCGTGATTAACCAAGTCAGTCATTAATATTGGAAAAAAATGATTGAATATTATATATTGGAAAATATGGTGTGTGACTAATTTATTTTGCCATTAACTTTTATACTGTGGCGTACATCATCATTTAATTTTGTTTTGAATGGGTTACTGAATTTATACCTTTGGTCTAGATATCAAGATAGGGTGGATTAAGCCATGCCATGAGTTTGGGTGGAATAAGTCTAGGGTGTTTGGAAGTATGACATCAACAGCTGTTAATTGCTAGTGTTTATACATGGCTGCAAAGTCAAAATAAAAACAATAATTAGACTATTACTCATTTATGACAGTAATGACAACATTAGGTTTCGTGGGTAAAACTGTTTGACTAGCACTTCTGCATATTTTTACCATATCGTTTACATATAGATTATGGAAGCTTTTAAACAAAATTCTGTATTCCAATTTTTTTTTAGTATGCAAGTTTTGCCATTGAGCAAGCAAAGAGCAGTGAGTTCCAGTGTGCTATCAGTCAGAATACTGCATAAATAACATTTAGTAAACAGTAAAAGTATCATCTTTCCAGTTATCATAATACCCTAGGTAAAGCCGGACATTTAAGTACTCATTGTTTTTTCATTAGGGTAAACTTATCGGAAATATTGACTTGAATCTTCAAATAAATATCACCTAAATCTAATGAGATGATGTGGAACAGAATGAAGAAAACTGTTACATATTTGGAAATCATATCTAATTCTTATGTTCACTTTTTCTCGTGTCAATCATTATATTATGCAAACAGATAATTCTTCAATTTCTATTGGTTATACCATTCTTTGAATTTCAGGTGTCAGAATTCACTCCTGTACTACAAATTCCATTTAAATTCCAAATCTTTATGGCCATATGGAAATTGATTCGTAGCATCAGGCACTTGATTTATCTTCTAGCTGGATGGTGAGCATGCTGTTTTTTTTATTATGTTAATTTTCAAATTGTGGAATTTTCCACAAATATTAATGTGAATAGATGAATTTCTAGGGTGGATAAAAATCCAGCATTCCTTGGAATAAGAAATGTGCTGTGTGCCACTGGTTTGACAAAACACATATGTTAGCAATATGTTTTTTAATTAGTTGGCTTCTTTAGAATTCTATTATTATATTTCCATCAAAGTAATGAGTAGACATGATACAAATTTGTAATGTTAAAAGATTTTATGACAGAAGTGGTTATTTAGTATTATATTCAGTCTTATTCTCATTCTGGAAATTTTTGTTGCATGTTATTAGCTCATTAAAACTTTGCAATAAGGTTCATAACCCTGGCTTGCCCAAGTATTATTTCTGAATCTTCATTCTCTTTATTTTCTTTTTTGTAATGGAAGGGCAGGAAGGTAAACCATCACCGAGAGAGATAGATCTCTCTTGTCTCTAGTTACCAATCCTTCTGCCAGTTGCTATTAGATTACACAAGTGATTGCATGACTTTTAACATTTGGGGTTTAATATAGTACTGCTTCAGTAATAGAAGTGACTATGCTCTATAAAGCTGTTTTTAGAGTTTGAGGATGTTATTGATAGAAGTTTTTAATTTAGTTCACAGCAACTTATTGAAAATGCATGCCTGCTCGATGGAATTTAATGTGTGGTTCATTTCTCCATGCAGCATACTTGCCCCCTTCATGAATGTATAAATTTACATATGGGATGGCAGGGCTTATGCAATGGGAACTCTAAATAGGGCAACTAGTAGCTGTGTCACATGGGGAAAACATGAATTCTAACACTGTCCTTGTTGACCTTCTCTCATTCCCTCTGTTCAAATTGCACTTGTTTTTATGTAAGATTAATGTTACTTTATAGGTCATAACAATTTTAAAATGTGCTTAAATGAAATCTATATCTTGGGATTTCCGATTAGTTTTACAGTGAGTTTTGTCTCACCCTAGGAATCCCACCATGAGAATTGCATACACTTGGAACTGAAACATACAGACATAAGAATTTCTCTTGTACTATCATTGTGGTAATTTATGGAAGATTAACCTTCCAGAGACAAATGCACATACGAAGCACATAATGAAATGTGACCTGTAATTGTTTATGGGAGAATGAATTTCTTACCTGGGAAAATTATGGATCTCGAGACACTCAGCTGCTAATGCATTCCTCATAGGGTTGGTGGGGAACATCGCTGAGGAAAGAAAATAAAGGCAACATTCACACTATTGAGTTGTAATCCTGTGCCATGGACTAACTTTCCCCTCACATGCATACCAAGAGATATACTTGTTCCTTTAAAGTGGGGAATATTATTCCTGATGCCAGGGACTGACTTTGAGGTGTACACTTGCCCAAAATCCTTCCCAATAATGGATACACACAATCCAAATACAAATTCTTGATACTGAAATTAGAAAGGAATATAGCCCACAGAAGTCTCGTGCCAAAATATATGAATGTATTTAAAATGAACGTGTATTTTCATCTCTACTAAACCCTTCATAGTATACTCAAGGAAAATCTTTAGTACGACTGAAGTTGGAGTCACAGTGCTGGGGAACACGTGCAATACTAAACAGAGAATCTGGGTAAGGGGAGGAAATGGGAGTTTTTAAATGAATAATTTAATCAGTGGCAGAGAGGGAGTGATGGTTAATAGTGCATCGTTATATGCATCAGTTTGGATGTATGTCTTTCTTATGGCAGGATCCTTGACATGAGGCTAGACTTGGCAAATGTCATGGTATGACCCTAGGCATAAAGTTTATGCAAGTATGTATGGTATTTAAAATTTTTAGAACCTTCGAGTTTTTGTGTCAACGTTCAACTACACTTTTCCTTTAAAATATCATTTATTCTTATCCAGTTTTGCACCAATAGGTCATGACTCAAGGAGCAGATCAATGCATTAGATTTATAGAGGGATTTAATACTATTTCACTCAATTGAATCCCACTGATAATAAAATTCATAGTAAATGCTGTAGTGTACAAGTGAATTGCAGTCTAAAGGGAAGAATGTCATCTGGTTCGGGCATAGGACAATTTTTAATAGAGAGAAAATTAAATAGTGTACATATTTGCATTATAACCTGAATATTCTGTGAGTTTTTGTGTTTAATTTTAGCCCTGAAATTGTCATATAGTCTAGACTACCAGTGTAATTGAAGTTCATTATAAAGGAAATTTAAATTTGTAATTTTTTGCTATATCTTTATCTAGTACTAATGTTTTGATATGCAGTTACATTTTGATGCTCCTAATTGTACTACAGCATCGCTGTCAGATTCACTGTAATTTTTGGTGTTATGAGGTTTCCTATACTGACGGTGAAACATCTGTCACTAACCACTCCTGATAATTAACAGCTTTTCTTCACAATCATTATTTTGTGGAATTGATGGCAGTTTCTGTATGGTCAATGTATCACCTACATACCTTTATTCATAGACTATCCCTCACCTTGACCAATGACCATTTCTTTTGACTGCAATTTCCCCTCTATTCAGTTATTCCAAAATGGACATAACACAACTTTTTCCCAATTTGTGTGTGTGTGTCAGTCTATCTCACATGGGGAAAATTCTTGGCCAATGGTATTTGCTCATGACAGCAGTATGCTGAAAATGCATGCACCCACCAGAACTTGGCTTTCAGAGATAATGGGACAGTAAAATCTTCAAGGATAATGACCATTTTTACACAGTTATTGTATCTTTATACAAGACATTTGAGAGCTGAATTCTCCTTGCATGGATTCTGCTGTGTCTCTTCTGACATTCCTGATGATATAAATAGGTTTTCTTTTCATGGAGCATGGAATAAATTTGCTGCATTTTTCTCTCTCATACATATATTTTCATATTACTGGCTTTATGCACAAATAATGATGAAACTAGTAGTAGTTTTTAGGGGAGGTGACCAACAGCTGAAGTCATTTGGACTATTAGGGATGGACAGGGAAGGATGGAGAGTGGAGAGAAACCTGGCATCAGCATTAGTCTACTCTTACTAAGAGATGCCAAGGGGTCCACAGCTTAACATCCCATCTGATGGACAGCATACTCACTCAAAGTGCTCTATACAAAGCACCTCAAGTAGGGATCGGGATACCACTGAAAAATATCTCCAGGATTCGAACCCGGGCCCTCTAGGTGGGGAGCCAGTACATTAGCTACTGCACCATCTGACCCTCACACAATGAAACTATTTTAATTTCTTTAATGTTAATTAAGCCATTAATATGGTAGTTTGTTTTAGCTTTTAAATGCAAGCATGTGCTCAATTTCAGTCATAATTATGAAAACCATCTATCCAAGCACCTGCTTCCCTAACAAATGGCTACCCTCTCTATGACCATTTTTTAATGGATTATCAAGGGTCACTAAATACATGTCTCATTGCATTTTGAGACTTTGATAGAGGGCAATATTTTGAATTGAGGGGGAAGCCCATACTTTTGTTTGGTTATTAGGTGGGGGGAGTTAGACGTGTGAAAGTAATACGGTTTCAAAAATTAAAGCCACACAGCCATGCAGCAGTTTTCTCATTTACTTCAATCTGTCTTGGGAAGCAAATGGTTTATAAATGAAATAATATCATTCAAATAGCAAATGAGATTATATCTTATTTTGTACAATGCGTCTTGATACACAACACAAACTATGTAAAAAATCTTTTGAAATACTACGAATTAGCATTTTGGAACAGTTTGAAATTAGGCATATTGTATTTAGCTTCTCTAATGTACCATTTAAACTTGACAGTTTAGGTAATGCTTATACCCACTTCTCATCGTCTCTGCACTATTAATGGTTAACGTGTGTGTATGCTTTTTCCTTCTTCAACCGTTTCTGTGGCATTTGGTGCATGTGAAAGCAAGAGTTTCACAATAAATGTTTCATTCTGTCAAATGTTAAGGTCACTCTGAGTGCATTTAGACATACTATGCAACCAATTATCCATTACGTAGAATAATGCAGATTATAATGAAGCAGTACTTTGTGAGCATTTTAGTCGTATAAAAAATGAAAAAGGTAAGATTGTTCGGTTAATAAATAGCCCCTTGCCTTTCACGACTATTCTACAAAAAAATTCACGAGAAACCTTGATCTTTTTATTTATGAGGCATGCCTCTTACCTTATCTCCTAAAGTGTTTTACTAGCTGATCTTTTTTTTTGTTCTATAAACGAGTGCATTATTGTACATTAACGTGGAAATAAAAATAAAATGCAGTTGAATTGAAATAATGAAGATGCAGGAAATTACCAAGTAGATATAGGTTTCGAACGTTCGCTCAAAACCAGTACACATATTCGCGGACGCAATAGTTTCTCGCAGCCAAGACTCTTTTGCGTTTCATTATTTTCTCCTTCCGCTCCTGGCATTATTCTACTCGTATCACGCAACACAATGCCTATTCTCTCCCTCACTCTTTACCGCTCATCCGGAAGTCTCCCGCATTTAACATCCCAGTGCCTATCACCCATTTTTTTAAAATTCCTAAAATTTCGCACGACTAACATCTCTCATAATACATACTAAGCACACTGTCGCTTATCTTCCTCTCTGTCGAACTCGGCAAAAGTACTACACAATGTGGTTTCTTTCGGACCAAGCATTATTACATTTCAGGATCTAATTAGCACTGCACGAAACACCCTAGAATCTTTTATTTCAGTCTACCATTTCTCAGCTTCACAAACTTTTGACTGCTAATAAAATTTCAATTAAATTAAGAAAGAGATTTTTTGAATTTCTTGTCTGGAATTTGGCATCTTGCGGCAGAAAAACATGGACGTTTAAAAAAAAACGTGGAAAATGCTTAAAATGGTTTGAAATGTGTCTGTGAAAAAGATTGATTGCTTTTGGTAAATGGGACTGATAGACTGAGGAATGAGGGAGTAATGATGATAATAGGTGATGGCAAAACCCGCCGAGAGAAATAAAAAAAGGGAAAACCATTTTGGTTAAGGCATATGCGAATTACGATGAAAGTGCTTGCGAAGAGGATTCACAGAGCGAAAATTTGAAGGAAAGCGAGAAAGGTAAAGAAGGAGAATTGGAATACTTGTATTGAAAAAACTCCCCTAGTATACATTAACATTTTGAAAGAAATTTATCAATGAACTAGTTATTTTTTCTTCTAAATAAAGCCTAAGCAATTTTGTATGGATACTTATAATATCAAAATCTTAGGAAATTTTTTTTGTAAAAAGTGAAATATATTATATATAAATGGCGACTCAATTCCCCCGCACAGCCAAAGAGGCTCAACACTTGATCAACTTTATCTACTCCGAATCCAAATTTGACTATATTTTACTGGTGAAAACATTATTCAGAGGTAATAACTAAATCCTTTTTCCTGAAGTAAAGTCGTATTCTCTGCCCTTCGATTTATTTTTTACTGTGACATAATAATTCACTAATTCGCAGTTATTAAGTCACTAGTTGAATCGGACGTAACTCTTGCGGTTACAACAGGTCCTAAATTACCGCACGCTTAAATGAATTTTAAGATCTGGGCCCGCATTTTGTTAACAGGCTAGATTTTTTGAAAATGGTCTTAAATCGTGGTAGTAGAATTGCCAAACATAAGTTTCAGACGAATGATGAGGTCTCAGGCGTGATGTGGTGGAAGCGTAACAAATTGCAATACCTGTGGTTTTAATAAGTTTCAGGTTTAACTTTGTGAAATTCCTTTATGATGGTAAAAAACTGCACCTCCATATAAATATTTAATATTTCACGACTATGGTTTCGATGCTGCGTATCATCATCAGTTTGGAAGTGCAAAGTTTCTTTTTTTACCTACAGTAGAATTGTCGTCCCCGGCCCTGTGCTGAGGCATCCTGAATGTTGCGAAAACGCTCCATGATTTTTGTTTGTTGGCTTTGTGCAACTCTTCCGCATCGCCCTTCCTATTCGGCGGCCACTGGGGCCGGCCTTCGGATCCGACGTCGATTCTAGACTCCAACGGCCAGCATCTGGTTAATTTCCTGTAGCATTCCCGGTTTTGATTGGGCGAAGTCAATCAAGCGATTAGCAATGTCTTCTCATATCCTCATATCCATCTGTTATAGGTCCGCACGCCCAAATTAAGATTTTAAGGGTCCGACCGAATTCTTACCCGTAATCTCCGTGTGTTTGAGGCGTGTTTTAGATTAAGAATCTTAAACTTACGGTGAATGTAAGAGAAAAGGTTTTTTCCTAGAAAACCTAGCTGTAGTGATACGGAATCATGCAAAAACTATTCACGATTCCATTAACTGCGTGAGAGTGTTTCAATCCAATTTATATCTACTATGTCTCTTCATTTAAGGTTAGTGGAAAAGTCCGACCTATTTGCTAAAAATTCGTGAACAGACGAGTGTGAAATTCTTCGAGGAAGAAATTTGCGCGCGCCCATGTGCGAAGCATGCGTCTTATCGATGGGTTTGAAATACGCGGCGAAGAGGACCCGCAGTGGGGCAAACTATTACATTTGTGCGGTAAAGGCGACCGAAATATGACTTCACAGCTGGAAATATTTGTATTCACGAATTTACCATGAGCCTGAAATGGTGAGGGTGAAAGAAAGAAAAAAGAAAACTTTGCACTTCCACACACTTTTAATAGAACACGACCATGGTTTCGATGCGGCGCATCATCATCAGGTACAATACAACAAATTTTTTCAACTTATATAGCCAGGAGTTGAAAGTTAAGTTGAGAAAGTAAAGTTATAAGTTGAAAAAATATGTTGTATTGTACCTGATGATGATGCGCCGCATCGAAACCATGGTCGTGTTATATTAAAAGTGTGTGGAAGTGCAAAGTTTTCTTTTCTCTTTCTTTCACCCTCACCACGAAGGAATTCCACAAAGTTAAGCCTGAAACTGTTAGCTTAATGAGCCTGAAAGTTGTAATTTTCCGTAACCGAAAAATATGGGACCACACATTTAAACTTGAACAAATGACCATTCACGCTCGAAATAGGTACGCTTTATTTTTTATTCCCAAAATGTCGTCTTATCTACTTTAGAACGCTATGAATTTTCGATACAAACTTTATTTCGCAATTATTGTATGGAAAATCGCGTATTTCGTTTGATTTTGTAACGGAAATTATGCGGCGAAGGTACACAAAACAATTATTTTAGATAAAATACTACATCTGTTACTGTGTAAATTGTGTGGTATGGTTGGGCGGGTGGGATCAATTGGTATTCCACGTGGAAAACTTATGCCTTCCCATTTTCATTAGCATATATTTATACATTTAATTCTTGAAAATAGATTTAAATTACATTTTCATGTTTTTGATGGATTTAATAAAACGTAGACGCTGCATATTGAACGAAAAAGACCGTCGTTCAAATTTGGAGAGTGGGGCATGATACATAATTCTCCAAGCAGTTAAATCAACCTGAAATCGCCGATTGTGAAGAAGGAACTCGTCGACTTTTTAGTTTCGACATTGCGATGCTTTTGTTGTAATCGCCCACATTCACTAAGTGTCCAATGATATTACGGCGTTTTTTGTGCTTCGTGGGTTTTTCCCTCGGCCTTCACATCCCACCGGCAACGGCGATGTTCGTTTTTCCTTATTCTTTTCGTCGTTTCACGAAGTTACCCTCCGATTAATAGTCGTCGTGCCCGAACGAACAAAATTGAGCCACAAAAGAAAAACAGTCAAGGACGAAGGGCGTGAACCAATCGTGTGCCTTGCTCTTCCTTCTCAAGATCTACATACGCCATTAACGATTCCATTTCTCCGTTCTCATTTCCTCCTACGTCCTCTCATCCCATTATGGCCACCTCCCCTTCCCTCGACGTTATCTCTTCCATGCTTCTCAAGTGTTTCCGCTTAGCTTCACATCACTCACATGTTGCTTAGCAACTGGAAGTATTATGCGAATTTAGCATAATTAACCTCTCCTGAATTCAGTAAGTAATACGAGATGCTCCTATTTTAGTGCGCTTGGAAATTTAATCCGCCAAATTTCCCATACGTATTCTTTGTATTACCATAATTTTTGATTTGTTGTACGGATTTTTTTCGAAAAAAATAAGATGAGTAATTATCACAAGTTAATTTTGCCGGTTATTCTGTGGTACTATATTCGGCAGCAAAGTCATATCTTCAGCCAAGCCAATTGTTATGCACGTATCTTGGCGATCTTATATCAGTGAGTATGTAAGGGTATATCTTCGTTTACTCTTGTGAACAGACATATACATGCATGCCTCCAATGCATGTGTAGTGATGAAAGGATTTATAGATCGTGAAGAGTTGCACTGATGTTAAGGAAAATAGTTCTATACGTTCTTGTTACTCAAGTATTTCATTTCAGTCGCAAATTAATTATCGCTTAAGGATCATCCAAAGGGAAATTTGAACTTTTTTGTTTTTTTTTTAATTCTGGTTGTTTGATTAAATGCCAAGAAAGGAGATGCCGCAAGAGTAACTTTTAACGGAGTTATTCGCTAAGCCCAATAAACCCTTAACGTCCGGTAGTGTGTGCTTCCGTGATATCTCAGACGTAGTGTGATTAAATGCATCACTAATTACTGATTAGATAACTGATCAATATATTTAATTTCACTCCATAGGGTAGCCATTGAATTATTGTGGGGGAAATATTTGAACTATTCTATTAGCAACTATATAACCTAACACTATCATCATTTGGCTGGATATTTAATGTTTGTTCTATTGATAAGTGTCTGTAAATAGGCGTTCAATTAGTTATAGTTGACATTAGATTACCTGAATGTGTCACATTAACTTTTCGTACTGTTCTCTTGAAAAGAATAAAGTTCTCATTTGTGAACGCAATTTTAATGAATGCGCGCAAAATGATTAACTTTATTCTCACATTAATGCACTTGAACCTATGTTTTGTCAATTTCTTATTTGTGATTTATCTTCATGCCGGGGTGTGGAAGAAGAGTGGAGAGAAAGCACGAAAAGTAATCTTTGAGATGAAATAGAGGTTATCTATTAGGTTTTCCAAATACTAAATGACCTGTGACATGTTAATCTCCAAACTATGATTACCGAATAAGTAGTTAAAATTTTAAAACTATTAGCATCCAGAATAATGATTTTTAATTTAATGCTTTTCTAGTGCAGCTAAAATTTTGAAAAGCGAGTGCAAAAAATTGGTTAGCATTGAATGTTGTGTCATTAACTTTTTGAATGTCAGTTGTGTTAATGTAGTTTTCTATAATTTTAATTTCATATTAATTAAACAATGGAAAATCAAGCGTATTGCACTTTTCCTCAAAACAAAAAGATGTATTATACGCGCGTTTAGACTCGACTAGAGGTCTACAAAATGCGTCACAATGATCATGTGTTGAAGTCTCCATTATGGATTTCTTTTACCGCATCAAGCTTGGAATTGGGAAACTAAGTTCAAAATTCGATATCGTCCATACTATTAGTGAGAAATACGCTTGTGACATCCCGGAGAATAATGGGAAGTAGTTTCTTCTGAATTTGTATAAACATTAGCGTATGACATATTGAAAACACGCATGAGAAAAGGACCACAATAGATAACTTCCTTTGTTCTCTTGTGAAAATTAAATGTTGACAAAATTGTTTACGATCAAATGTCTTTGAAGACATTGACACAGGTGGACACTCCGCAGGAAAGAAGAGCTCATGAGAATTGATGTGTACAAATTGATTGTGATGAAACAATTTCAAATTAACGACCAAGTATTAGGTGTGTCAGCAACCGGGGTTCCTGGGAATATCTAATTCGTGGTACCACCGGGTGTGCTCTGCTTGATGGCTTTTACAAGGATTTTTGGAGGGTAGGAATTATTCCAACGAAAGTCAGACCAGCGAGAACAATCATATGGTAAAGCTGTGATGACACATCAGCCATCACTAAAAAAGCATAATAAACAAGATCCAGTCATCATCATAGTTCCTTTAGTCATGACCGCTAACTCTCTGTCACGTATTATACTCGTCATTCACTGGGCTTCATTAGGCAACCCACTGGCCATTTAACATGTAGCTATATATTCCGTTGTTTTCCTCCGAAGCTGAAGTTCATGTATTCGGCTCCACCCTCGGTTATTCTGCTGAAATACACTTGATTCGTAATGTTGTGGGGGTCGAATAATTCGATATGTTGACCTCGGTGTCTTATCGGCCGTAAGATTTGGTATTTCATCCAGCAGCTGAACAATCTACAGGTACATTTCTCAGCTCCCGCCACTGTGGAAAACTCCCCGGAACCAGATACTAGCTACGCTACCTTCCATCCATTTAGAACTAAGAATCCGCATTCACACCGGAGTCCACCAGCCGATCCACGATTCGCGGATATTTCGCGCCTTTATCCACGCCTTTTTTTCTGTCCCACGCCCTCGCGCTCCCCGCCCCAAGAATTTTAACAACCGTATACTACGGGAATACGAATGCATTTGAAGAAATATAACCCCCCCCCCCCCTCTGCGCTGCTGACTTGGCTCACTATCTTGATTGCTTGTTAATCCAACACGGGAGAGATTCAAGGCTCTTCCGCCGGTGACGAAAAGAGAAAGGTAACACGGGGTCTGGATTCGTTTTTTTTAATTTACAAATTCTCGAAATGTGCACCCGTTTTCAGGCGATACATAACGACCTGAATGCCTGTTTTATGATAATTTATTGAAGGGTAAACATGGCGCAAATTTCAACGTCGTTAATGGAAATCGTTTCCATGCATCTGTGTGGCATTGAGGCTGTTGGAAGTTTCTGAACCAGGTCACCTTTGTTATGTAACTAATGCAACATTTTATTCGACGTACTTGACGTTTTTACTTCGTAAAAAATCCAAATTTTACAGGGGTAAAAATACAGGCGTCCCCAGTACGTTTTTACTTCTTTGTGCACAATATATTTCCGCTCTTAAGAGTAATTTTCCTTGTGTACATTTGATCACGGAATTAGAAATTGCTGGATAATAGAGCTTGAATATTAGATCTACTTTGGACGTCGTATTAACCTCCGGACTTATTTTTTCTTAACATTTCTCAGCCTGCTTGCCTCAAATGTTACTTCTCGGAAACTATGTTAAGAAAGTATAGAGCCTTTAATTACATCCTTATTTCATCTTCTAATTCGTTCACGGGTTAGGTTCATTTACTTGTTCCAGGTCTTCCTTTTTTCTCTTTAAATGAATATAATAAAAATAAATTATAAGAAGACCACGGCAGATAAATTCTCTTCATCTGGCGTGGTCTTCTTTCTTCTCCGCAGGGGGGATACTATATCTGCTGACAACTAAGGTTGGGCTTTCGTGGTATTTCGGTATGTTCAAATGTTCATGACAAGTAATATTGTTTTCTTTTTACGACATTTCCCCCATTCTGTAAGCAATGTCTATATTTCTCTGTGTATCGTTTTAGTCTTGTACAGCGTTTTAAGAATCTTTTGCATTTCTCTTTGACCTTTTCATCACATTTACCAAGTACCCTTCTAATAAATCCTAATTTTTTGGTAGCTTGTCCACATATTCCCTGTATGTTTCACCTAGGAGGGATCGTGAGTGAGGGTAACTCTAGGTATTTAATTGAGTCTACACATTCCATTTCGGTGTTTCCAATCCATTAGGCGTTCGGGTGGGAATTGCTCTTTTCCCAAAAATTTATGACTACGCACCTTTATAAGTTTAATTCTAATGGCCAAGTGTCGCACCAGCGTTATATAGCATTAATGTCATCTGACAAAGCTGCTGTGTCCTCAAGATCACGGATATCACGGATATCACGGTAAATCACTGCATCATCGGCAAATAAACGTATCTTACTAGTGACTCTGGAGTCAGTGTCGTTAACTTCAAGTAGGAAGAAAAGAGGTCCGAAAACACTTCCCTGGGGAACACCTGAAGTAACTTCTACTGCATTTGAACTAACTCCATCCATTGCTACTCTTTGAACCCGACCATTCAAAAAGTCTTTAATCCAATCCCGGATATTTTTATCTATGTCAACTGCTTCTAGGTTTGCGAGTAGTTCTCTAAGAGGTACTTTGTCGAAGGCTTTCTTAAAATCTAGAAAAATCGCGTCCACTGGAACATTGCTCTCTTCCGAAATAAGAATATCATTAACAAAAAGCACAAGCTGTGTCTCTCAGGATCTACCCTTTCGGAAACCGTGTTTATTTTTCATCAATAACTTCTGACTATCTAGGTGTCTCACGATCAAACTAGCAACTGTATGATCCATGACCTTGGATGAGATGGATGTGAGGGAAGAAGGTCTGTAATCGTTTCCTCGTCTCCGTTTTTAAATATTGGTGTTACATTAGCCGTTTTTCAATCCCTGGGGACCTTGTGATGTATAGCGGCTTCTTGTATAGATATGGGTATTTATGGACACGGTGCAATATCCAACGGTAGTTCCTTTATTTATAATAAATATTATGAAATTAATTTCTGTCTATTATTTTCTGTTCATCTCTTCTGTGGCTGACTCCCGTCTCATTTCCTAAAGTAATTGTTGGTATTTGCTATTATATTTTATAATTTTATTCCAGAGTATTTTCTTGATTTGTTCTATAGTTATCCACTAATATTTTCACATGTTTCATGGAAGTTGTTTTTGTCTATTATCTACTAAATTTGTTTTTTTTTAATCCTAGGTAATATCTTAATTTAATATTGAAAGTGCGGTAGTCGCTCCATTATTTGCTCATTGACTTGGTGCAGTTTTCGTTTTATCAGGCTTCTTTTTTCTGAATACTATTACTTTAGTTTTGGTTGTTAAAATGCTCAGATGGTATTACCGTACATCATTGTTTTGTAGTGCAGTATATATACTTCTTTAAAGGCGATATTCTGTTTTTTGTGTATCACAACATTTTTGTTACAATTACATATATTTTTCCTGTTATTTGAAGAATTTTATTTAATTTTATAAGAGACATAATGTGTTAATTCAAATAGAGAAAATAATAATATTCCACTGTTTGATTTTTTGGCCCCGATGCGTATGTTCAATTCTTTCGGTCGAACGTCATTGCAGCGGTGCAAAGGAATTTTAACATGGAGTGAAGCCAAATTGGCGGAAAATATTTTGCGTGGAGGTATTTGTGGTGATTGTTTCTGACAGTAGTGAAACTGGGGGAAGTAAGACCGCAAAATGCCAAGAGCAACGACGGAAATTCCCCACCGGCTATTCAATGTCTTTACATCATAGTTCATTACGAAAAACATATCATGAGATCACACTACCCGGCTTAAATCACCCCGGAATAAACTGTGGTGGCTGCCATTATATTGTATACGCATGCCTAATTTCTCTATAACATAAGTTCGGCACTCTCCACGTAGAAAATATAGAACAATTATAGTTTTCAGTCGAAGCAATGCAGAAATTTCTCCAGGAATACATCCTTTATTGAGTGTTTAAGATTTAGAAGGCCAGTGGTTTTCGGCCATTTATGACGTCACAGTTCATCCACTTACGTCCATTTTGTATTTTACTGTATTTTTTTGTACCCTGCAAGCCACCGCTAGGGTGTGTAGCGGGGGGGGGTGGGGAGGAGAGAAGTATTTGACGACACCATCTCTGATTTTCTCCATCTTACCCAATCACTTATTAGAAATATAAATAAAAATCATATGGAATTGTTTATCGAAAAAGTCCACAGTTAATGAGTCTTTAAAAATTTCGTATGAATTTAAACAGGGTCGGGAATTGTTTGACATTGTACGTGGCGTAAATTTTGAATTAATTTCAATTTGATTAACTCTTTAAGTACTTTGTAATTCTGTGGGCTGTGAAATTTGATTAATATTGACGCATTTAAGATATTTACCAAATATTAAAATGTCTAAAATCAGTTAATATAATTCTCATATGTTCTCGAATTATTAAAAGTTGCATTCCAGTTTTTTATTTTAGACCTAAGCGTGTGTCGCAAAAATCCCTCACGCCAGAACTTCGCTACCTTTATTTCTCCGACCCTACAGTATAAAGATTTTCAGCGCTACTTTTGAGTTAGACGAACCATTATGTAAGTCTATTGCATCGTAGAGAAATGTCACGATTTTTTTATTTTTAGTGTTTTCATCCTGCACACAGAGAATAGAGTCATTTTGGAAGAATAAATATGCTTAGGAGCGAATCACGACACATATGGTGGCTTGAATTACGGAAATTTTAGATTCCGTCGGATGTAATTACGTCAATTGAATTTATTCCCATTCATCAGGGGGGGAATGGTAAGCACTTTGTTAGGATGTGAAGTGGATAACTCAAGGGCAGACGTGCGGCGGTTGGGGGTTGGTTAACTAGCCCTAGTATTGTATCTTTTTTTCTGGACGGAAGCGGGCTTGGCAGGTGTTACCAGGTTTGAGATAGCTAAGTGTGACTATGTTTTCATGTCTTGCGTGAGCGTGGGGCAGTTGTGATGATCTATTCATTCGACTTTTGAGAGGTGCCAAGAATCGAAGATAAGGCGTCGAATATAATCGTGGATGATGTGCGCGAGTGTGTCTACACGAGTTGGTGCTTTTTGATGCCTGAAACGAGATGGCCCATGCATGCCCACAGACATATTTTAGCGGGAAGTTTCAAAATGGAAAACTTGGCAGGACGAAATTATTTCAATTCGAGTAATAGTTTGTGAACTACTCTGCATTAGATTTGCATGCAGGGGTTATGAAACCTACAATCCGAACATAATTGCATTTTACTTTGACTTATGAAGCCAATATTTCAGTGCTAGCGTCAACAGATGACCTAACTTGTGTGACACTACTTGTGCGACACTTGCAAATTTGAATTAAACCAAACCAAGTGCGTCATCATGAATTTTTGGAAAAAGAGTAATTCCTTTCCGAACGCCCACTTCATAGGGAACACCGAAATGGAATGTTTAGGCTCAAATACTGGGGCGTTACCCTCACTCACCAGCTCTCCTGGGTGAAACACACACGGAGAATATGTGGACAAGCTAACAAAAAATTAAGATTTATTAGAAGAGAACTGGGTATATGTAATGAAAAGGTCAAAGAGAAATGCTATCTTTCGCTAGTGAAGCCTCATTTAGAATATGCTGCAAGTATACGGGGTCCTCAAGAAGTTGGATCGATATCCTTATTGGATCGCGTAGAGGAGCTAGAATTATAATGCGTTGTTATGATAAACTTAGTAGCGTATCCAAAATTATTAAAGGAGCTAGGCTGGGAATCACTCACGGAGCGAAGAAGTTACGTTACAGATAACATCTCTTGTGTAACTGGATGTCTCTTTAGCAATGATGTTGCAAATGTATTATGGACCTTATCGTACTACGATAGGTGAGATCATGTCAGTAAAATTAGAGATATTAAGTGTAGACCAGGTAGATTTAAGATGTCATTTTTCATCGAACGATAAGGTATCAGAATACCCTTATTGGACCGCAGTAGAGGTAAAAATATTCGGGTCAAAATTACTCTGGTGTGTATTCAGCCCCTACCACACACTATCGGTAACTTTCAGGGTGCAAAAAAACAATTTTGAAAAGAATCATTATTTCGTTCTATAATTCTTTCTTTGTCTTAATTGAAAACCATTATTAATATTGTCCCTTTACTAATATAATTGTATCATCGGAAT
Organism: Hetaerina titia; assembly: GCA_037158775.1. NCBI lineage: Eukaryota > Metazoa > Arthropoda > Insecta > Odonata > Calopterygidae > Hetaerina > Hetaerina titia. Next base: position 52,085,059 of record CM073768.1, on the reverse strand, counting down.
ATTTCTTGCAACAGTATTTATTGTACGCATGCTGGAAAAATAACGAATTAATTTATTTATTGCTTTTGTAATAAGGTAAATCTTTGGAGATTTTTTGGAAATATTTTTAATTTAATTTTTTATAAGCCGAGAAGGTATGGTCTGTAGATATCCGTCTCTTATCGGAAGGCCCATTCAACGATATAAATTATGTTTCCGTCATTGTTAACATAAATAAGTGTAGTACGAGGCGAGTTCATAAAGTAAGGCCCGTTTGGTCACAGGAAAAAATATACTCATATGAACACATTTTATTGGCACTTTTAGTTAGCTACAAACCTACTTCACTTATCTACATAATCGCCGTTCAATTCTAAGCATTTTTCGTACCGCTGCACCAGCTTCTTTAACCCCTCTGCATAGAAACTCGCCGCCTGAGGGTTGAACCAATCGACAACGCCATTCTTGAGTACCTCTTCGGTTTCGAAACGTCCACCGAACCACTGTTTCAAGTGCAAGAAGAGGAAGTAGTCGCTGGGTGTAAGGTCAGGACTGTCAGTGGGTGGTTTAAAGAGTTCCCAACGACCCAAAAACTCGTCCACTGGACATTCTTTGCTCTTTGTGGTGGTCGGTGAGCATTTTCGGTACCCACCTTGCACGTAATGTGTAGTATCCGAGGTTTTCCGTAACAATATTGTAGACAGTAGTGCATCCAAGTTCAGGAAATTGTTCAGCCAAGCCATTAATTGTCAATCGACGATCACATCGCAGTTTTTGTTCCACTTGCGAAACAATTTCATCGGTCAGAATACTGGGCCTACCACTTCGCTCTTCGTCATGGACATTTGTTCGTCCTTTTTTAAAATCACAGCACCATCGTCTAACCTTTCCTTCACTCATAACTGTAGGTTTATAAACTAGGCATAATTCCCGATGAATTTCAGCAGCCGACAATCCTTTTGCATACAAGAATCGTATGACAGAACGCACTTCACAGCTGGCGGGATCAACGATTGTCGCGGACATTGTTGTTTGCATGCACGGACAAGCAAACGACTTCTGAAACAAAACAAATGCCGCTATAGCTTCTCAATGAATAAGTAGATGGCGCTGCAGGAGCAAAACTGTGTTCTGAAGCCCCAATATTTAAACATAAGCAAACGGTTCTTACTTTAAGAATACGCCTCGTACATATAAACAATTTCTATGAAAATTCGTTCATGTACAGTTTGGTCATAGCTGCAGTTACATTCAAAATAATAAGTAATTGATGGATAGCGAAAAGGGCATTAATGGTTATTCTTAAAATAAGTGGCTCTTTAGAGGTGGAATAAAAGCATTTAAAACAATCGTACAATTATAAAATAAATAGTGCTTCAGTGGACAACGTATCTGACCTCGAATGCCGTACACAATTTGAAATTGATTTGATTCTTCATTTCATTCTAATTTCACTATAACATTTTTGTTTGACTCAGCTTCTTATATTTGTACAAGTTTCCACGTATAAAAGTAATGCACATTTAGTATTGGGTAAACCAAATCAATTGCTCGATCAATACATGCGGAAAATTTTCGTTATTCTTACGGAGTACCTCAGTGCTTATAGTCGAGACCAAGTTTTCCTCTTTCAGTCTAACTGTGAATGAGAGGGAAATTAAGTACCGTTAACTTAATGGCATAGCATGAACATTTAATTTCATTCATTGTAATAATTTTACTTTGACGATTATAACATAAGCGGTATTCATTAGTAATATTATATTACTGTTGAATATTCCGATCAGTTTCATTCATAACTCGTAGTGCTTCCAGCCACTCCGTGATCTGCCGAATTGGTATTAATATTTAAGCGTAAAAAAATTCGGTTACTATGTAATCGTGAGCTGTGAAATAAATCCATAATTAAACCGTATTAAAGAATTCAAAAATTTCAAGTAATAATTTATTGTTGACTGCGTCTTGTATTTGCCCCAGTTTATCTCCTTACGCTTGTTTTCGTCCGATGAAATCTTTATTACCTCGTGGTAGATGGTTACTACTTGTCTTCGCATCTTCATTCGGAGCGGTTTGAACTTAATGAAACCCCAATTTCCGGGGTAAGTGGTCGATTTCAACTTTTGCTTTGAACCATAGCGGTAAATTAACGCTGTTATAAAATTCAAGGACTCATTTTTAATTAAATCGTTCAAAACACGGGCTTTACTCAATAACGGAACCGATGAATAGGTACATGCCAACATATTTGCTGTTTCTGAGGAAACCGAAAGTATCATGTACGAACTGCTATGTGTTTGGCGAAGAATGCGTTTCAGCGAGGAATACTATGCTTTGAGTCTTAAGCACAATAAAGAATCACAGTAATAAACTAGAAGGATGGTTTAACGTGATGGTAGAAGCCTCTTAGCACGAAGTTTCTCGCCTCATACTGCATGAAATTGGCACATCAGAGTTGGAGGAGTGTGCACTTCCGTAACCCTTATTGCCTGCGGTTGCACAGGAAGACCTGGCGCCCGAAAAATGACGCGATTTGGGTGAGGCTGAGAGTGCCCATAGTCACCAGTAATAGAACACAAAAACTTTGTTCAAAACCCATGGACTACTTATCCCTCAAATCGAATTCACGAAAATACTCGCGGATTCAACTTGGGGTTGCTCTACTTTTTTTTAAAATTTCAGGGTTTTCCGCTTACAGCAGTTTTATTTAACCGAGCATTTATAAGTTTCTTACGACATAATTGTCTCCATTTATCCCTGTCCATAGCATTCTCTTCATACATTTCTCTCCCAGTCATATCCTCATCCACTTCATTTAACCAAGAGTATTTCGGTCTTCCGCTCCTTAATCCTTCTGGTTCCCATTTTAGGACAGTATTTGTTCCTTCATTTGTCCCTCATCCTTTTAACGCGTCTTTTTCTTCGTGCTTCCTTAGTCTCGATGATATCCATCATTTTGTATTCTTACCGGTGCATTTCTCTCTCCTAGATTGCTTTGCCTAACTCCTACGATAGTCCTTTTCCGTACCTAATAGTTTGTCTTTTCCTCTCCTTTAATTATCACTTATTTTCCCCATTTAGTATTAATCTTTTCGCTATTAATTAATGTATAATAGTCTTTGTTCAGTTAATAATATTACCCCTCCATAATGAAGGGTTCATTATACCAATTGCCTTCATAACCTGGCTATGAGAATCTCTATTTCTAATTGATAGGACTCATCTACTTGTACCACTGATTCAAATTATTCGTAATTAGTAATTTTGATTTTGTTACCCTCTGCCAGTAATCATCTGTCTTTCTTGCTGAATATAAAATGTTATGTCTTCTGTCAATTTATTTTTAAACCCAATATTTTGTACTCGAGTAATTTCCTACACAAATAATTAATATCTGTTCATCTTGGGAAATTATAATTTAGTAGACAGCCAAAAGGAAGTATATTATTGTCTTGTCATCCAAGGATAACTCGATCTACATTCTCTAGTCCATTATTTTAAACTTAGATCCAAGTAAGTCTTGAATAGTGAAGAAGATAAATTCACCTGTCTGTAATATGAGATTGAGGTAAATTAAAGCCTATTTTAAATAAGCGCGTGTTGCATTCCTAAATTTCTTTCATTTCCCTTATACGCTCATGTATTCAAGCTATTTCAAGGGCTTTCCGTAGAATTTTCCTGGGAACGCTACCATAGGCCATCTCAAGGTTATTAAAGAATAATTCCCCTACTCCTCATTCTTCATTCTTCTCGCTGTAAATATGTGGTCTATACACAATCCTCCAGCAGAACAACATTGTACTTCTGATAAAATATATTCTCGATCTAGTCCATCTGTTATTATCATTCCCATTATCCTTATCAGCCGAGTTGTTATGCAAATTCATATTTATCCCATCTCCTTTCATGTACACCAATGCAAAAATAATGATATGATACATCCTGTTTTCATTTCATCATGAATCTCATTTCCTCTGAAATATTTGTTGCAAATACAATTTTTGTAATTTGCAAACTTCATTGTGACCCTCTGTATTTTATCAATACCAATTCCATCCTTTCTGACCCTGCGGCTTTCACACTCTTTACCATCATAATTTCCATGTATTCCTGAGTAACGTCCATCCCTGTGACATGTTTTAGTTTCAACTTTCTTTTATTTTCTTGTCAAATAACATTTTCTCAGATTCTTTAGATGACTTAAATCTGATTGAAGTAAACGCTTCAAACATGTACCCAATCCTTCCCTTAGATTAGTCTTCACATTCCGTCTCTTTCCTCAACCCTTTAATGACGTCCGTCGTTCTCCTGATCGCTGATGTCCTAATGCACCCTTTGCCCTAGGCTAATTCCTCTCTAAATCTTCAATTTTTCCATGTCTTATTGACATCTCACTGGTCTTTGGTCTTTTCCATGTATTTTTTCCAATTTTTCTCTTGAGTTTGAAGTTTTCCGCCGTTGCTAAGTTCGTTTTTTTGTAGTCTCTTCTAAAGACGTTAGGCTATTAGGTATCTGCTCTCCATTACTGCCAGAAATTGTACCCTACATTGCTTCTTAAGATGCATTCATAAACCTCCATTAATGTCCCTTCAAAATATTCATTCTTTTGTACAGAAAAGGATCCTACACTTTTGTCTTGAAGTTTGACTGTTAAATTTGTGTTCTACCTTGTGCTTATTTGATGTATAATACTTAATTGTTTTCCCTTCAAATTTCCTTCGCCAAAGGCCAAACAAATTTAATTTTGGATAATAGATATACCTTGTACTCCTCTATATATGCATATCCTAATATTGAATACCTTAATGATGCTTTTATGTCTGGCGATGATGTAGTCAATGATTGGTTTAATTCTTCTAGTATGTTGAATTCATGTATTATGTATAATGAATATACTTAAATTGGAAGAAAGTATTCAAAACTTTCAGATTCATGTGTGCTTTCCTGGCCCTCTCTTCACCATGCCTTTCACCCACACGATAGGACTTCGGAACAGAATCGCCCATTAATTGAATCTATTGGACAATCTTACGCATGCGGTAGTTAATTCAACGGCGACCTGTTGGTATAGCATTTTGAAGGCTATTCATCTTGATTTGAAGATTGCTTATCCGGTTGATGTTTGTCCATTATCACATCTACATTATACCCCGCATGCTGTCGCAAGGACGTGTGGAAGGGGGGGGGAGTAGGTTACTAGCTATTCTACATATATTCCCTCTTGTTTCCTCATTCACCTGGCACCCCCCGTTCCACCAACAATCGCGTGGAAAGGGGGCGACCGAACGCCATTAATGCAACATGCCTATATACGTGGGTGGTCTGAAAAGTTTCCGACTCAGAAAATTTCAGAAAAAATGTCTTTTATCTTTGTTAGGTCGTAAACATTTCAGACCACCCTTGTATATTACGACTATTACATGGTTAGTAGCTATTCCTGTGGCTACACAAAGAGAACAAGAAACTACATTAAAAGAGGGCAGACACACATGCAATTCAGATATTTATTACCGGTTTGTATTCTACGCATTCCGGACGGACAATTAGTAAATCTCGCTGCCTCTGTGGTAAGACACAAGGATGCTTCGCGAACAATCCCATTTTGTAGTCCATATCCAACCGTAAACTTCGCAATTACGTATTTCTAAGTTCATTACATTACGGACTCGAGTCGAGGCTTGTTCATTGATGTGAACTTTCGTGAATTCCAGTCTCTCATTCCGCAGAAGAAGGGATCGCCGTCATTAAATGGAAAAAATTGTCATCGTTCTAAAAGGAAAGTACAATAGCAAAACAATAACTGAGGATGATAATTTAATTAGAAAATGTAATGCCTGCATACTTTGAAATACATTCAAAAGCAAGGAAAGTAAAATATTAATTCTCATAAAATTTAATTCAGTTTAATGAGCTAATAAATGTGGTTGGCTACTGAATTCCACCGTTGGAATATTTTGCATGCACAGGCGCCCTCCGACGAATATACATGTATTTTATTTCCCAATAAGGTATCATAAATTCTACGGGCTCTTTTATATTGACTAAAACGTTTATCTATAACAATTTGTATTAATATGAAACAAATGAATCCCAAGTCTTTAATAGGCGGCCATCGTAGATAGCTGTCGAAATGATTCCAAGTTGCAACTATGAACCCGAGTTTGGTGAGCCGAAAAACTTTGGACAGTGTGTACGAGACCTTAGATTTGATAAGTAATTACAAGGTGCGAGATGTGAAAGGACTGGGGTTTAAGGTATCACCGGTGTGCACGCTGCGCACCTCACAGCCGGTTTCTAACGCCGCCTTATATCTGCAACAATTTCGTCGTACGTAATGCGTGAGTTCGCCGCGTCCGCGGAGGGCGTTTCCGTGACGAAATTTCGCGCCTCGCCTCGATGCCGCGGTGGCACCCGCCGCACCGCGCCGAGGCCACACCTTCACCTCCCGTCGAGCGCTCTGTTGTTATGCATCAGTCCCGGCCGGCGTATTTTGCGGTTTTCAAGGTGGGATCGAGAACTTGACCTTGGGGGCGTTTCCGTCCGCTGCTGTTTTATTCGCTCTTTCCCCGCGAGTCGGTTATGTGAGATTTCTCCCCTCGCCTTTGGTTCTTGAAGGCGCCTGCTCTCCCGGGATCGGTGATAACTGATTTATTTAAAGCATTCGCCTGGATTTCATCGAGTAAAGATTCTTCCTGAACGTTACTTGTATACATTTTACTATCTCCGAACGCTCGACGACCTTCGGGTGATCGAAATTATTTGAAAAATAAAGCGCCTGTAAATATTAAGTGGGGTACCGTAGATGCAGGAAAATAGCTAGATATTTCGTGGAGAAAACTTATATTTCCTTTGGCCTAAGGTATTTCAACCCTGAATTATAATAAAATATACCATAACATTTTATAGAATATCATCATTGAAGTCAAATACGAAATTGAAAAACTTAGTTGGACAAGAGTCGATTCCAAATTATTCTCCCGAAATACCTAATATATTAATGTCAAAATTGGGAAACCCGTCGCAATTGTACACTTGAAGCATTTTTGCTCTTACTAAAGATTCCTTTTTGAATGTCGAGTATGATAAGATATCCTCAGAATTAAAAAAAAATTAAAAATTTGGCTTTACCCATTTCAGTTTAGTTTCCCATTTCTCCCTCTGAATATTATTTCCCCCCTCAGAAATTTAAGCAATTTTTTCATTAATGAAAACTATGGTATTGTGCTGCAGTTTGTCTAGCACAAATATGCAATGAATGTTCACATGATAGTACATTAAAAAGGATAGGACTGAATCGAATTGAAGAATGCTTAGCAGGAAAAAAATAGAAGTAGCCGTGACGTCCCAACAACTAAGTCTGGAAACCGTCAATACTCGTACTCTCTCTGATGTATTTGGGAGTGGAAGAATGCGTAGTAATCGAAGAGAGCTTGAAATTCCTCTGTGAGTGGAAATAATACGAAGACATGGAAATTTATCTGTAGATTGTGACCATGGCAATTCTTTCGTAGAAACATTAATATTTTTATTATTTTTTCTTTATTTTTCATCTGTGGTATGGGGAATTCAGGACAGTTCTTGATAGAAGTTCTCAAACGCTGCTGGAGGCTATAACCACTGATATTTGGCAGAAATCCAGAAAATTTAGAAAACAATATAAATGTCAAATGGAAATTAGAGTCAACCAGTATTAGGAAAAGATACTGTTAAAGGAGTAGGGTAAGAGGAGAGCGCAATTGTTGACAATACATGTCAAAACTTGCCATTTGGCGTATTCTCGTTCGTAGTACGGTTAATTTGGCATCTTCGGGGTTTAAATCTGATTCCGTTCTACATGGCATCAATATCATACGGTAAGAATATTTTCTGAATTTTACCGCGTGGTGTTGATCGACCGGGTACGGGGGTTAAGTCTATGAGAGGTTTGTATACACACCGTAAATCCCATAAGCTCAGTTTGTTTTAATGTTTCTTCATCAGGGAATCGGTCGAGATGGGATGAAGTTTTTTTAAAAAGTGAGGACTTGAAAGAGACTGACGAAGATTTTGCAGAGGATCAGGCGGTTGATTTGTTTGGAGCTTACTATATATGCTGCTGATCGTACAAGACTACTGCTCGTAGGGGTTCAAATCGGGGTGAGGCATCTGGGCACCCTAAGCTTCACCTGAATTGTATGATTTTTTGGGTTTGTTCTGCTTAGATCTTCCTCGGAAACTGCACAAGACTCGTAATCCGGATAAAGGTTTTGGTCGATCGGATCCCTGGAAGGGTTGACCCTAGGACTTTATGCCGGGATATTATGCCAGGATATTGTGAAGCAACTTTTCTTGTAAGTGCGATATGTTTTTCGAAAGGTAATTGCTTTTCAAAATTAGTTTTACCTATTACATATCAAAGAGAATAAATATAAACATCGGCCAAATATTATCGTTTTTTGAACATTTCAATTGGATGTTTCAAATTTATGATACAGTATTTTACATTCTTTTTTGATACTATGGCCTTCTCCCAAGAGATCGGCACTTTCTATACCGTAATATTCTCACTTTCTTCCAAGTTTACTCTTTTTTTAGCGGCTTGATGAAAAAAACCAATGGAGATACACGGATTTGATAGGAATTTAATTCGAGAAATCACACTAGAATGGCCTCCAGGTTAATGCGCATTTTTTATGGAACGCACACTCGGCGTCAGTTTAAGTGTTGTGGACCTCGCGTAAGGTATTATCAACTTTACGTATGGTTCGAATCAATACCCATTGATTTTTATCTCCTGCCATGCACACGCCATTTACCATTTCAGGCGGTGACGTAATTATGGCCCGGCGAAATAAGCTCGCTCTCAACTTCGAATATTTATTTCATGCCTGAGAATGTAAGTTCTCGCCAATAGGTTCAGAATAGAGGGAAAGCTACAAGACTAGCGTGGTAAGACCCAGTTTTATATTTCCTACATCCCTGTAGAATTAAAACAATTTAATTGTCTAATAATATTGCTGAGAATTCGTAACCAATTTGTAGCAAAATCCATGCATGAAGTTGTCAGGAAACTAGTTTTACCCGGTCAGGTCTTAGTTTGAAGAGCGCCTGTGGAGGTCCTGCAAGGATATAGATTCTAGCCCAGAATTTTCCGAGTAGTGAACAATATTTCCGTATACCAAGGTGCATGTGTGCGCGCGCACACACTTCACAGAAATTTATTTCTCTCGCCCAGATGCTGAGGACTATATCTTCCTCATGCTACGACGTGAATTGCAAACCCTATTTCGAGTTTCCTCCTTATCCAAAGTTACTTTCAATTAAATGAGGCGTTTCAATTTTTTGGGTCGAAACTTTGATTGATATCTGAGTGAGTCAGCGGAGGCGCAGTGATGTAGGATCACGTATATACTATAAAGAACAATAATAAATGGCTCGGGGGAAATTTATTTTAACCTAGGTCACCGTCATTCGACCGTTTTTTGCAACAATTTGATACTGCTCTCACATCAAGAGAAAGAAATGACAGCCTTGTGCTTAAACATATTAGTCAATTTTGCACCTGAATAGGTCAGAGAAAATTAGTTGCACTAAAACAATTAGCGGGGATTCTTTCCGTTTTATTTCATCGTCTCAAGGGTGCTCTTTTACCTCTCTCTATGTACCTTTCAGTTTCTAGAGGAGATGGTGGAAGTGGGCGGAAAAATAAATTGTGATTAGCTCGAAGTAAATGCTAATGAGGGCAGTCAGTTCTAACCTGAAACCCTGGCCGCAACCCAAGGGTGGAGGGGGAACTCCGCCTCCGCCTATGCGTTTTAAGTGCCGTGGATTTCAAAGCCCGTTCATTTGGCATATATCGGATCCGCGCGCGGCGTTGGGCGTGCGTGAAATGTGGTTCCCATCAAGGCAGACACGATTTTAAGTCCCCTCACATTCTCCCCTCCGCAAGTGGGATGGAGACCGAGGAGCAGTCGTCAGTCGGTGGTCACTAGGCGCTTCACGTGCGAGGGGTGGCGATGGACCGGGAAAACCTTGGGAACCGGCAGGGGTCAATTTCAAATGGAAAAAAAGAACTGGCTGTATTACCTTGGGGCGGAGGCGGATCGAAGTGGGGGCTTCTCTAACGATCACCTCCTCCCCCACCCACACCCCACCCTCCACTCACGTACCGATTGGATAATTCTCGAGTTAAAAGAAATGGTATCCTTGAGTGGGACGTCGTGCTGGTGACGTACGAGCTGTGTTGCTGTTTTTGTGTGTCAAACGGTTGGGTAAAGGGGGGGGGGGAGGTTGAGATAGTCTACCTTTTAAAAGTACATTTTGGACAGTCCCTGGCAGCAATTATTTATCGCGTGTACTTCCTCTTGTTCTCCTAAGATAAATTTCGTTATTGGTTCTTCTTACATTCTACCCACCGTCGTCTCATTCAAAAAACCTCATTTCTTCTGTCGTCTTATCTTTCCCATCGTCTCCCTTCTACCATGGCGTTTTACATACCACTATCTTTCAATATATTAATTTTGATATGAAAATAAATTAATTTCGAATTTCTTCTTGGAATTTCCCGTTCCATACCTACAACGTCGACTTCCTCTAATGTCCAAATTATTATTTCCATTTTTCCCGCACCCACTTCTCAAAAGCCTCCCATCTACCAACATCCCCTTGCCTCAAAGCTCAAGTTTCGGAACCGTGCATCGCTACAATACTTGTTAATTTGTTATTTCCTCTGGTTCCATAGCACTGGTTTGGCCTTGTCGTCGTGTATGATTCGTCACGAATCTTCTCTTGTCTATTCCAAACACACTCCAGTTCCCAACTTGCAATGTTCTTAGGTCACGCTCCACATCCTACTTCCACTCTTTTCTTGGGGCTTTTCTTCCCTTCTTCCTCCCATAGCCTTATTATTCTACAAGTCGACCTTTAGTGTTGCAAAACTTTCTGCATGTCGTCCCTTGTGACCACCTAATCCCTTGTGTTTTATTCCTTTTACTGCCACGGGGCGGTATATCGGCTTTTTCCACTGGCTAATATTCCGGTTCTTGCGTAGGCAGAAATTGAAATCGTCATAAGTAATTTTTTTGTTAGGTAATCTACCGGTTAAGGTAGGTTTTTGGATGGACACAACTACCAAATAAACATTTTTGTAACTCCAAACAAAACCCAATCCAGCAACCTAATCTACATCAGGTCCCTCTTCATCTCTGTGTACTTCCTTCCTCCCTTCATCCCGTCTAACATCCCTATCCTGTTCCTGCCCTTTCCTCGCTTGCCCAACATTCTCCCCTCTATTACTTTCTTCAACATTCCACTACCGCTCAATACGCCTTTCATCCATTTTTCCTGCCTCCATAAGATTTCTCTCAACCAACCCCTCTCCTCAACCACCATCTCCAGTACTTCCTCATTTGTTTTCCTTTCGGTCCATTTCACCTTCTCCATTCTTCTCCATACCCACATTTCAAAAGCCTTCAATCTATGCCTATCCTCCTGCTTCAGCGACCATATTTCCGCGCCGTACATAGCTACGCTCCATAACAGAGTTTTTACGAGTCTTGTCTTAACCTCCCTACCAACGTCCCCGTCATCAACTCCCTCCTCCTTGAGAAAGCCTCCTTGCCTAGCGCAATTCTTCTCCCTCCGTCCCTATTACTTTGACCGTATTGGTCTTAAACACTTCCCAGATATGTAAACTGTTCTACCTGCTCTATTTTTTCCCCTCCTATTTTAATGTTTAGCTTAGACTTTTTCTTTCTGGAAAATCGCATAACCTTTGTTTATTTAACATTTGTGATCTGCTCAAATCTGCCTTCCCCACCTCTCTTGTGTTTGTCCTTTATGTGTGTTCCTTTCCCATTTCCTTATATCTATTTCTATGTGAATGAATATTTGTTCGCCGTATGGCGGGGTTTCGTGTTTGAATATGTGTGTGTATATATATTTATATGACACGCAGAGAAAGGACACTCACATAGCTAGTTGACGTTTCGACGGCACGGCCCTTATCTTCTACATCTACATAATACTCCTCTAGCTACCGCAAGGGCGTGTGGTGGGGGGTGTTAGGTCACTACCCTTAAAAAAGGAACAAAACCACATGCAAAATCAACACAAATCTGCAAAACTATACCCACAGTGGAGTATACACTAATGGAAAAATATCTTCAAAAGGGTTTTCTCAGGGGAGGAGCGGAGAGGATATATGCATTAATATTCAGAAGATACTAAATGACGAAAGTCAAGGACAAAGACTCTCAAGGTTCAGCTGTCATGTAACTCCATCTTACTCGCGTGACCTTACTCTTTACGAGGCCAAAATATAACTTTCCCCCCCGTTTTATTGTCATTGTTGTTAAAACTCACAAGTGCTGATAGACAATGTCAGGTGGCACACAAGTCCCATGTATTACAATCAAACTTGCCTTGGAAAAATAACATGGCATCTCAAATCCAATCAATATCACAAAAGATAATAAATAAAATCAGTCGGATAAAAAACAATACTCTTGGAAAGAAAACATCCAAAAACCAATGTCCAACACAAAACAAAGAAAATCCCCATCTCGTTAACATCAGTTTCCCAACTCCACAAGAAAAAATCAAAACTAAGCTGTTACATACAATTTTACACAACACATCAATCAACTTGTTATGCATCATTTCTTAGAAGTATTTGCCCTGTTAGTAAAGGGCTCGAATAGTTATGAATGAATAGCAACTTATGTTTGTGTCATTTCTTAAAAGTATTTGCCCTGTTAGTAAAGGGCTCGAATAGTTTTGGTGGTAAACTGTTGCAATCGACCATTGTTTTATTAAGAAATGAATTTTTTTAAATTTGTTCTTTGTGCCCGGTATTTTACCTTGAATTTGTGATCATTCCTCCCTATAAAATTTGGATTTCCTACCACTTTCCTTAGTTTTGCCCAAGCTTTCTCTCCCTTCAGAATGCGGGACATTCCACAAAGGCTGTTTATTTTTCTTCTACTCTGTAAAGGTTCCCAGATCAGCATTTGTAACATTTCAGTCTCACTCTCCATCCTTCTATGCTTCCTCAGTACATATCTAGTAGCCTTTCTTTTTACCTTCTCCAGTTTTGTAATATATCCTTCTTCGTGCGGGTCCCATACAAGTGATGAGTACTCTAAAACTGCTCTTACCAAGGTCTAATACACCTTTTCCTTAGTTGCTCTAACACTCCCTTTAAGATTTCTCATCATCCAATGCAGAGTTTTGAAAGTTTTCGTAATAATGTATTCCACCGTTCGATCCCACCCTAAATCCTTAGTTAAATATACACCAAAGTATTTGCAGCTATCACTTCTAAGAATGATATTTTCCGAGAATATGCAGTCCCTATTTGTTCCATTTACCTTGTCACTAAAAGTGATGGAATTGCATTTGATAACATTAAAATTCATCCCATTATTTGTCACCCAATCCGCCATTTTATTAACGTCCCTTTGCAGTACATTGCGGTTGCTGTCATTCTCGACTTTCCTGTAGATAATGCAGTCGTCCGCAAAAAGTCTTATCTGAGATTTAATATTACCGGGAGATTATTAATATTGATTAAAAATAAAAGCGGGCCAAGTACGCTTCCATCTGGGACTCCCGATGTTAGCCTCGTTTATTCAGAACACATGTCTCCTAATTTGACCCTTTGTGTTAGACCTTCCAAGAAATTTTGCACCCACGATATTCCTCTTCCATCTGTGTGTAGTGGTAATTGGCCCATCTGAAGCATTAAGTGATCCTGGTCAACTTTGTCAAAGGCTTTTGACAGGTCGACTATAATAGCATCCACTTCTATTCCCGCATCCATAGAGTTGGACATACGTTGACAGATCCCTAATAGCCGAGTTCCGCAAGAGTGCCCTTTTCTGAAACCATATTGACGACTGAACAAGCAATTCTCTCTCTCGCACAAATCCCAGAGATAGTCAGCAATTATCTTTTCTACCAGCCTGCAGACAACTGACGTCAAGCTTACCGGTTCATAATTATTAACTAGTGCCTTATCTCCTCCTTTGAAAATTGGTGTTACATATGCCTCCTTCCAAGCATTTGGCAGGACATTAGTGTTTCTGTAGCCTTGAATAAATGATTTATATAACCTGAAACAACACTACCACCCAATTTAAGCAAGTCAATTGAAATACCATCTAGCCCTTTTGATTTATTTGCCCTCATTTTCCTTATTTTTCCATAAAATTTTGCGCTCGTCGTTTTAATACTTTTAGTATTTAATAGTTTTTCGTCTCCTTGCCGACTCAGAGGTGTATCTACGGAATCCATTTTGTTTACCATTCCCTCAAATACATGTGCATACCAATTGTTAAATGCATTAGTTTTATCCTTATCGTCTACGAATATCGTCAAGTACATGTACAGGTTTTGAATAAATCGCCTACCCTTCTAGTCTACTATACTTCGCCATATTTCCCATCAGCTTTGCCCATTCTATTTGACCGAGTGGTTTCTCCGAATTTATGAAGCGCATAAATTACTTTCTTTAAATACTCTTATTTCTGATTTATTTGGTCCCTCGTCCTTTCTAACCCCACACTGACATTTGAATAGATAATTGCATTATCATGTAACTCTTTATCAACCTAATTGTTGATACTTATTTCTGTATTTGCTACATGCTACGTTAAACTTGTGAATATATAGTCCTCACGTACTGTATTTTTATGGTCTTTCAGGATGGCGGCGAAAAGTGATGTAATGAAGTGTTCTGGCCGAATTTCTTCCTCGTAAATATGTACCACTTAAATCCAAAACGTGTATTCCGTCTCTTTTCCCCCAAACGCGTCACTAGTTCAACGGGGATATTATCTATTTCAACTGCTTCTTTCGATTTCATTTCCCTTAACACTCTTTTTATTTTGCTGTCTCATATTCTTGCATCCAAGTCATCTTTGTCTGTGTCCCATTCCCTAAGTAAGCTTGTTGGCCCAATGTATTTATCATAAGCTTCTTCTACATATTCTTTCCGTTTGCTCTAAATGTCTTCAGGCTCAATCAATAATTTTCCTGTCATTATATTTTTCCTTTGCTTCATCTTGGCGATTTCTCATCCCTTTTTGTACAGCCCTTTTATTTTTCCTTTTCTCTGCAATTTCTCCATACACACTTACTATTCTTTCCATCCAGCGGTGCGCTCAAATTACCCTATGGGACTGTCATCGTAACTCACTCGCTCCTAATCGCTCTTACAAAATTGCCTATTGCATAAAACTTACGCTGAATGGCATCACGGCTTCGAGTAATTACAGCAGGTCTGCTGTCGCAGTCGGAATTACTGTCAATTACTACCGAAGTTAAGTCACCACGACAAGACGAACCGGCTAACGATCGCGGAGTATAAAGGGAGGATATAGTACTGCATAGGAGGAAGCTGTGCTTTGGCGACGAGTTAGCCCGGCATACCGATGCTCTGGTATACTTGTATGATTCGCATCGCCGCGCCGACGGTGCATTAGGGTGGTCACATGGATTTGCATGTGCACTCTTTAATTCCGAAGAAGAGGAATTAGTCCATGGAGAGCTGTGAAAATATGCACCTCACAGACCTCACATTTCAGAGAGACTTCACAGTAAGTGTGCAGATGGTTTAGATTCATGGGTGCAGGTAGTTTGTGATATAGGAATAAAGAAAGGTCTTCATTAGTGAAAATATTTCCTTTCCTCTCAATTCCTTTCCGAGGGTGTAAAAGACACAAGATTCATTGAGATGAAGAAGTATTTTAAATGAGAGCAAAGGCAAAGGGAAAGGGAGAGCATGTCGTATTATTTTAACTTTTGTGAACGAGTAGAGCCGAAACGATGTACAGCATATGCGGTAGTGGGTGTCACTTTCCTCTAACATATTTTGTTTATTGGTTAAAAAATAATCCGAATTACATCTGGAATTTATGAAAACAGCAATACTCTAGAGGGGAGTATGGTCCTCAATATTCTCATTCGTGTGTTCAAATGAATTCTCGATTGAAGAATGAGAAATACATTTTATATAAAAACTAATTTTACGAAAAAAATCAATAAGTTGCAAAATTTGAATCCACCTAGGTTGATTTGTAATGCAAAGTACACCTAACTACCAAATTGATTTAATTTTGCACTCTTCTCTTTATCATTTTTAATTCAGTTGAATTTCAAGAAACTGCGGGCGATGCCACAACAGTAACTTTTAACGGAGTCATCCGCTGAAATTGTTGCATTTTAATTAAGTTGACTCACTTAACCACCCAATGGGTTCTTTCCACCAAAATGCAAGCCATACACCATACATACTTCGTATGGTGTAAGCTCTCCACCTACTCTGTTAAAGGAACTTTCACGTGGAATGGTGCCCGATATAGCACTAATATCATTTGTATTTATTTTCCCCATGTGTTTTTGCTGCCATAGATCTTTGAAGAACAAAGGAGATTTAGTATTTTCCCCACAAGCTTTATTTCCCTCCCCGCGTTCCAATCTTTCAATCGCTGCCTAGGTCAATAACTTGATGCGTATAATTACTGAACAGTCGAAAATCAAGGGAGGAACTAAAGGTTGCATGGATGAACAACAGCAATTCTCTTTCACTCTTCCGGAATCGCAAAGTTCTATAGGCATAAGAGCATTGCGCATAATAGTTCCAATTCATGACTCTGCAATATGGTAAGTCTGAGAAGAATCGCCTAAAATGTAATGCGTGGCTGCCGCTTACCGCACTCGCCAATTGATTCATTTCCATAGTTTCAATGGACTCAGAACAAATTTGTGCCGCATATTTTTTATATATGTTGCACATATTGTATCTATGAATATATACGCACAGAAACACGACAGTAAGTAACCCAAATGTTGATAGGTGGATAGATGGAGTTCGAGAACTTATAGCAATAATTGTAGTGCTTTCGACATGTCAAATTCACACTTCAAGGTGGTGGGGCAGGTGACTGTTCCTATCTCAGTACCTGCGGTTTCCCACGAAGTACTTTTCTCCGAAAAACCAATTAGCTTGGGCTAAGTTTGTGGTGACCAGGGACAGAATCTTCGGTTAATATCAGAACCTAGGCTCTACCCTCTTGGTTATCATACCCCTAATAAAGGATGCATGACTCTCTCTTTCTGCCAGGGGACACTGCATGATGGACATCATGATGGCATTACGATGTACATTATTCTTATGAGTCACGAAACAAGTTTCTATTGGCCGAGTAGGAATCACGTTTTCCCAGACGGAAAGGGGCGAGTTACAGCGGCGAAATAAGTTGGGGAAGGGGAAATATTAGTAAAAGATACGCTCTTTTCTTCCTAGTCTTTTTTTGTTTTTTTTTTTTATTCAACTGTATTACTCCACCAGTCGATCAGTTTGTCCTTGCCTTCTCCACCGCATTCCCTTCGCTAATTCAGGGAACGCTCTTCCACGGTGAACATGAAGAAATGCTTTGCGCCATAGAGCAGGCGATGCTGTCTCCGATTCTTGCCGTTGTCGATATCTATGTATGTTCGCGGAATTTCAAACTGCTTTGCTGAATCATTAATCATCAAGGGCGAGCTGATGTATTCGATAGCTTTCCCACTTCTCTCTCAAGTTAACTAATTTCTTATGGTTTACTTTTATTTCCTCGCTGAAATTCCTCTATCTCTCCGAAAATTATTTTTGAATAGCATAAAATTGACTTGGACTCGTCGTTCAAAGCTTCAAGTCAATTTAAAAATGCATTTTGCTCATACGTATAACCTTTAATTGAATGTGCTATAGTTCATACCTCGTGACCATATTTCTCGTGTTGTGACACAAATAAGTATGCTAGGCTTAAGTCTTTTTGAGTGGATTTACGAATTGGATAATTTATTTGAGAAAATGTTCAATAGGTGGTGAAGACTTTTCCTCCTTGTTATTGTAGAACATCGTGACGCGGTGTAATATAGTATTAGAAACGGCTACTTTAACCTAATAATTTTTGGAGTTAAATTTAACTGTTTTGCGATTATTGTAAAAGCATGTCGAATTTTCATACGCATTGCGTTGCCATTGTGTTATTTTTATGGATGAAACAATCATTGGATAAAGAGATTTACGACTGGATGACATCAAATGAGAAGAAATGCATTGGCAGTAACAATTTGGAACACTCAAACGTGCTGAAATGCATTATCGTTTATAGAAACATATGCCGAAATTTACGGAATTTTTTCTCCCACTCCATGGAACCTACTGGTAAGAAGTCTATAAACTCTAAACTCAATCACAGAAAATTTTTTTAACGAAATACCAACTTGGGTGGAATTAACTTTCTCCAGGGATCAGCTCACGTACCAAATACACAGATTCAAAAGTCCTGTAATCGTTTATAGGAAAATAAACTTGTTGCCAGGAACAATTACAGCTACTTTGATACTCTCTTGACATATATTAGCAGCGTATTCTAATAAGACCCAACATTCTCAACCATTATATCTGCTATCCATCAGTTTCACACACAAGTTAACAGTCACCGCGTCACATCATAAACGGATGAAATGCATAAAAGTTTGAGAATACTTCTTATTTGATTTTCAAAACGTATGAACGAGTTAATATGATACTTTTGTACCTTCCGTTTATTTTGGAGTCGGATGATGGTGGGTTATTAGCAGACGTCATACCTTTCAATAGGTTTATATTGCCAGAATCTTCGGAAGGAAGAAAGAATGGATCAGCACGAAGAGATGCTTGGCTTTTTTTATTTACGTATTTACTGATTAAAAAATTCCACTAAACCAATAAACCAACTGGACGGTTCCAACCAGAAAAAAACCTCCAGTTCGGAAATGTTGGATTACTGGGAAAGTAAAAGGCTCCTACATCTATTCAAAGATTCGGTTTGATTGCAAATATTCGGTTAATTTGAAGTTGTTGGATCCCAAGATAACATTTTTTCTTGTGATTTGTACCAAAAATACCTTTTAAAAAAATATTGTACGTGAATTGCTGTTATTTTCCGTGAATTATAGTTGCTGTAGTTAGATTTTGCTACGGAGTAAATGTATAGACAAAGCGGATCTTTGGGAAAGTTTCTAAAAGGTTAACCAGTTTGCGCCGCTAAGGTCAGGGTGGGGTCATCCTCGTGGAAAGAAAGTGTGTGATCTGAGGTTTAAGGATGGAATGGAAAATTATGAATGTCCTGGGAAAACCAATTGATAATGCTAGCGTGACACAAACAAACGCATGTTGCATGTTTGCATTATGTATTTCGTCATTCCCGAAGCGCAAATAATCTAAAGGCTTTGAGACCGCTCTGATGTGTGAGGGAGATTATACACTCTGCATAGTTGTTTTAAGAAATAAGTAAATGAAAACCCCAAGTATATTAACTCTGGAGCTCTGTTCAACAATGCACTGCGGACCAGAGGCAGGTGCCCAGTGTCTCTCGGTTGACAGGATTTTTTGTGCCAAGAAAAAGTAGGGACAGGAGATGTCACGGAAATGCTGAAAATATGGGGAAGCTGTGGAAAGCAATCTCCTCGATATCAAAAGTTTCCCGGGCAATGGTATACTTATTTCATGAGAAATAGAAGGTCCCGTTCACGCTGTTGCTGCATCGAAAGATAAAATTGCACCTTCTTCTTTCAATTCTTGACTTCAACCTGACTTTGACCAAACCGATCTTCCTGTAGTGAGTTAGTATACGCATTAATGCCAAGCTTATGAAAAATCATATGAATTGGGCGCTGGAAGAATAAGTCGTCGCAGATCTTTTCATTGGTCGTAGTTGTACTAGTATCGTAGGTCTTTTCTTCAATTTTCGATGATATTCCTGTCCTATATGAAATATCGGAATAATTCGAGAATGAACAACGATAAAGCAAAACTCAGGGATGTTAGGGAGGGAATTTCTACGTCATGTGTCGACAACACTTTGGTATAAATTTACCCGAACATATGGTTTGTAATAAATATCCCACTTCCGACATCGACCCTCAGTGTGCATAAATGTGAGCTAAAAAGGCAATATAAGTACCATTCAGTTTCTTTATCCCCATATCAATGCCGTCTGTATGGGGTGGGTGGATGATGAGGGGTGACAAAGGGTGTGGGCTAAAAATCAAAACTCTGCAAAAAAGCCGTTGAATGGCTACGCGATAGGGTGAATCCGATGTCGCACATTTGCATCGCAATGAATCACAAGTGCAGTAAACTCAATTATCCGTGTGCGGATTATCCGCGGTGTTCTCTCCTCAATGTTTTAATAAAATTACAATCGTATAGATAATTAAATGCTTAAAAACTGTGATGTTTTTTTAAAGATACAAGTTTGAAACAACTTGGCTTTCTTCAAAGTTTTAATGCCACAAAATAAGTTGTCAACAGATGTAATGTTTTATTTAAACATTTTTTTTACTATCCTTACTTTCCGATTACCGTTTCCCTCGCATTAATTTGCCCTGAGAATGATATATTTTCCTTTAAGGCGAGCAAACACATAGCTTGACTACTCAAGAAATAAGTCATGGACTATTTACTTTGCATTATTTTAATCGGTATCATATGACGAATAGGAATCCGTATCTGCGACCCTTCGTCGATATTCGTCCTTCGCGATTCATTTTTTTTTCCTAGCTATGTGAATATTTAGCTTAATGAGGAAAGTACAGTTTGTTATTCACTTAATATTTCTGTGTTCTTGTAAAAATATAATTCCACCCTTATATATGTGGGTGAAAAACGGAATATATTGTACCTTCCATTGCTAAAAAAAAACGCGAATCAATTGTAAGGAATGAAAAAGAAGTCTCCGTATATTCCTTGTGTGTATGTTTATATCACGGCCATATTTTCCGCGTATTTCGGTTATCCGTGTTTTTCGGTTGTCTCTGCTTCATCATGCGACCTTTGGCTCGATAATTATCGAGAGTTTACTGTAATCGTCGCCTTTGTGATATTTAGGTTTACAGGTCATATCGATTAGGCGTTCTTAAATAGACTGTAACGTTGCCGATTCATATCCATGCTCGAGAGGGTCGTGGAGTCGTCCTGTAATAGATTTTATTTAGTTGAGTTTACTTCACGATGTGACGTAACTGGTTGGAGGACCATTAACACCATACAATCGCTACTGTTAATGTGTCAAACACGAGAAAACAAATAATCTGTATCCCCATTTAGAAAAATCAAAGCTCAACTTCATATCCTAAGTATCAACCCATTTTACAAGCTTTGATTTATGGGACCGGTTCGCAAATTCCGTCTCAGAAGTACCTACTCTGCTGTTGCCTGGAAGAGCAGTCATTTTCACTCATTGGGTCGATGGCAGTTGTTCATTATAGGATTGCAAGCGGAGGCATCGGGCACGATTCACGTGCAGTCATACTGCCTGTATCAAACAGATGGAGGTTCGTGGAAACATCGCTTTTGGAATATTCCGATTCATTTTTTTCTGATGAAGTGGCACGAAATTTCTTTACTTAGAACCAAACATGTTTAACAAAATAAGTCAGCTGATGTAATATCACAAGGAAATATAAATGCTCTTGGGTCCGATTTTATAAAAACGCGCAATCTCGGTTGATAATTATTTGTAGCACAAACAGCATATATCATGTATATCAGCATGGGAACATTGAGCTTGTAAACTTTAACATTTAACCACAGTTATCAACCCGAAGGTCGGTTTGATAAATGAAGACAGAACTCATTTAGTACTAAATCTAATGAAGAATGGAATTCACACATAAGGGTAGGGGAATAGTTCCTTTTACTGTGCCGCCTATAGTTTTCCCATGAAGTTCGGTTACCCGAAAAATGACACAGCCCGAGTGAAGCTGAGGGTGCGTATAGGCGTCTCCGGGTCCTCCGGTCATTAGTTCAACGTTCTACCCACTGAACTATCACAACTCCTACTTTAATATGCGAGGTGTGGTAAAAAATTAACGGGAATTTTAATTTTTCGGACAATAATATTTATTTATTCTTATACATTGAATTGTCACCTTCAAAGTAGTCCCCATTGGAGATTATGCACTTGTGCCAGTGCTTCTTCCAATCCCCGAAACACTTCTCATAGTGGATCTTTGAGATAGCCTTTAGTTCTTTCTGCGATGCGCTTTTAATGTCATCTACAGCTGTAAAACGACGGTCCTTCAAGGTTCTCTTAATTTTTGGAAATAGGAAAAAGTCACACGGAGCCATATCTGGCGAATATGGAGGCTGGGACATCGTTACAGTATTGTTTTTGGCCAAAAATTCACAAACAAGCAATGAAGTGTGAGCTGGTGCATTATCGTGGTGCAAAAGCCATTTTGGAACGAGTTTTTCTGCCATGCGTTTCATTCCCAAAAAATTGAAAAAAAATGTCATGACATGATCCAATCGATATGCCAACATCATCAGCGACTCTCTAATTATGATTTGGCGATTGTTCATAACCATTTATTTAACTTTTTCCACGTTTTCATCGATTGTTGATGTGCTGGGGCGTCCAGGGCGTTCGTCATCTTCAAGGTCTTCACGGCCTTCTCAGAAACGCTTATACCACTCATAAACTCTTGATGTCCTCATAGCAGACTCACCATAGGCCTTTGTTAACATTTCACACACTTTGCTACACTTTATTTAATTTTTTTACGCAAAATTTGATACAAATTCTTTGAACCATTTCTTTTAACAAATAAAAATCGCCGAGCTCATTAAACACGTCTAACCTTAGTGGCTGTCACAGACAAAGTCCACAATGAAAACAGCTGAAAGTTTTATCATATATCTTTGTATATTTGTTATGTGGTTCGTTCAATTAGTCCTTCGGAAAATATAGTTACACAAAGTATTTTGGGTGGACTTTTTTTATTTCTCAATATAATCTCCTTTCAGGAAATGCATTTTTCCCAGGGATTCGCCAGCTTTTTTAAGTTGTCCGAAAAGTAGGATTTCGAAATGACCTCAAAATAGGCATTTGTGATGGCGATGACCTCCTAGTTCGACGTAAATCGTTTTTTGCCGAGCCAATTTTTCAAGTTGGAAGTAAAAAGTCATTGTGGGCAAGATTCGTTTGGTGGATACGGTGAATGTTACAATAGCTCGAACTATAATTCCGTAATTTTCACCATCTAAACTGCGCAGGTCCGCAACTGTGGATTGTCTTGACGGAAGTGAATTTTGCTTTGACAAATGAGAACCATTTTTCTTGATTTCTTCCTTCAACCGATACTACTAAAAGCAAACCTTTTCCGAAACTGCGAGCGCCATCTCTTTGATTTTCTAAGGAGTTATTGACCACGTTTATCCACACGGTCACTCGGACCTCCAAAGAGATCTGGAAAACAAAAAGAATGATATTAGTTACGTGTATTATTGGACGGTTGTATGCATAAATTGATCAGGAGCCAACAATTGTTTTCGAGTTATTTAAGTCAGTTTAATTTATTTCAGTAATACTTATGATATTTATTTCCTTTATATTCGTGTTTTATTGTGCAATGACATATGATGTTTTTGTGTAAAAATATTTAGCCGCAAGGTGCAAAAATACCGTCACGATAATTTTAGCGCGTTCACAATTGAATCATAATACCGTTCACGTAATCAAAAGCAAAGTATAGGTGAAAATATATTTAAAACATTCACTTATCTGCTATTTGTATGTAATTGTTTAGAAGGAGAAAATTTAAGAACCACAATTGGCTTTAATGTAAATGTTATCATAGCAATAAAACTACAGTATATCTTTCGTATCACAAATAACTGAAATTCTTAAGTACCCTTGAGTACAAAATGAATTTAATATTAGTGAAAAAACCGTCTGCTCTGATGTAAAACGTTAAGTTCAGTAAAGCGCCTCTTTAACTTTACTCCATATAAAATTTTCCTCTATGCATAACGCAATACTGCTACCAGTGTAGGATCATATTTTTTCTCAATGCATAATCAGATTTTACCTGTATGCATATTGTAATGCCAGTTTTGGATCATATTACCGTCAGCAAATAGCACATGTGTAGGTGCAATAAAATGTACGAGTATTGAGTACATTTTCTATCCAAGGCGCACCTCTATACCGCAAAAAAAAGACCATCCAAGAACGCATTTTATTCGTTACGAGCTGCCACTCGATTATGTATTCTATGAGCTCAGTTAAATTGATATAAATTTGAGAAGAATATGTGGAAACGCTTATTTAATCTATTCTCGATAAGTTGCAAAATATACAAGGGAAAAAAATTTCGAAGCCACGCAGCTCCTACACCAAGGAACTCTTTTACGCCTCTGCTTGGTAACAAACGCTCTTCCACTCGGCTGTTAATTGAACAATCAATTTTATTACACTCACTACCGTGTCACTTAAATTTTTTTCTGCATCCCTCGGCCTTTTATTTTAATTTGCCATCAGCAGGAAGGGAAGATGACGTAGAGATTACATTAAGCAGTGAAAGAGTACCGTTAGCACGTCGTAATGTTGCAACCGAGATCGAGCGATACGAGGTAAGTGATATCAACGCAGTGGGACGTTGAATGTTGAATTTCTTCATTCTTTTCTTATGGTATGGGCTAATTATGCCACTTTAAGATGCTTCTTCTCACACCTTTTCAGCCAATACAAGAGTCTTTGTTTCGAATCCCATGGTGTACATGGATGTTGTATTGTCGTGTCTTTATCTATTAAATGGAGCTTAAAATTCAATGGCACCTCAGTTTTCGGAGAAATGAGATTAGCTCTTTGCGGGTTCTAAATTCTAAGGAAGGACTGGTCACTGCCTTACACTTAATTTAAAACCTTACTAGTAAGATTAATTCATTAATGAAATCGAGGGAACAATTGCGTGCAGCTCTCGGCCATTATTTGATACCATCACAGCGCTAATAACTGTTTTGATGACAGCGATGTGACACTGGAACTTGACTTATTGCATGCAAGATTACTTTAATGAACGATACCAATTTTTGATACTTGCAGTGAAACTTTTTTCTGTCGTAGTAAATTCTGCTCTCAGATCTTCTTTTCAGCACCCATCATTCTTGATTAATCTTTTGGTGATTGCATTGTGAAAAATAATTACATTGGGACATTGTATAATTAAGAAAAATCTCGTAGAATTCGATATTGTCCATTGGGCCGGAGGTCAACAGGTTTTAAAAGTTAACTCATTGTTGCCATTATGCTTGGTGATTATGGTCGAGAAGCTACATGTACCAGCTGGGAATTCGCTGTGACTTTGTTTACATTTTTTTCCTAAGATTTTTCATTTTCATAATTTATCCTTTGTTACCTCAAGACGTTACGAATGGGTATCATTATAAATTCGGTGACTATAACTTTAGTGGAGATCAGTGAGGGACGAGAGTTTTGATTAATTTGACTAATTTTTATCCAAAATACTATTTTTTGTAGAAATATCAATTGATTTCGATGCCTTCCAATGACCAAATGAATTGACAGGGAAATTATTTTGGATTCATCCGGGCATCGAAGTCACTGAAATCGTACTATTTCAATGATCCCAAATATTTTTTCAAGGCGCAGGGATATTAATATATTATCATTTATAACCGTGCGGATTCAATTAGATTAGTGAAAATAATACTATTAAAGAAGATAGTAAAGTAAAACAAATAAAGATGGTCGGCAGATGTCACCTTTGAGTGAGTTTTGTGTGTTCAGTTATATTGCGTGTATACTTACATTTGTGTTGAACCCCTTCATATCCTCAACATCAGTATTTCAATCCTAGGATTGGTTTACTACAGCCAAACAATCTACTCTATTTAATGTCAATTCCCTCAATCCTTGATGCCTTCTTTGTTTTACGTCCTTAATTTCCCCTATATACGTGTCTCTTGGTCTTCCTCGTGGAATATTCCCTTTTATTTTTCCTTCTATTATAATCCTAATCAATCCATTGTGGCTCAATGTGTGTCCAATCCATCTATTTTTTCTTTGCCGTAGAGTTCTCCATATCGTCCGATCCTCTTATGCTCTTCTAAATACTTCCTCGTTCCTTACTTCGTCTGCTCATTGAATCTTCATAATTCTCCTCCAGCACCATGTTTCAAAGGCTTCTATTCTTCGCCGGTCCACTTTGCCAATGTTCCAACTCTCGGAACCATGGAGTGCCATGCTCCACACGAAAGCCTTAACGAATTGCTTCCTTGTTTACAGCCTTAGGTTTTTTGAATTCAGTAATAGCCTCTTCTTCATGAATGCGTTCGTAGCTTTGACCATTCTTCGCTTGATTATGTCGAACCTCATCGATCCCATGTTATGCTGCTGCCCAGGTAGATGATGATTTCCTTTCACCCCTCGAATTGTGATATCTGCATTCAGCAAGGATTTTAGTTTTCTTCTTGTTGATTTTCTTATTATATTCCCCCAGTACTTGATCCATAGCAATTAGAGTTGCTTGCAGGTCCTCTCGCGTTTCCGCCACTACTGCGATGTCATCTGCTAACCGGAGCATGTTGATTTCTTCTCCATTTAACTTGACTCCTTTGATACCCAATTCTTGTGTTTCTTTTATAGCCTCTTCCAGGTATACATTGAATATTGCTGGCAAGAGATTGCATCCTTGTTTTACTCTTTTGTATATTTTGGCTTCTTTTTTTTGTGCATTTTTCGTTTGTATTGTTGTAACTTGATTCTTGTAGAGGTTATGGAGAATTCTTCTGTCGTTGTAGTCTAATCCAAGCGTTACTAGTATCTTGAACATCTTGTTCCAGTCAACTTCGTCGAATGCCTTCTCCAAGTCCACGAATGCCAAATATAATGGCTTATTTACTTGTCTCATTTTTTCGGCCAGAACTTTCAAGCTGAGAATTGCCTATCTTGCTCCTAGGTATTTTCTGAATCCGAATTCGTTTTCTGAGAGCTTTCCTTCAATCCTTCCTTCTGTTCTTCGGCTCATTATCCGAGTTAGGATTTTTGATGCTTGAGTCACTAGACTCAATGCTCTGTGTTCGTCGCATTATCTGTTTCCGGTGTCTTCGGTATTGCAATCATTATACATTTCAGGAAGTCTTCTGGTATCTTTCCGCTGTCGTAGATATCTTTCGCTTTGACTCCGAGTGCCTTGATTATTTCTCCGTGTATTTTGTCAACTTCTGGTGCCTTGTTGTTCCTCCAGTCTACCACGGCTCTCTCGATTTCGCTTCTTAATATCTGCGGACCTCAATCACCTTTACTTATCATGCTTTCATCTTTAATTAAGCCATCTTCTAGTGGTTTTGGAGCTTGATAAGGTACTTAAATGTATTCTTTCCATCTATTCCCAATGTCGTCATCATCTATTAGTATTGTTACATTAGCGGTTCGGATGTTTTGCGATTTTATTTTTCTTTCCCCGGATTGTCTCTTCACTAGTTTATAAGCCATCTCGCTATTTCCCTTTTTCATGCTGTCATTAATTTCCTCGCAGCAGCTTTCTATCCATTCTTTCTTTGGCTTCTTGCACTCTCGTATGCCCTGGTTCCGCAACTGTTTATAGAAGTCTTCTTCACTCTCAGTTCTTGAATTCTTGTATTTTCTCCTTTCGTCAATGAGACCTCTTATTTGAGCTGTTATCCATGGCTTCTTAGATATTTCCGCCAAACTCACAAGGAGCTCATCTGCAGCTATGATATTCATCATTTCTTTCCATCGACCGTCAGTGCTGGTATTTTCATTATTTTCTTCTATTTCCCTTTCGATGGCTGTGATAAACTTTTCTCTACCGCTCTTTTCTTACAGTATCTTTGTGTTCCATCTGGATTGTTGTGTCTATTTCTTCATCTTCTTTTAACGCAGTCTGCTGTCCATGATCACAGGTTGTGATCACTATTTACATCTGCGCCGGGGTAGTTCTTACACTTCTTAACTTGGTTCTTGTATCTCTTCCTGACAAGGGTGTAGTCAATTTGGTATCCTGCTTTGTCTCCAGGCATCTTCAGTATGTATCTTCTTCTCGGATGTTGATCGAAGATGGTATTTACCACTACCATGTTTTTCTCGTTGCAGAATTCCATCAGTCTCTCTCCCGCGGCGTTTCGTTTTCCTAAGTATCCCACGCTACTTCCCTCTCGCCCCTCGCCGACCACAGTGTTCCAGTCTCCCATTACGATGAGGTTTTCCTTCCCTTTCACTGTTCCTAGAACCTCTTCCAATTGTCCGTGCACTTTTCTATTTCCTCATCTGAATGGCTGGACGTCGGTATATACCCCTGTACTATCACTTTATTCGTAGGTTCTGCCTCTAACTTTATCATCAAAATCCTTTCATTATATTGCGGGCACGATATTATTTTCCTTCCCCATTTCTTCGAGAGTGTGATACCTACTCCTGCCATTTTCTGGTCGTCTCCCGAGTATATCACCCTGTAGCCATCGCTCCAGAAGTCGTTCACCCCCACCCACTTAATTTCACTGAATCCCAGGATTTCTATCCCCAGTCTATTTATCTCCATCTTTGTATTTTCTAATTTCCCGCACACCCCTAATGGCCTAACGTTCCATATTCCTATCCTGCATGTATCCACCTTGACTGATGTTCCCCTCCCATTAGTCCTCACCCGGAGATCCGATTAGGGGACTAGTTTACCTCCGGAATATTTTGCCGGGAGGAAAGCCATCTTGTCATATTTAAATGCAAGGGTGCATATTCTAGGGAGGATATGTGGTGGCTTCGCGTTGCCTTCCAAATCGTAGTACTGCGGCCGATACCGTGAACTTCACTCTCTCCCCCAGCCGTGGCAGCCAATTCGGTCTGCGCCATTAGTACCCAATGGTGAAACTACTGCCTTTCATGCATGTAAGTGAATATTTACGTCTCTTGGTGATTGAAATTCCGTGGAAATCATAAAAATTATATTAATTTGTAAAATCAGCAATGATGTCTAAATGCGAGTATAGGCTATTTATAATCCTCTCCGACTGCTGTTTTTTTATTCGATTCAACATTCATGAATGTGTTTCCTCATCAGAAACTTTTGGACTTTATGTTATTTCAATCTAATAATGTTGTAGGTGTGCTACAGGATGTAACTAATGCAACTAACAGCCGGTAAACAATTACGCAATAAAACCTGTCGAATTAAGGTTAGCTAGAATTGGCGACGAGAGCAAAATCTCATAAATATTCTGTAAATTAAATGACATATATGTTAGTAATGTGAGATTCTAAGTGCGTACAGGGATACTACGGTTAAAATCAGAATTAATGTAGCGAATTAGCATTAATTTACATAACATGTGTATCAGGCGACTAGTTTTGCAACATTCATGAGAAACCAAAGAGATGAGATTTCTCAACTCACTGAAAAGATGATTGATTGTTGGTAGAGGTGCCATGGCTTCTATGAACAATGTGTATTTTGCCTACTTTTATGTAGGTAGT